>BMAU01014915.1:1340000-1811739 GCA_019973935.1 Trichonephila clavipes
TGATGGACATAACACACATTCAGGCAATACTTTTTAATTTTAATGGGGGATATACTTCTTCAAATGCACGTGACACTATTTCTAACCATTTTCTACCTAAGTTTTATTAATATTTGTGTTTTTTTATTACAAAGAAAAATGTCACACATCGATAACTACATTTTCACACAATTCAGTTATTACAAATTCTATTGTGAGAAAAGTTCTCCCTAATTAATTTTGTATTTCAAAACAGTACACTTAAAACAATTTTGTTCAGTGAAGTTAACCGACAGTTCCACAATGTATCCATACCAAATTTTAAAACAAATTTTAACATTTGGAAATGTATCCTGTATTAAATTTTTTGAGTATACATAAATATTTCCTGCTGTAGAGAAGACATATTATGCGCGAAATAGTGTGTGGTTTTGAAAGAATGATTTCGTACGTGTAGACTATTTTTGAAAATTTATATAACACTGAAGCTGATCATATAATTGCAAAAGAGCATTATTTTAATGTGTGTTGGTATCAAATTAAAAAAACTTTACTATTAAACAGCCTATGGGTTTATACTCAATATCAAACTATTCGCAAAATGGCTTACAACTTCTATTCAAATTGTAAAGAAACTGAAATATAAATATATCTTACTGCAGTCAAAAATATTCATAATATGTAAGTATCCTGTTCCTCCACTTATTTCTGTACATTTTAAAAACTATAGCTGAATGCAATTTTTTATATTTATAAACGAGGCATAACAGCTCACACAGTTATAAAAATGTTTTTATCGTTTTTAAATATACTACTATAAACCGTATATGGATTGTAAGATCAGTTCTAAAATCCTAAAAGCTTTTAGAGGAGCAAAAAACATGTTAATTGGGATTGATCAAAATTTTAATATAATACAAAAATATACTTGTTATTAGGCAAATACATTTGAAAAATCAAAGTTCATTCTGAAAGAAACGTAATTGAAAGAAAAATGTTAATTGCAAATGAGTGGAAATAAGGGGTATCCCCAAAGTGATACAATCCTCAATCTTAAAACTCAAACTCAGTGGCACAACAATCCATGAGGGTCCGGAACCAATATGCCCATCCCAATATACGCGACCATTGGGCGGTGAGGTGCATGAACATATGTCTCGATTTGGCTGTTCTGTTTGAAAAGAGATCTTCAGTGTTTAAGACCCCAAGCAAACTTGGTACTCATTTATCGACCCAATGTAGCGGGGATTAAAGGCAGAGTCGACCTTGTCCATCCCGTTAATAGAACCCAAGACCTGTGGTGTGGAAGCAAGATACACTACCACTCGAACCTATTCGGTGAAAAATAAAACGTAATGTTGGAATCTTATGTCATTCCCTAACGAATGAGGTAGTCCAAACTTTCTTTTCATGTTAATTGTTCAAATGGAAATGGTTAATTATGAATATTTCACAAGTTGCATAAAGTAAAATTAACCGTTATAATTTACATAAACTTTTAAGAGTGTAAAAGGTTTTTTTTTTTTGGCTGCACGAAATAATTTTAACAGGAATACGGTTACGAAAAAGTAGTACAAATCTATCTAAAGTAGGGTTGGTTACCTTAGATATTGTTAAACACAACAATGTATTGGAAGCCAATTCAACAATTCATTGTTATAAAAATGTATGGAAAATTACAAGACTTATTTTTGCATTTATAATTTACATATATTTTTTCCTGAGAACTTTAAAAGCTAGAGCGGCATCCATCCAAACCGCAGTTCCCTCTCTGTTTTTCCAGATCGCCCCTGACTAAGCCGACTCTGCCATAGTACGTAGAAATGCCGGATTTTGTTTGTCAAGATCATTTTATAGCAGACTGCATTTTTCATGTATTTTAGATGGTCGTTTTATATTTTCTATATCAATGTCTTAATGTCACAATTTAAAATTACCTAAAATTCTTGACATTCGCATCAATGACCATTATAATTTTATTAGTATATGAATGTGTCATCAAACGATTACATGGCTATTATTAACACATATTATTTAACCATTTAATTAATATTAAATATAACATAACGTAAGTAAATTTCCTGAACTGTAAAATAAATATTTCGAAAACTACTTCAGATATACTCCAAAGTTTTTATTCCTACGCATTAACTTCTCAGTTTTGCTTCTATGTAAACCTCTATTGTATATTCGACGATTTTTTTAGTATATTTTTTGCTCTTAGTACATGCTGTTTTTAACTGAATTGTATGAAAATTTAGAAATATATTAAAAAACTATAAAGAATCTATATAATAAAATTTGAAATTTATATTATACTCCAAGAATTGCTAGAACTTATGGTAAATAATTTTTAACTGCGCGATGCATTTTTTTTTTCGAAATTTCAAATGGAATTTCTAACGTAAAATTTCTAGCTTTATAAGCTCGAGATTTCAAAACATATCCAGATTTTAAATACTTATTCAGTCAGCCTTTAAAAAAGATAAATGTTGAGGTATTTTGTATAAATAGATATTTTTGAACAAGATATAATTCGAATGTTTTTCAATAGCTCGAATTTAAAATTGATTTTTATGTTTATTTATATGCATATAAATGTCTACTGTAAATGTTTCCGTATATTTTTGATTACCATTTATTTAAACATTCCAGTTATAAAAAAAATGTGTGAACATCTTCATTCATGTTGTCTTTGATGTAAACTGAAGCTCAAGCACTTAAAATTCAAATATAATTCGGTGTATTTTAACAATATTTAACCAGGCACTGTACTTAAACTTAACTGAACACTTAGGCTTTGAAATCTAAAAAAAACTAATAAATCTTAATTAGTTTTTTTTTCGTTATTATTTTTATCAAAGTGTAAGAAAATGTTTCAAATGATTTGATGAAGTTTAAATTTATTCATTTTTAGTGGTTGGAAAGTTGAAAAGGTTTTAAATTTTAACGTGTTTGTTTTTTTATTATTTTTTGGCATCTTATAATGAAATAATCCTGTTTCAAAAACTGAAAGCATTGATTAAGATAAGAAAAATGAAGTGAAAGAATATACTTAAAAATAATTTGTCTAAATATATAAATTAGCAGATTGCCCTGACACGTCCCAACTTGTTACAGTTTCAAATTAATATGAAACCAAAAGGAAATTGTAACATATTTTACTTATGCGTTGGGACTGTTTAAAACTTTTAAAATATAAGCTAACAAACACTTCCTGGGGTCTAAAAAATTTCCCCGATTTTTTACGATTGCTCCAGGGTCAAAACACGGGATTCCTTGCAAGCCATAAAACTTCCTATCAGTGTTCTGCTGTGTAGCTTCCACCGTCCTTAATTATCTTTCAAGATGTTAAACCTTTAAAAGGGGGGACAGGATTTCAGAAAAGTATGGCGCAACCGCTTTTGAGAATGTTACTTGAAGGCAAAAAATCCCGTGCAGTGCATTTTCGAAGCATCTTTACAATGACAGAGTTTTCTGTGTGGATCGCTTGGAGGGTTAATTATTAAATATATTTATTACTGGTACATACGTTTCACTGGTTTATGAAAAAATATACAATTATATGTTTTCAAATAAAAACTTTGTTTAGTTTAAATTAAAGTTAGTCTCAGTTGCATGCAATAAATTTAATAACTTTATTTGTTTAATACAAAAATCATCTTGCACAATATAAATATCTATCATAATGACTTAATTTTATTTTCATATTTAAATTAAACGCATTAAAGTTTAGGGTTTTCTCTACACTCAGCGAGTAACGGTGGCAGCGCAAAAACAGGCGCGAGTGACCGCGGGTTAACTCTGACCATCTGTGGAACATATATTCTTTTTTGGTTAATAGTTTATCAATGTAATTTGCGTGATTCGTACTATAATTAAACATATTTTTTTTTCTCAATCTTGGTTTTTTGTACTATTTTTCTTGCATTGTAATGTATAAATTTTATACTGAAGGCAAATGTTGAGATCCGATCCGATATATTAGGTTCAATCCTACTTCATCATATTACTCCATTTAGGACTGATTGATTAATTGATTGAATATTAACGTCGCACTGTTATAGCTACACGAGGGCTTTTGGCGACGGACCACGTAATTTTGAACCATGACCAAGTGACGTGGACGACACTTGAGCTGGCACCCCTCTCTCCTAACTACCACACCACACCAACGGGAGGACGTTTCAGCTCTCCACAGATTTAACGTGCATCGCTGCCCTACACGGTGGGTCTTTAGTCGTAATGGGCTCGAACTCGTGACAAGGCAAGCCACGGTAAGATATCCATACCACTCGGCTATCGCGGCCACATTCCATTTAGGGCAGGTTATTTATATATATGCTTGTAACTAAGTATGCTTGTGTCCCGAATGACACTCTACCACGTTTGACGCTTAAAATAGGACACCACTCTAGTCATAGATTGGGGTACAGAACGGTTTGTTGAATATATGCAATAAACCGTCCTATGATAAGCGGCTGTATCTTTCATTTTTTCTATCAATCACAGACACGTCAATTTAGAATCATTACGTCATATATATATATATATATAATCGCATTTCCAAATTTTTCTAAAAAGTATTGGGAATTCTGATTAGCGTTCTAGAAAGTTAATATAGACTATTAAAATTACAAAAACTATATAACATTTTGCTTCCACTTTACAGGGAAATTTTTCTTAAGAAAAATCCTCAATAACCACTATGATGATACTTATATTGTATTAGTATTTTGGTACTCAACATAAAAATTAAGTCCAGTGGCTTATGCGACTTAGTGTTTTATTTTATCGAATTTTTTTAATACTTATTATTATGAAGACTCAAAGCCTTGTAAACAAATTAGCTGTTTGAAAAGTTTGGTAACTTATATAGAGTTATTTAAAGAGAACCCCCAATGAAAGAACATACAAGTAGTCAAGTTTCTTTACACGTTTCAACTTACACCGCTTTACAGCAAATGTTTTCTGTATTTGTACTTCGTAGACGAGAAATCATCTCGTACAGAGATTTTGGGAAATCTAATAATCAAGATCTCCGATGGATAGAACATGGGACTTTCTCCTCCTCCTCATTCGAATCTTCTGATGGTTCTTTTCATTAACACCATCTGTTGGGATGGCGAAAAAAGTGGAGATACCGCTGATGATTGGCTGCAGACATTTTTTCTCTGAAACTCGTGTCGTTAAAAGAACATGAATTAACTTTTCGGATGAGATATGAAGAGAAAATGGCGGATGATTAAGACTTTTTCTCCATTTTTTTTCTTTTTGTTGTACGTTTGCGTGAATATTTTTTTAATCGAATTCGGGGTATTTTGTACTCAATATGTCTGCACTGAAATTAAATAACCCTTTATTTTCCACGACATATATGAAAGAAATCATATGAAATACTTTAAGATAAATTTATCGACTATAAAGAATTTGTGTGGAATATTATAAAGTCGTCTGTGTACAAGATTGACATTAATACATTATCAGGACATAAATGTATACGTAATTGAAAACAATTTAGTCAGTTGTGCACTCTAGATTCATATTTTTTTTTCTAATACAGAAACACACATGATCTCCCTACATTCTTATTCACTTCAGGAAACATAAAGAGTTGTTACAGTTTTTTGGTAGAAATTTTATTACTTCAACATTCTGTAATCGTAAAAAGGAGATAATTTTTTATTTGTGCATAAAAATTGTTTAGTACGCATGATACATTATATACTCTTTTAAAATGATAATTAAAAATAAATATTTCCCTTCATTTCCTATTCCATCTTTTGCTCTAAATTATTATAATTATTAATACTGTTTAATCGAAATACACAGTTTTAATTAATGAAGCACATATACCAAAAATGAACTTGCAAATGAAGTATAAAGGTAAGTTTAAATATTTTATAATCAAATTCATTGCACATATCTATTTATGTTTTACCAATGTATCAGTAAACAGACTTGCAAAAGTCAAAACTTTTATAGAAATTAGAAAACCTTTATTTCGATGTTATTACAAGTATTTTACCTATACTTTCACTAAAAATAACACAAATATTAGAAAAAATATTATTTTGCAAATCATTATTTCCCTTTGGTCTGAAATATATCCAAGTTTTTTTATTATGTATAAGAACTTCTTAATTATTAAATAATGCTTATTCGGAAGTATTGAATTTATTTATTAAATAATTTAATAAATTTAATTTATCATGATTTATCTATGAAGATAATAGTACATTATTTGTAGTTTTTTAAATATTTTCTTTCCCTTTTATATTGCAATAACATTTTAGAAAATTATTCTTATTCTTAATCCTATGTCAAGCCGAATTTTTTTAAAAATAATATTACTTCTCGGAAAATCTTTGGTAAACCTTACTTTTTTTCATACCAGACAAAAGCTATTTTTTTTTAAATTAAATATCTTTACATAATTTTAACATAGCTCAGTAAGTTTAAAAGCTGTGTTAATTGTTTCTCTGCATGGTATTTTATTCATTTTATATATTTTATTCATTTGTTATAATTTCATATCAGAAGGATATCTCATTAAGACAATTTAACACTTTTCTTTTCAAGAAATTATTAAATAAACAAAGTAATTTATTTTTTACATACATGGTTCAAGATCTAATATTTCTATTTATATATAAATCAATTTTAAAAGGTCGCGATGTGTGTAGTTCTTTTTTTTAAAAAAAATGGCTGCTTTAAAAATAATGTTAAAATGGAAATATAATCAAAATACACAGTGTTCAGTGATATATTAATCCACGCTCCTCGAATTTATTTGTGTTGTTCGTTAAATAAATAAATTTATCAATGAACTATTATACGAGTTTTCGATGCACTCAATCTTCAGTGAAATATCTTTGAAAAATTGAATTCACATTTTTGCGTAGAATGATCTTCAAAGAATTTTCAAAGTAAGTGATTTCTTTAAACATCGCAAGTAAATGTTATTTTACAATAAAAGTAATTCAAACTTGTTTCACTTATCATGTGTATCACTTGTGTAAATATTCCTCACGATTGTTATTTTAAGACAATAGATTTGTGTTTCATTCTTCAGTACAAATATTGGAATTACCGTTATTTGAGAAGTAAAGAACAATTTCTGATGCCTTGAATGCTTAGAAAATACTATTTTCAACCCATATTGTTTATACTCATCTGAAATTTTCAAAAAAATATTGCTTTATTTCAATTCGACTTTTTGAAAAATAAATTCATTTAAAGCAATAATGTCTAAATTTAATTGAAAGAAATTTTTCATTGAGTCAGAAATGAAATGACAATATAAATTCGCCCAAATCAGTCTTATAAGTTGACGTTTTTTTACATTCTATTCAAATATTTTTAGATTTAGATTAATTTTTAAAATTTTGATTTAAAGTCGAATTCCAAATTTAAGTGCGAGATCTCTTTATTCCGAAAATTGTTGTATTATGTTTCCTATCTAATGGTCTTTGGATTTAATCTCGAGTTCCAATGCTGTTTATGTCTAAGTACATGCGTTGTATCTGATATGGCAGGTAATAAAAGTCAATAATATATAACAATGACTTTGAAGTATACTTTGAATATTCCTTCTCTCACAACCAAAAATGCTACATTAAATTAGGACAAGTTAAAAATACTTCAAAGAATACTTACGGAGATTATTTTTAATTATTTTTTTTCATAAAATAACTTAAGTGCACTTTGATTGGAAAAAAAAAATATATAATAAACATATTTGAATCCGTTTTACCACTTTTCGCTTTCAATTATTTTATTTTTATCTAAAATTTATTAACATTCTATTTGTATGTTTTAAACGTAACAAGGACCTATGGGTAAATGTGGCATTACAATAAATATTGATTATTTTAATCTATGGGAGTTATTGAAATATATATAAAGGAAAAGGTGCAGATTTACCTTTGATATTTTTGTTAAGATATAATTCTGTTTAAAGTGATTATTTAAATTTTATCATAATCAATTTTTAAATTTATAATTAAATCTTTTATTAAGTGCGCAGTCTGAATAGACGATATTTTAAAAATACCATCGAAGAAAATTTTTTATATGAATGAATTATAGGATATTACTGCCTATTTCTGTAAATTTCCTTTTATTGCTAAGCATAATCTATGTAATATATGTCAGGTATACTTTCATAGTCATAATCAAGCACCGTTCCTGCGATCTGTAATTCTATCCCCACACAAAAAAAGTACATCCTCATCCTGTGATTCTTATAAATCTAATAATAAAGAGGTACAATACACTAAGCTATACCGGTTTTTGCTTTCCTGATGGTCCAGATCGTCAATACCATCTGTTGTAATGGAAAAATGTTCATATTAAGCTGGTGATTGGATACAAACGTTTGTTCTTCGTAATTCGCATCGTTAACTCTCCTTGCAACGAGAATGAACTCATGAGTGAAGTTTCAAGAGGAAGCATGAGAGATAGTTTTTCACCCTTTAATTATTTCGTTTAACAAGAGTAATTTTTTTCCATCAACCTATCAAAAACTGGTATTTTCTTTTCGGTATTATCATTCTGAAAGCATCCAATGCCGGAATCATATCACGATTGTTAGTATTTCCGCACTAAAAAGGAAATACGTAGATAGGTTAAAAATTGTATTATTTACTAAAATATATACATTATGTGTATAAATATATTTATAATTGTAAGATATTTTTGCAATGTGCTGTGTTTTCTTGTCTTGAATGAAATACATACTTAAAAGTTTCTGATTATAAGCTAGTTTTTCCTGTATTAAGTAAAGGATTCTGCAGCGTAGCTACCAATGGACTATGCGGTGTCGTGCATCAGGGCCCTGAAGGGGGCCCTCTTGGACCCTGACAACCATTTAAGTGGAACTACCGATAAGTTCTCCCAAATTTGATTCACATATAAAAGCTTGCAACATATCTTCAATAATAGAAATTTAGCTGTAAGTAGCTTCAAACATGTTGGTTGTTGCCATAAATTATTTCAATTGTTTGTTTAGTTTTTTGCGAAATTTACTCTTATATTGAAAAGTTTATATTTGTTTCATTTTTCTATAAACTGTTACTTGCAAATAAACTTCAAGTTTAATAAAAAAAAACTTATATACTATTCTTATTATTTCATCTTAAAAACCTACACAAGAAGCAATCCCTACCTGGTTACATTCTTTCTATTTTTATGACAATATGATTCATAATAAGGTAGTTTCTTGTTTCAATATTTCGCAATCTTCTCGTATATGTCATCGATTGATATAATTTTGCGCTCCACCCCTCCTCCTCTGCTATTTTGCAGAGGTTTTTTTTAATACTTATAAGAATATTGTATTTTTTCCATGCTTGTATTATGTATAATGTCCAGTCTTTCTCTGTGGAAATTTTGTAGCACTAAGTCCTCACGCTGTTGAGTTCGATCCTCTGGAGGAAATAGATAAATGAAAAGGTATTTTCCAGCGATGTTCTGCAGCGTACCATTTCATTTCAAATTTCTTTGAATGTCTGTAACTACTCGACCACATACGGGAATACACTATCTAGCCAAAAGTATCCGGATACCTCTTAAAAAAGTGGTTCTGGCAAGTGACGCAATTTGATACGTAATTGAAAGCTATAAAAGTGTTGGTAGTGGTTTGTCAGATTGTATTTATGCGTTTGTGAGGCAATGAATAAGTCAAAGGAGCTTAGTGAGTTTGATCGAGGTAGTATAGTGGGTTGCCACCTTTTTGTGAAATCAGTTTGTGAGATTACGGACATTCTACAGAAGCATAAATCCACTGTGAGTGATGTAATTGTGAAGGGAAACGTCGAGGTAGTGAAACGGCAGAAAAACGAACCGGTAGGCCGATAATACTTGGTGAACGCAGCCTTAGAACTCTGAAAAGGGTAGTGAAACAAAACCGCAAGTCCTTGTTGGTGGAAATTTCTCAGGAGTTCCAAAGTTCATCAGGAATTAGTGTTAGCAGCAGGACTGTCCGTCGAGAGAGAGTTAAAAAACTTATGATTCCATGGTCATGCAGCCGCTCACAAGCCAAACATCACTCCACAAAATGCGAAGTATCAATTGCATTGGTGTAGCGCTCCCCGTCATTTTACTGTGGATATGTGGACAATTGTTATTTGGTGTGATTAATCTCTTTTTATAGACTGGCAGTCGGATGCACGCGTCTGGGTTTGACGAATACCCCCGGGGAACGTCTCTTTAGTGACTGCATTGTGCTGACTTTTAAGTTTGGAGGTGGAAGTATAATGGTGTGGGGGTTTTCTCGTGGTTTGGCTTGTGTCCGTTAGTTCCTGTGATTGGAAACATGAACTCTGAGATGTATGTGGACATTCTGGACAATACTGCACTCCCAACTTTATGAAAATATTTCGGGGAATGCCCATTTCTCTTCCAGCAGGATAACTGCTCCATTCAGACATCGAAGCTTGCACAGACATGGTTTGACAAAATGGGTGTTCAAAAACTGGACTTGCCTTCTCAGAGCCCGATCTAAATCCCATAGAACACGTTTTTGTGTGAATTAGAGTGCAGATTACGTAGCCAGCCGAATCGACCATCATCACTGCAAGCACTCACTTCAGCTGTGATAGACGCCTGAAAGCAATTCCTGCGGTCACCTATCAAAAATTTGTGGAATGTCTGTATGCCAAATGTATGCAGGCTGCCATCCATGCAATTGGGGGGGACAACATCATATGACCATGTGCCTCTCGACGCTCTAAGTCCATACCACTGGGTGTCCGGATACTTTTGGCCAGATAATGTAGTATTGCATACATTGTATTTTTTTTCGAATGGGTTCGGATTGGTATTTATTAAATTTTCAGACCTAGTTCATTACCCAGAAGCTAATATCACTTTTTAACGTGACACCACATAGGCGATACCAACTACTACAAGTAATTGTGAAGAAGCCTTGCTCCCCCCAGAAGGATTCACCTGAGCTCTGACGATGTAAACATGCGCTAGGTATGATATTTCATGTCATCTATCTGGTAAAGAGGTTAGTGACGCTGACTGAAGTGCCGTAGGGCCTGGATTCAAATCCGGGAGTAGACATGGATGTTTTTAAATCTATAGGGCATTCGCAGCATGGGGATACTCTAAACGGACGACGTGCCGCAAATTCTCTCGCGAGGTTGGTGGCAGGGGAGAGAGGTGGAAGGCCACTGACCCTTCCCCAGAGTCCCCAGTTCCCCGAAAATTGGGGTGGAACCGAGCTAAAACATACTGTCACCTGTATGGTGCTCAAGACTAAGGCTGATGCCAAGAGTACATCTAGCCCCTTGCCATGATGCATTTCGTGTGCCTCGATCTGACTATGTCACACAGGTGGCATTAGCAACAACAACATTGACATGCCGTATAATAATTCGACATGGTCGTTATCGATTTCCTGCTTCATGGAAATCCACCTACTTGGGCCGTGGTCGAACTCAC
The DNA here is from genome assembly GCA_019973935.1 of Trichonephila clavipes. Taxonomy (NCBI): domain Eukaryota; kingdom Metazoa; phylum Arthropoda; class Arachnida; order Araneae; family Nephilidae; genus Trichonephila; species Trichonephila clavipes. Next base: position 1,351,434 of record BMAU01014915.1, read on the forward strand.
AACGTAGGGTGCAGAAGGCCAGCAACAAAACTAAACGTGCCACCTCCCTGTCAATAATAAAATTTAAAAAAAATTCAGTGGTGCGTTTAAAAGCCAACAACATCAAGAAAGGGAAAATAATAAATAAAAATTGTGGTTTTATGTACTTAAAACACTAATATATATATACTGGTGTGCAAAAATTAAGGACGAGACGGTTTTTTCAATATAACTTTGTACAAAGGCTTTCCAAATCAACACATTTAATACCGTAAGATCCCCAATACGTAAGGACATGTGTAATGTAAGCAACACTTACTAAAAGAGAAATCAGAGGGATAAAAAGAAGCTTGATTGAAAAAGTAACATGGAGCGCAATGCGACTGAAGACCGAAACATCCATGTGATGGGTGTCCAACAAGAAACATCTGGTCTTTAGTAGAAGACATGATCTCCCCTGACTGCTAGGCAGGTTTCACAGCGTCTGCCCATGCTGAGAATGAGGGTGTCAATGAGTTGTTGAGGCATTGCTGCCCATTCGTCTTGCAGCGCCAATCGCAGCTCCCGAATCGTTACTGGTGGTAAGGTACGAGCTGCCAAGCGTCTGCCTAGAAAATCCCATACATGCTCGATGGGATTGAGATCCGGAGATCGTGCCGGCCAATCCATACGTTCAATATCCTCACTCTCTAAGAGCTGTTCGGCAGCTACTGTGCGATGACATGGTGCATTGTCGTCCATGAAAAGGAACTGCAGACCCATATCGCCTCGAAAAAGACGCACATATGGAAGAAGAATCTCGTTACAATAACGGGTCCCGTTGACTGAACCTGCGTCGAAGATGTGAAGGTCTGTACGACTGTTAAGCATGATGCCTCCCCAAACAAGAACACCGCGACCTCCATACCTGTCCCTTTCAATGATGTTCGAGGGATGATTGCGGCTTCCCCGCTCTCTCCAGATGAGTATGCGATGAGAATCGCTACTCAAACTGAATCTTCTCTCATCTGTAACGAGTACTCGTCCCCATTCATTGTCTCTCCAATTCCGGTGTTCTCGGCACCACAGAGAACGCCTTCTCCGATGGGCAGGCGTTAAAGGTACACACCGTACAGGGCGTCGTGCAAACAGACCACCACCGTTCAGGCTTTTGGCCACGGTAAAACGCGATATCGGTCGTCCAGTCGCCTGTGTCGTGTGTCTAGCGATTTCTCCCGCTGTCTGCCGCCTGTTTGATCTGGGCTGTAAGACAATGCACCGGTCATCTGCGGGTGTGGTTCCTCGTGGACGACCACTACTGAACCCCCGGATAGCTGTTCCTGTAGTTTGAAATTGTCTCCAAAGTCGTGAAACGATGCTGTGAGTAATTCCGAAATCTGCAGCCACACTTGTCACACTGCGGCCTTCCTCCAACTTCCCAATGATTCGACCTCGGGTGAAAGCATACAGATGTCGTCTGACAGATTGATTATTCGCCATTTCTCGCTGAAGCAGGAACTCGGTGTGATTTTAACTGCTATACGGCGTGCAATCTCTTTGCCAGAAATACTGATCTTAGACCGACAACATGCTTTATACTACTCAGACACTCCCCCATTACGTCTACCTGCATATCTGCGCATGTGCTACCGTACATCACCTTACTTAATCTCCTGATTGGTATTTCTGTCCCCTTTGCCTCTTCGTTCAGCTGATATGCTATGTTTTCGACTTCGTGCTTAATTTTTGCACACCAGTGTGTATATATATATATATATATATATATATATATATATATATATATATATATATATATATATATATATATATACACTTATTTTATTTGATAAAACTCAAACAAAATTGGGTATAAATTTTTTTTGCACTAGGGCCTTTGGATACCTAGAAAAGCCACTGAAAGTGATATTTGTATAATTTTATCTGCTTTGCTGCTGAAGTTTTGCTTTAAATTTTTAAACATTTGAATTTTTTTTTCTACATGTGGTAAACTATTTTTACTCTAAAATAAATTCTATATTGAAGGGATTTGAACACAGATATAGAATTCAAATACTTTAAATTGTAGGTACTGAGAGAATCCTTGTTTTATAATTCATTTTTGAATGAATTCCTTTAGAAATTATTACATTATGAATTTTAATTTAAAATGTCTATTGATATATTATTTGTTAAATATATATTTTTAATACTTAAAATATTTTAAGAAAAAGTACTATTATGTAGAAATGTTCACACAGTTCATATGAATTCGTGAAAATCATTGCCATATACAATTACTTAGAAGCAATTTAATATTATTCAAATGCATGCAACTGTGATATCAACAGATCTCATGTGTTAAAATTAATTTCGTAAAAAATAAAATTACAAAACTTCTATAATTAGAATGTATAAAAGTGGATTTTAATTGAAATTGTTTTACGATAAATAAGACTTATTATTACAAATTATAAAAACTAATTCTTAAGGAAGTTAAGGGGACTTGGCACCCTTTGAGCAAATTTCTTTATTTACGTATTTAAAAATTATATTTTAGCATTTTATACAATGTTTCTATTGAAGAAAATGATACCAGATGAAAATTTTCATATATTATTTACACAATTTTAAAAACTTAAATTTTTCAAAAAAATTGGGAAAATTTTAAAATCCTACTCCTTTTGTAAAAATTAATTTTTTGACCTGAAATTTTCTTATAATATTCTTATGAATGTTCTCAACAACTTTAGGGATCGATTTTAGAATACCTTTATTCGTTTTCGAGAAAAAAAATAGAATGTTGATATACAGGCTAAAAATCAACGAAAAAGCCAATATGTCTTACATTTTATTATTTTTTTTAAAAAAAGTATTCAGTTTATAGCAAAACGGATACCTAATTTTATTACATACTTTATTTTTAACACGCAGGAAAAAAATGGAAGTGATTGGTAAATAATTGTCGAAGGAGTAGCATTTTGAATGCACTAAGGTTTCGAAAAACACAAACTGAGAAAAACCAGTTTAAAGTTTATAATTCTGAAAAAATAATTATTATAAGCTTAATTAAACTTAAAACACCACTTTAAGATATTAGTTATACGTTTTTCTTTAAAATAATTGCATTTTCATATGTTTTCATCCCACACATTTTTATAAATGATCAACTTTTAGAGAGTACTAATTGCACATGAAAATTCAAGAAAAATGTTAAAATTTTTTATTTCTGTCACGACAGAAATTTTATCCGCGTTTTTTTTCTTATACTATTAAAGTATTACATTTGTATGAAAAATATATCAGGAATAAGAAATGAAATTATAAAATTTTTAATGTAAAATGCCTTAATTTAAAAATTTTACATGCACACATTTCACAAAGAAAAAAAATGATTGTATGCATTGCCTCGGAAATATTCTGCTTTATATATTGCACATTCTTTTTTTAATGTTATTATTTATCTTTATAAATTAGATTTTTTTTATCAAAACGCTTCTTTTAGCTTTTTTTTTCTAAAAAGGGGGCGTGGCTGAATCGCCTAATTTGTTTTCAAATGAAGTTTTATTCAACTTCTAACTTTCCGACATGCACAAGTGATATATCAATCGAAAGATAATAATGCAAAGAATAAGATTAAATGAAAATAAAAAAAAACGATAGGTTTGAGATTTTAGGGGTGCCAAGTCTTCTTAACATGTTTGGTAACTTAAACTAAATAAAATGATATTTTATAAATTTGACGAACATCACAAAGATGTGTGATAGAAAAGAAACATTTGCTTCATTTAAAATAATTCAGTAAGGCATTTATTGAAATCTTTGTAAGGAAAATAGGAAGGAAAAGAGGGAATTTGAAGAAATAATTTTTTTTTTATTTTCAGCATGTAACTACTGTCGGAATCATTTCCTAAGTAAATATTTCAGAAGAATTGCAGTACAGTATAACCCTTTTTGCTTACTATACTTGATAACTTATTTAATAGTAAATCATTAATAATCTGGGAATACTATTCTTTTGTTATATTATGAAATTAATATGTTTATAAAAAAATATTGAATATATATACAAGGGGTAGCACAAAAAAACGAGACTAAATATGTAGTTTGAAAAATGAGAGTTGACAGCAACTAATCTCAATCAATCTGGCCAGTTTCGCTTCGACCCATCACGCCAGTTGAGAGTACTGAATCATTGAGGGAACGCTTGCAACTGCATTTTGCCAGAAAAATGTCGAATCGACATCCGGTTTCTTGTGTTACTTAAGAATTCAGCCACGAAAACATTTCAAACAATAACCGAGGCTTATGGAGATGGCACTTTACTTACTTACTCTTTACTTTTGAAAGGTACAAACAGTTTTCAGGTGTAAGGAATAGTGCGGAAGAGGATAAACGTGCAGGGTGCCCAAGTGCATGAATCAATCCCTAAAATAATACCAAAATTCGTGATATAAAAAGCCCAACCCCCCTCACATCAGTAGTCAGACTGCTAATCAACACTACCACACTAAAGTACTAAAAATCCTTCCTGAAAAAATTAGGGGGAAATAGGCCAAAACTGGGGGAGGGGTGTGATGGATGACTGCTGTACTAAGACAGTATTCCCGCTCACGCGACCCTATTTACCAAGCAGTTTTTGACCAACAAAGACATTACTGTGATGTGGCATCCTCCATATTTACTTGATTTGGCTGCATGACACTGGGGTTTCTTTACTTCCCACAGTTAAATATTGCTTAAAGGGAACTAATTTTACCTCATCTGAAAAGATTCAGGCAAAAACGGAAAATCTCCTGAAGGGCCTTCCAAAAACATCATTCCAGAAATCTTAACAGCAGTAGCAACACTGTATGAAGAGGTGTGAGAATACTGAATGGAACTACTTTGACAGTGGCAATGTCACGGAGAACTGATTCGATAATTACAATGATTTATTGGTCCAGTCTCTTTTTTTGTGTCACACCTCGTAAGTATGCAGTTAACTTGACTAATTTGTAAGTATTAATTGATAATACACTGCTGGACAATTGCTAAGGACGGATCACAAATTGCTATGTAGCATAACATTAAGCGAGACATGAGGCCTAGTAGGATAAAATATAGTTGCCACACTGTTCAGACATTAGAATAAAGAATATTTATTGTTCTGGAAAGTACAAAAGCTGTGAAACATCTGAAAGAAAAAAAAATGTTCATTTGATCTGCGTACGCAGAAATGGAACAATGCATCTAAAAGTCTGTAGGAACCTTAAAGAAAGATATCAGTACGGGATATGTCCACCGTGGAGTGTGATGCAACATTCCACACGTCGTACCATACTTTGCACAATATTATCCAGCAGCTGTTGAGGCAATTTATCCCATTCCTCTGTGAGTGCACGGATGAGGGTGTTCTTGTTTGTCGGAGGATAGTTTCGACCTGCAACTTGTCTCCCCAAAGCATCCCACACATTTTCAATGGGGTTTAGATCTGGAGAACGCGCTGGCCATACGAGACGTTGAATACCCTCGCTGTCTAGACAATCCTGAACAGCGAGTGTTCGATGACATGTTGCATTGTCGTCCATAAAAACAAATTTATCACCGACAGCACCACGGAAAAGACGAACATGAGGAAGTAGAACTTCATCAATGTATCGTTGGCTCGTCATAGTCACATTAGCAACCACATGTAGGCGCGTGCGGCCATTGATCATGACGCCGGCTCACACCATGATACTGCATGTCGGATATCGGTCCTTTTCCTGGATATTTTCTGGACGATAAGCAGTACCACTCTCGCGCCAGATCAGTTGGCGTCTACAATCCGATGACAGACTGAACCTACTCTCATCTGAGAATAGTACGTATGCCCAGTCATGTTCAGTCCAATTGGGATGCTCATGACACCATTGCAAACGGGCACAGTACGGTGCTGTCTGGTCAATGGGACATACACAACAGGTCTGCGTGTGTATAGTCCTCCTCCCCTCAAACGTCTGGCAGCAGTTTTTCGGGAGATCTGCTTTCCTGAGGCAGCAAGAAACTGATTTGCCACCTGCTGAGCTGTGGTGCGCCTGTTCCTTTTTGCTGATAGGACGATATATCTGTCTTCTGCAGGCGTCGTACTTCTAACACGACCTCCCCCGTGTCGTCTACTACACATTCCAGTAGTTTTAAATGACTTCCGCAGCCGGGAAATAACGCTATGAGCGATGTCGAACTCCCTGGCAACATCTGTTATTTTTCGCCCTTCTTCGATCTTTCCAATAATTCGGCGACGCATAAAATCATCTATGTGATATCGGGAAGACATGCCACAAATTTTAAGTTCGTCTATTACATCTTTCCTTTAAAACTTTGACTTGAAACAACAACTGTCAACACGCGTCAAAACCTTTAAAGCTCTTATGAACGCTATCACGTGATGAACAGACGTGGAAAAAAAATTGCATACTCATACTTCTTACTAATATCCCGCACTTATTCTAATTTTCCACATTTTGCTTCCTTTAATTTTGTGGTTGCTATGAATGATAGTGTTATCCGTCCTTAGCAATTGTTCAGCAGTGTAGTTCCCCACTGTTTATCATATTTTGAAGTAGAGAAAAATTACGGAGATTAGATAATCATTCACTAAACAATTCATTCCTTTGACATTTTGCGTATTACTTCCCATTCTTGATTCTGTTAAGGGCTGTTGTAAAATCAAATATATTTTTTTAAATTTTGTATTGACTAAATTTTGAAAAATTTTAAGAATGTATTTCTTAACCATGTTTATAATTTGTATCAAAAATCATTCATCTATAAACATATGAGACATTTAATACATTTGTGTTTCCGATGCAAGTCTTTCATATTTGTTATAATTAAACAGTCAGATTCCTTTTCATACTTCTTTTTGTTGCACTTGTTTTGGTTATTCTAACATTTAACACTGCTAAAAAGTTACGATTTACATATAGATTCAAAATATTCTGGAAATGAAAAAAAATTAATCTTTATTTAATAAACAAACTACTTAATTTAAAACTGTGATATCATAAATTCCCTTTTAAAACTAAATATTTCATTTGTAGTTTTATTTTGAACGAAATAAACTAATATGTTATTATTTCTTTTTTCTTTTTTATAGAAGACATAAAATAATTCCCGTGGACAACAAGCATCACACGGGACTTGCAGAAATAAGTAAAGCAAGCAAAATAAGATAAATAAAATAAAAGAAGTAAATAAAAGAAATCAAAAGTTACAAATAATGAATTAACACAAACTAAAATTTAGAGACAAAAGTACATTAAAAAGTGAAACAATGGCAGAACAAAACCAATACAAAGAATTTACAAGAATAAGGAAATGAACAATTTACAAAAAATTACAAAATCAAAATAAAGAAGGTACAAAATAAAGTGAACGTAGCTTTGCTTGGAATAATTTTAAAAAAAAATAGAATGACAGTTGATCTTAAGAGTTTTGCAGTTATACTCTCAGGCATTTTCTTTCTTTCATAAATTTCGAACAAAACATAATAAAATGCTCCTCACCAACATTACAGTCAAAAATTTTAGAACGACACATGTTAAATCTTTTGTGGTGCACTTTAAAATTACCATGGACAATAAGGAATTGGGTGATTTTATAGCTTGTAAGAAATTGAGCACAAAAGATAGTTTTGTGAAATGGTTGGAAAACATTTCTTTGTCAGAAAAGAGTGATCTGATTTCGTGTGTTGAGTGTTCCAAAGAGAAACAACGTTTTCTTCAATTTTTTTTCTTGTAGAACGATTTCGGAATATTAACTGGAATTTAAATCCCCTGCTTGGTTGTGCATTTTGCAAATAAATGATCCCTTTCGCGCGCGTTTCCACATATCCCAGTAAGACCATGAACATAAGTAAAAAAAAACACTTCTTTATTTAAATACATAAAAATTTTAAAATTATTATGTTTTTAAATTTGAACAAAAATATTAATGCTAGATGAAATGCAAGGTTTTGAAATTGAAATAAACACACGTTGTCCTGTACAGTATTTTATTAATTATAATAAAAAAATTTAATAAATGTAATACTAATTTAAAATTACTTTGGGATTGTCTTCAAAGAGTTAACACAAAAATTGTCAATATATAAGCCGCAGAAATTAAAGGATTTACTTTTTAAAATCAACTTATTTTTAAATTGATTGTTCCATGATTGCGTAGAGATTAAAATTTTGTATATACCCTTTTAAAGAAATCCTGAATAATCTGAATGGGATGGAGTAGGGAAACAATAATTTATTTAATATATGAGTCAAAAATTTTCGCAGGAATTAAAATTAAACATTCTTTCAAATTGCATGCATATCACAAATAATCAAAAAAATTTTTTCTCTCTATCTCTTTTTTCACGGTTTTCAAGATTAAATATTATATATACTGCACTTTCAAACATAAAATGACAGATTTGCATGCCATATTCATAATGCTTTCAAAACTTATATTCGATACATCTTAATGATTGCTGTTTCGATAGATATTAACGAATTGTTTTTATACATTATTTTTATTTCCTTTATCATAATTGTTAGAGACTTAAAAAGTCGGATCCAAATTTTTATGATCTCCTTGTGTTGTTTTTGCAATCCCGTTCCATGATCTCAATGAAAGTAAGCACACCGATTCGAACCCGATCTTTTTGAGTTTCGTGATTTGTGGTTGGCAGCAACTGCAATGCAAATCGAGCGAGTATTTAAACTCGGCTCATGTTAGTGTTTCAAAAAAAGAGGAAGGAGAAACAGAAATATAAGAAGTGTGTGAGTGGTTTAACTCTTAGAGGGAGAGAACGGCTGGTTGGCAATGCAACTGTAGGTTGCATCACCATTTTCATATTAGAAATTCATTTTACAATATTAGAAGACGGTTCGAATCGGATGTCTCTGGTAATGTTGATTTTTGAACTTATTGTTTATTTTATCGCTCCAGTAACGAGCAGAGTGACTTTATGATTGATTATTAAAGGCCAATTTTAAGAAACTGTTTTTCGTCGTCATGCCTCCTCGACACATAAATTTCACCGCTAGCTTTGCAAAATTTAAATTAGTTTACCAATAAGTGTAACAATAATCAAACAAACGTAACCTAATATAATTAAAATAAACAACCTTAAAATGAAGAATTTGTGTTCTTAATGTATCCACACAACTACCTGCGACAAGTTTTTTTTTTCTAAAAAGGAGGTATGGGGATTTCTTTTTGAGGTTTTCAGATTTATTTAGAACATTTTAGGAAAAATATGATAATATTATGAAGAGAAAATGAAATTATCATTAATAAATTGCGAATAAATGGGTAAAAATTAACAAAAAATTGCACAAAAAGTTTATAAACGAATTTTCAATTTTGATGTGTTGCTTTGCCATTCGTTTTTAAAATGGCCTTCAGTGGAAGAGATATTTTAATTTTTACAAAAACTAGACCACTATACCATAGTTATTATGTTAAATTAATTAAAAAGTATGAATCTCTCTTATGTCTCGTAAGGGACTGTAATTTTTGAAATAAAACACTGATTAATAAAGATTAACACATCTCTACTATTATACAGAACATACGCAAAAAAATTCAGTTAAGTATTTTCAGAACTTTTTCAGAAGTCACCATCCGAGTTTAAACATTTAAAAAAAACACATTTCAAGCAAAACATATTGTAAAGTATGACATCTTGTTTTAAATAGTGACATCTGTTTTTACATAAACATTGTAGCTTATGTTCTAGTGAATGTGGAAAATAACAAATTTGGTACTTTTATAAAGCTACTAAGATGACATACAAAAAAAGTCATAAAAGAAAAGCAGTAAATTTTTACAAAATTCATAGTTTTAGGGTATCTGAATACCTTAACACATTTCACTTTTTTTTAAACTTTCCTAAGAAATATTTAAGCCATTTTAAACAAGCGTTAAGTTATCCTCATGTCTTAATTCTTTCCATTTATTTTAAAAGTAAAAGCATAACAACATATTAGTTGCAACTTTACATCTATGGTTGCCTCGGTGGCAAAAAACCAAAATTATCATTTAATTTTGAATAAAATTCTGTGAAAAAGACTCTTTGTTAAATCGCCACAGTATTCCATTTGCAATCGTCTTATTCATCCAGATATTTCGAGAGAATTAAGTCGCCAAGTCACGTATTTGCAGCCAATCAATGAGCATCTAGTGGGTTCCGGAAAGAGTGGAAGAATCTAGATGTCATTCTCTTGTTAGATTCATTTCTCTTATCTTTTTATATTTCATTTAGATCGTCACAGTTAAAGGAAATAAAATAGAGTTTAGCAATTGCATTACTTGCAACATTTTCAAAGACTCTTTCATCAGGATTTGGAGCGTAAGGAGAATTCTAACAAATTTAAGAACAATGAAATAAATCTCCCGAAAATCGATAACATCTAAAGATTTTGGCACAACTTATTCTTTTTTACTCGTTTAAGTTTCGGCATATTATAACAATTGTATGCTTTCTAAGTATTCGTTGAAATAATCAGATATTTTTAAATAAGTCTCTATCTACAATAATGTTACTTCTTTTTAAATATAAACTAAGCAACAGCTTACTTTCTTTTACTTAATAAAATTAACACCTGGAAAAAACCAAAATTTTCTTACTCTATAATTATCTCAATAGCGAAGTAACTAATATACATATCTAAATTCAAATGAAGATTCCTATGATAAAAATAATCCTCTTTAGAAATATATGAACATAGTTTATTAGGAAATATTCTTCTGTTTGAAAGATTCTGAGTGCTTCATAGATCCACATCTCCAGTACATCTAGAATAATTCAGTAATAACTAGAAGTTTCTTTAAGATAATTTGATGAAGCTTATTTTAATTAGATTGACATATGGTTGGTTATTTATTTAAATTAAATGTATTTCTTTACTGAAGCAAGGAATAGAAGGAAAAATATCTCACCCAGTGTATGTTAATTTTTGGACATTTCTTAAGGGATAACATGTATTGTAAATGATCTAACTGAATAATGGACAGTATGGCAGAAAAGGGCTGGAATATTATTGTATTCCGAAGAAGACTGGACGTTTTCTTCTTGTCCGAAGGCTAGTAAATCTTCCATTTTTTTAAAAAAAATAATTCCGAAGTTCATGTAAAGTTATATGAGTGATTTTATATCAGTAATAGATTTATTATTTCATATACTTTTCGGAAAGAAATTTTTAATACAATATTTAATAAACTTATAAGTTCATCAATGCTTAAAAATAAGAAAAAAATACTCATATTTAAATTAATTTACCAAAACTTACTGAACAGAAAGACGACTAATTATTTCAAAAAGAAGTATGAATTTTTAATGCTGACTATGTGAGCTAACATATGAGTACAAAAATACCTCATTTATTATTTTTTACGCTTGCTTCAGCAATGATCGTAATATTTAAAACAACCTTCATTGAGGCCAGAGTAACCAAGGTCACATAATAACGACCAGCGTTGTCACCTAGAGGCATCTAGACCTGGTTCATTTGAAGACACATCATGTATCGATGCTGATGCATGTGAAATTTGTTTAAGCTTAAAACCTTAATGTTGGCTTGGTGTGGAAGTCTACAAAATGGGTTGGGTTAGAGGATTCAAAATTATAAGGTACGTTGTCGTTTGCCCAGACATATCTTTGTCACGTGATGTTAATTTAAAAAAATTAAAAACATCATTACGTGAAATTCAACTGTTCAAAGCTAAAACGAATATATATATCCCTCTGAGTGGTTAGCTTCCTCCTGAAAAGTTATTCCGAAAGCTTTTACTCTTATTTTGCCATTCGCTTTCAAAATGCAACAGATTTCTTTCCTTTCCCCCTTTTAAAACTTAAGAGGTCGAACGGGGACAATTTTATGACTCAGTTCGGTCCCTTTGTAAAGTAAGAACCAAGAGATCAATCGTTTACAACTAGCTGTCAAATTGCCTTGGGCAATCTTGTTTGAAAGTTGCAGTGCAACTGGGTCGTTTCCCCTATATGTTTAGTCACAGTAAAATTAAAACAAAATAAAGGGTGGAAAAAAAGGAAATAAATAGTGTGTTCGAAGTTGAAAAATAATTATATTTTATTCAAACAAAATTTATTTTTCTGTCATTTTTTTAAAAATTATATATATATATATATATATTGGTATTGCGATTTGAACCAGAAAAAAGCATCCTGTATTCATTTTTGAATATGAGAGTCAGAAAACGTGCTCACTTTCCTGTTTTTTTAAAAAAGTAATGAGGCAAAAAGAGCGAAGACCATATCTCTTTTTTTAAACAATAAGCCAATAAATGGTAAATACGGTGATATATATACGATGATTATATTTATGAAATAAAACCGATCTTTCTCTATTCAATTATATTTTTAATTTAAAAAAACATAAATAGATTTGAATACTGTTAATTTATTTTAATTAAAATCATATAAATGATATTTTTATGTTAACTGAATATTATTCAGAAAAAATCTAAATTTTCATTCCTAGTGTTCTCCTTTTGTAATTTCTTGTATTAAATAAAAATGGCTTTTCTATATCGGCATTTGTGATGGACATAACACACATTCAGTCAAAATTTTTTTAATTTAAATGGGGGATATACTTCTACAAATACGCATGACAGTACTTCGAATCATATTCTACTAAATTTTAATTTCTTATCTTTCTGTTTCTTTTATTACAAGGAAAACTGTAACACATCGATAACTACATTTTCCCACAATTCAGTCATTACAAATTTTATTGTGAGAAAAGTTCTCCCTAATTAATTTTGTGTTTCAAAACAATACACTTAAAACAATTCGTTCAGGGAAGTTAACCGACACTTCCACAATGTATTTATACCAAACTTTAAAAACAATTTTAACACTTGGAAATGTATCATGTATTAAATTTTTTGAGTATACACAAATATTTCCTGTTGTATGGAAGACGTAGTATGAGATGTGGTGTGTGGTTTTAAAAGAATGTTTTCGTACGTGTATACTATATTTAATAATTTAAATATCACTAGATCATTTAACTGCAAAAGAGCCTTATTTTAATGTGTGCTGGTATCAAAATAAAACACTTTACAATATTAAACAGCCTATGGGTTTATATTCAATATCAAACTATTCGCAAAATGGTTTACAACTTCTATTCAAATTGTAAAGAAACTGAAATATAAATATATCTTACTGCAGTCAAAAATATTCATAATATGTAAATATCCTATTCCTCCACTTATTTCAGTACATGTTAAAAACTGTAGCTCAATGCAATTTTTTATATTTATTAACGAGGCATAAAAGCTCACACAGTCGTATAAATGTCATCCTTTTTAAATATACTACTATAAAACGAAAATGGATTGTAAGATCAGTTCTAAAATCCTAAAAGCTTTTAGAGGAGCAAAAAACATGTAATTTTAGTAATTAAAAACATGTAATAACATTTAATATAATACACAAATATACATGTCATTAAGCAAATACATTTGAAAAATCATACTTCCTTCTGAAATAAACGTAATTGAAAGAAAAATGGTTAATTGCAAATGAGTGGAAATACATGTTTATCTAAGGGGTATCCCCCAAAAAAAGTGAGGTAATTCTCCAACTTAAACTTAAACTCAATGGCACAATAATCCATAAGGGCCAGGAACTACTATGTCCATCCCAATATACGTGGCTCTTAGACGCTGAGATGCATGAACAGATGTCCGGATTTGGTGGTCTGTCTGAAGAGGGACTTCTTTGTTTAAGACCCCAAGCAAGCTTGGTACTCATTTATCGACCCAATGTAGCGGGGATGAAAGGCCTAATCGACCTTGCCCTGCCCGTTAATAGAACCAAAGACCTGTGGTGTGGAAGCACGATACACTACCACTCGACCCTATTCGGTGAAAAATAAAACTTAATGTTAGAATCTTATATAATTCCCTAATGAATGAGGGAGTCCAAACTTTTTTTTCATGTAAACTGTTTAGACGGAAATGGTTAATTATTAACATTTCACAAGTTGCATAAATAAAAATTAACTGTTATAGTTTACATAAATTTTTAAGGATGCAAAAGGTGTATTTTGGCAGCACGAATTAATTTTAAAAGGAATACGGTTACGAAAAAGTAGTACAAATCTATCTAAAGTATGGTTGGTTGCCTTAGATATTTTCAAACACAATAAAGTATTGGTAGCCAATTCCACAATTCCTTGTTATAAAAATGTATGGAAAATTACAAGACTTAGTTTTTGCATTTATAATTTATATATTTTTTTCCTGAGAGATTTAAAAGCTTGAGCGGCACCAATCAAAACCGCGGTTCCCTCTTTGTTTTTCCAGATCACCCCTGACTTAGCCGGCTCTGCCATAGTAAGTGAAAATACCGTATTTTGTTTGTGAAGATCATTTTATAGGAGACCACATTTTTCATGTATTTTAGATGTTTTTTTTATATTTTCTACATCAATATCTTAATGTCTGAATTTAAAATTACATAAAAATCTTGACATTCGCATCAATGACCATTTTAATTTTTATTAGTATATGAATGTTTCATCAAACGTATACATGACTATTATTAACATATTATTTTGACCATTTAATTAATATTAAGTATAACATAAAGCACACAAATTTTCTGAACTTTAAAATAAATATTTCAAAAATTTACTTCAGATATAGTCGACATTTTTCATTCCTACGCTTTAGCTTCTCAGTTTTGCTTCTATGTAAAACTTTATTGTATATTCGACGATTTTTTTAGTATATTTTTTGCTCTTAGCATGCAGTTTTCAACTGAATTGTATGATATCTTTGAAATATATTAAAAAATACCAAAGAAGCTATATAATAAAATTTTAAATTTATATTATACTCAAAGAGTTGCTAGAACTTATGGTAAATAATTTTGAACTGCGCAAAACATTTTTTTTTCGAAATTTCAAATGGAATTTCTAACATAAAATTTCTAGCTTTATACGGTTGAGATTTCAAATAAAAATATCCAGATTTTAATTAATTATTCAGTTAGCCTTTAAAAAAAGATAAATGTTGAGGTATTTTGCATAAATAGATATTTTTGAAGAATAATTCGAATGTTTTTTGAATAGCTCGAATTTAAAATTATTTTTATGTTTATTTATATGCATAAATGTCTACTGTAAATGTTTCCGTATATTTTTGATTACCATTTATTCAAACATTCAAGTTATAGAAAAAAGTTGGAAAATCTTCATTCATGTTGTCTTTGATGTAATTTGAAGTTCAAACACTTAAAATTTAAATATAATTCGGTGTATTTTAGCAATATATAACCATGCACTGTACGTAAACTTCCGTGAACACTTGGGCTTTGAAATCTAAAAAAAAACTAATAAATCTTAATCAGTTTTTTTTCGTTATTTTTTTATCAAAGTGTAAGAAAATACTTCAAATTATTTGATGAAGTTTAAATTTCTTCATTTCTAGTGTTTGGAAAGTTGAAAAGGTTTGAAATTTTAAAGTGTTTGGTTTCTTATTAATTGTTTTGGCATCTTATAATGAAATAATCCTGTTTCAAAAACTGAAAGCTTTGATTAAAATAAGAAACATGAAGCGAAAGAATATACTTAAAAAGATAATTTGTCTAACTATATAAAATAGCTGATTGCCCTGACACGCTCCAACTTGTTACAGTTTCAAAATAATATGAAACCAAAAGGAAATTGTAACATATTTTACTTATGCGTTGGGACTTTTCAAAACTTTTAAAATGCAATCTCACAAACAAACACTTCCTGGGGTCTGAAGAAATTTTTCCCTGATTTCTTACGATTGCTCCAGGGTCAAAACACAGGTTTCCTTGCGAGCCATAAAACTCCCTATCAGTGTCCTGCTGTGTTGCTTCCACCGTCCATGATTATATTTCAAGATGTTAAACCTTTAAAAGGGGGAAAGGATTTCAGAAATGTACTGCTAATCCGCTTTTGAAAATGTTACTTGAAGGCAAAAAAACTCGTGCAGTGCATTTTTGAAGTATCTTTACAATGACGGAATGTTCCGTGCTTACCGCTTGGAGGGTTAAAAATTGCATTACAGATTGAGTATAAGGATAAGGAATACTAATGCATCGAT
The DNA here is from genome assembly GCA_019973935.1 of Trichonephila clavipes. Lineage (NCBI taxonomy): Eukaryota > Metazoa > Arthropoda > Arachnida > Araneae > Nephilidae > Trichonephila > Trichonephila clavipes. Next base: position 1,367,502 of record BMAU01014915.1, read on the forward strand.
ATGAATTATTGACACAGTTTGACAAGACCTAAAAAGTAAGGAAAGACTTCAATATTTGACTAAATGTTATATTAACACTCCAAGTGGATAGCACGGGAAAAACCGTCATTGTAAAGATGCTTCGAAAATGCACTGTACGGGTTTTTCTACTATCATGTAACGTTTTCAAAAGCGGTTTAACCGCACTTTTCTGAAATCATTTCCCTCTTTTAAAGGTTTAACATCTTGAAAGATAATTAGGGACGGTGGAAGCAACACAGTAGGACCCTGAAAGGAAGTTTTATGCCTCGCAGGGAACCCCATGTTTTGACCCTAGAGCAATCGTAAGAAATCGGGGGGAAATTTCTTTACACCCCAGTAAGTGTTTGTTTGTTAGCTGGTCCAAACGCATAAATAAAATATGTTACAATTCCCTTTTGGTTTCATATTAATTTGAAACTGTAACAAGTTGGGCCGTGTCAGTACTATCTGCTATTTTATATATTTAGATGAATTATCTTTTTTTAAGTATATTCTTTCGCTTCATTTTGCTTATTTATTCAAAGCTTTCAGTTTTTGAAACAAGATTATTTTATTATAAGATGCCAAAAAAATTAATAAAACACCAAACTCTTTAAAATTTGAAAACTTTTCAATTTTCCAATCACTAAAAATGAAAAAAATTAAACCTCATCAAATCATTTGAAACCTTTTTTTTACACTGATAAAAATAATAACGAAAAAAAAACTAATTAAGATTTATTAGTTTTTTTAGATTTCGATGCCCAAGTGTTCAGGGAAGTTTAAGTACAGTGCCTAGTTATATATTGTTAAAATACACAGAAGTATATTTGAATTTTAAGTGCTTGAACTTCAGTTTACATCAAAGAAAACTTGAATGAAAATTTTCCCACATTTTTTTATAACTTAAATGTTTGCATAAATGGTAATCAAACATATACGGAAACATTTACAGTAGATATTTATGCATATAAATAAACATAAAAATCAATTTATATTCGAGCTATTCAAAAACATTAGAATTATTCTTCAAAAATATCTATTTATGCAAAATACCTTAACATTTTTTTTTAAAAGACTAACTGAATAAGTAATTAAAATCTGGATATTTTTTGAAATCCCGACCGTATAAGCCTAGAAATTTTATGTTAGAAATTCCATTTGAAATTTCGAAAAAAAAAATGCATCGCGCAGTTAAAATTATTTACCATAAGTTTTAGCATTTGTTTAAGTATAATATAAATTTCAAATTTTATTATATATAGCTTCTTTGGTATTTTTTTAATATATTTCGAAGATTTCATACAATTCAGTTGAAAACTGCATGCTAAGAGCAAAAATATACTAAAAAATTTAAGAATATACAATTACAATAAATTATTACATAGAAATAAAACTGAGAAGCTAAAGCGTAGGAATGAAGAATTTTGACTATATTTGAAGTAGTTTTCGAAATATTTATTTTAAAGTTCAGAAAATTTGTGTGCGTTATGTTTTACTTAATATTAATTAAATGGTTAAAATAATATGTTAATATTAGGCATGTAATCGTTTGATGACACATTCATATACTAATAAAAATTATCATGGTCATTGATACGAATGTCAAGAATTTTATGTAAATTTAAATTCAGACATTAAGATATTGATGTAGAAATTTTGAAACGACCATCTAAACTACATGAAAAATGCAGTCTGCTATAAAATGATCTTGACAAACGAAATCCGGCATTTCCACTTACTATGGCAGAGCCGGCTTAGTCAGGGGCGATCTGGAAAAACAGATAGAGAACCGCGGTATTGATGGATGCCGCTCTAGCTTTTAAAGTTCCAAGGAAAAATTATATGTATATGAATTACAAATGCAAAAATACATCTTGTAATTTTCCATACATTTTTATAACAACGAATTGTGGAATTGGCTTCCAAAACAGTGTTGTGTTTGACAATATGTCAGGTAATCAACCCTACTTTAGATATATTTGTACTACTTTTTCGTAACCGTATTCCTTTTAAAATTAATTCGTTCTGCCAAAATACACCTTTTGCATCCTTAAAAATTTATGTAAACTATAACGGTTAATTTTAATTAATGCAACTTGTGAAATGTTCATAATTAACCATTTCCGTCTAAACAGTTTACATAAAAAAAAAAGTTTGGACTCCCTCATTCATTAGGGATTTATATAATATTCTAACTATAAATTTTATTTTTCACCGAATAGGATCGAGTGGTAGTATATCGTACTTCCACACCACATGTCTGGGGTTGTATTACTGGCTGTTCAAGGTCGACTCTGCCTTTCATCCTTGCTACATTGGGTGGATAAATGAGTACCAAGCCTGCTTTGATTCTAAAACACTGAAGGTCTCTCTTCAGACAGACCACCAAATCGGGACATCTGTTCATGCACCTCATCACCCAATGGTCACGTGTATTAGGAGGGGCACAGTAGTTCCTGGCCCTCATGGATTTTTGTGCCTCTGAGTTTAAGTTTTAAGTTTGAGGATTACCTCACTTTGGGGATACCCCTTAGATAAACATGTATTTCCACTCAATTGCAATTAAACATTTTTCTTTCAATTACGTTTATTTCAGAAGGAAGTTTGATTATTCAAATGTATTTGCTCAATAACATGTACATTTGTGTATTTATTAAAAATTTGATCAATCCAAAATTACATGTTTTTTGCTCCTCTAAAAGCTTTTAGGATTTTACAACTGATCTTACAATCCATATACGTTTTATAGTAGTATATTTAGAAATTATAAAGATATTATTATGACTGTGCGAGCTTTTATGCCTCGTTTATAAATATAAAAAATTGCATTAAGGTATCCGACTACCCTAAAACCATGATTTTTTTCAAAAATCGGCAAAATTTTTTACGATTTTATTTTATAGACCATTTTATTAACTTAATAACAATACCGAGTACTTTATTTTCCCTCCACTAGAACAAAAACTACAAGCGTTTTAGTAAAAGCAAATGCCATAACTTTACACAAGATGTCAAACTTTGAAATGCGTTTTACGCGAAACGTGTTTTTTTCGAAAACTCAAACGGGGACCGCGATTGTTCAAAAAGTTTTCAAAATAATTAGCTGAAATTTTTTGCTTATGTTCTGCATAACAGTAGAAGTGTTTCGATCTTCAGATTTATCAATAACTGTTTTATTTCAAAATTTGCAGCTCTTTATGTGAATATAGTCAATGTTTTTTTAAGCAATTTCGTATAATGACTTAGATAAAGTGCTCTAGTTTTTGTAAAAATTAAAATATTTCTTATCGTGAAGATCACTTCAAACAGGAATAACAAAGTAACACATCAAAATTGAAAAATTGAGAATTTGTTCATAAAATCTTTGTAGAGAGCGGGCCCCGTTTATGTAATTTTTCGTACATTTTTACTAGTTTTTTCCCATTTTAATAATAATAAATTTTTTTTCTTTTACCAATTTTAGGATTTTTTCTTGAAAATATACTATATAAATATAAAAATCACAAAAAGATCTCCATATTTCCTTTTTTTCAAAAAAAAGTTGTCGCAAGTAGTCGGATACCTTAAGCTACAGTTTTTAAAATGTACTGAAATAAGTGGAGGAATAGGATACTTACATATTATGAATATTTTTGACTGCAGTACGATATATTTATTATTTCAGTTTCTTTAAAATTTGAATAGAAGTTGTGAACCATTTTGCGAATAGTTTGATATTGAATATAAACCCATAGGCTGTTTAATATTGTAAAGTGTTTTATTTTGATACCAGCACACATTAAAATAAGGCTCATTTGTAGTTATATGATCAGCTTCAGTGATACTTAAATTTTCAAAAATAGTCTACACGTACGAAAACATTCTTTCACAACCGCACACCACATCTCATACTATGTCTTCCCTACAGCAGGAAATATTTGTGTATACTCAAAAAATTTAATACAGGATACATTTCAAAATGTTAAAATTTGTTTTAAAATTTAGTATGGATACATTGGGGAAATGTCGGTTAACTTCACTGAACAAAATTGTTTTAAGGCTACAGTGGACAGTTAAAATGTGGAAAATTGACTAAGATATCGAAAAAAACTTTTGGCTTATTTTAATATTATATTAGCTTCTCTATCAAACGCAAAAAAAAATTTTTGGTTTCATGCATTTTTTACTGAGTTATGGGGTAGTTCCGATTCAGTCATCCATGACCACGCCCCTTTGTTTACATTCTGATGTCATGCTTACAAAGCTGTCATGTACTTTGACAGTACGAATTTTATTTACTGTAGACATAGCCTCTCTAATTTTTATTTTTAAATGTTAATTTATCAAGGTCTGGATGGCAACAATTTGTTTTAACTGTATCTGAGACCTAAATCGGCATTTTTTGTTTACAATTCGTTCGAACTTGCGTTTGCATTTTTCGTTCAATATTTTATTCAAACTTTATATTGATTTTACCAAAACAAAAAGTTCTTTTCAGAACTAAAGTTCATTTTAAATTGCCTTTGTTATTTAAACTTTTTATAATGGATCTTATATCATCGAGATACAGAAAACCTAAAGGTCGTCCTACCAAAAGGAGAAAGATGTTGGCTGAAAATAGCAAGAAGCGTTGGCAGAAATCTTCTAAAACTGTTGATGAAAAAAACAGTAATAGTATGGTATTGTGCAGAGAGATACATTGTCTGAAGCGGGTACATCTTCCCAACCTGAGGCAAGCTATATTTTCACCCACAAGGCTGTTTTTTCTGAATTATTGCAGAAAGTTCCTTGTAAATATTGTACAAACTGTATCCTGGTTATAAAACACCATTCCATGGGGTATTCTACAAAGATGGAACTTTTATGTGAATCATGTCATGAAAGCTATGGAAGTGGTTTTCAAGTTTCCATGAAGAGGCCAAAAATTCACATGATATAAACAGCAAACAGGTGAGTGCCTTCCTATCCATAGGCAGAGGGCATGCTGCTTTGGAAACGTTTTCATCTGTGCTCAACATGCCAACAATGGACCGAAAAACATTTGCCAAATGCATGCACAATATATCCGTGAAAAACAAAGAGGTGAAGAAAAAAATGCTCGAAATGTCACGTCAAGCTGCTAGAGAAGCTTACATAAAAGTTGATGCTTCTCTAAAAAATCAGGAAATAATTGATGTGAGTGTATCATATGACGATACTTGGCAAAAGCGGGGTCATACATCTAACTTAGGATTAGGAATAATCATCGATATCCTTAGTGGACTTGTCCTTGACTTTGAAGTATTGTCGAAATACTGTCATAATTGTGTAGTTGCTGGTCGAGATATGGGAGTCGATAGTGCGGAGTTCCACATATGGCAAAAAGGACATGCGGATGAGTGTGAGAAAAAATTTCATGGAACTTCTGGAGCCATGGAGATGCACGCTGCACTAATTATGTGGAGGCGATCACAGTTAGTGATTGCCAAATGAGATTCATTTCCATGCTGAGTGATGGTGACTCAAAAACTTTTCAATTTTTGTCGGACAATAAAATATATGGTTCTGATATAAAAATTGAAAAGGAAGAGTGCCTGAATCATATTGCAAAGAGGCTAGGCACATCGTTACGTAACAAAGTGAAAGAATGGAAGGTGAAAAAAGTGACTCTTGGTGGGCGTAAGCAGGGAAGTCTTACACATAAAAACATCACAAAGTTGCAAAATTACTATAGAAAGGCAACAAAAGATAATGTCCATGATACCGATAAAATGAAAACTGCTATATATGTCAGCCTGATGCATTGCTCGTCAACTGACAAAAATCCTATGCATGGTAAGTGTCCTGAAGGGGAATCATCATGGTGTTTCTATAAAAGAGCTATAGGCAAAGGTGAGACTCCAGGGTCACACAGTTCCATGAAAACTTACTTGTCGCCACAAGTAGTGGAGAAAATTATGCATGTTTATCAATGTTTAGCTTCAGACACCATTCTTGAAAGATGCGTAGCAGGCAAGACGCAAAATTCGAATGAAAGTCTGCATAGCTGCATTTGGTGAAAATGCCCAAAAGAGGTATTCGTCTCCAAAAGGAGGCTGGAAATAGCAGTAACGGATGCCATCGAAAAGCACAATTTGGGCTATGTGAAATCTTCCGAAGCGAAAAAGGACTCATGTCTAAATGACAGTTTTTCTTTGACTATTGTAGAAAGACAAGATAAACGACGCATTTCTCAGAATTTTTCTATGAAAGAAAAGAAAAGGAAAATAAATGCCACGAATACAAATGCAGCCTATAGTGCCGGTGCTTTTTTAAATTTTTTATCAGACTTAGCAAACATTTTCTTGTTATGTGTATTTAGATTTGTTATTTTTTTGAATTTTTGTCATTTAATTGTATTGAAATACTTTATTTTTACTCATTGTGATTAATAAAATATATAATATATTATCTAGTTGATGAAATAATAATGAAATACATTCTGTTAATTTACTTTAGATTTTATTGGAATGTTCTTGCTTACTTCAATTTATCACTATATATATTACATGTCAATGTGACTGTTACAATAAATATTGCAGAATCTTATATATATATATTCTATGTTTATCTTATCTTTATGATATTAATGTTTTTCAAATTTATATGAATGTCTTTAATTGTTTTTAAAAAAACTAAGTTATTTTCTTTAGAATAAAAATAGCTGTTGTTCTAAAAAATGAAAGCTTCCTCGAAAGCATTGAATTTTTTGCAATTCAATCCCTTTGAAATACTTTATTTTTGCTCATCATGATTAATGAAATATATAATATACTATCTGGTTGAGATAAAACAATGAAATACATTCTGCTAATTTACTTCAGCTATTATAAGAAAGTTCTAGCTTACTTCAATTTTTATCACTGTAAATACCACGTGTCAATGTGACTGTTACAATAAATATTGTAGAACCTTATGTATATATATTCTGCACCTATCTTATATTTGTATGATATTAGTGTTTTGCAATTTCAAATTCATATTTATATATTTAATTTTTTTTAAAAAAATAAGTTAATTTCCTTTAAAATAAAAAAAAAAGCTGTTTTTCTCAGAATCAAAAATTTGCCTCGAAACCAAAACTCAAAATGTTCCATGCGGTGCAATTTTTATCGAATTATAACAAAAATTTCCAAAAGTATTCATCTAATGTATACCTAAAAATTCTTAGATGCATTGTAGTAATAGTGATAGGGTGAAAGAAGAAATTAAAGTTTTTTTATGTAGGAAATCATTAAAATTTCTTGAAATTTTTATATAAAATGTTGCGTTTACCCATATTTTGTAAATTATCATATAAAACATTACATTGTATACATACATTTGTAAAGAATTGCTTAAAGAAGTTAAATTAGGTGAAAATATGAAATTTAAAAAAAATCGAAACGCATGAAACGTTTTGAAATTTTGAATTTTTCGTTAATTTTTTTTTTAATTTTAAATTTCTTAAAAACTAATCATTTTTTTCTCACCAAATTTTTATATGGTTTTAGTTCTAAGTTACATACAGCCAGTAAAAATTTGGGCCATGTTTGTAAAAAATTAAAAAAAAAAAATTACTGTCCACTGTAGCCTTAAGTGTACTGTTTTGAAAGACAAAATTAATTAGGGATAACTTTTCTCACTATAGAATTTTTAATGACTGAATTGTGTGAAAATGTAGTTATCGATGTGTGAAATTTTTCCTTGTAATAAAAGAAACAGAAAGATAAGACATTTAACTTGAGTAGAAAATGGTTAGAAGTATTGTCATGCGCATTTGAGAAGAAGTATATCCCCCATTAAAATTAAAAATTATTGACTGAATGTGTGTTATGTCCATCACAAATGCCGATGTAGAAAAGGAATTTTTATTTAATGCAAGAAGTTCGAAAAGAAGAACACTAGGAAGGAAAATTAAAATTTTTTCCGAAAAATATTCAGTTAACATAAAATTATCTTTTATATGATTTTAATTAAAATAAAATTAGAAGTATTGAAATCCTTTTTTATGATATTTTAAATTAAAAATATAACTGAATAGAGAAAGATCAGTTTTATTTCATAAATATAATCATAATATGTATATCACCGTATGCACCATTTATTTTCTTTTTGTTTAAAAATGAGATAGGGCCTTTGCTCTTTTTACCTCATTACTTCTTTAAAAACAGGAAAGTGAGCGCAATTTCTTACTCTATATTCAAAAATGAATAGATGATGCTTTTTTCTGGTTCAAATCGCAATACAAAAAAAATATATTTTTTTAATTTTTAAAAAATGACAAAAAAAAATTTGTTTGAAGAAAATATAATTATTTTTCAACTTCTAACATACTATTTATTTCATTTTTTTCCTTTTTTTACCCTTCATTTTGTTTTAATTTTACTGTGACTGAACATATAGAAGAGAGAAACACCGAATTCCACTACAGCTTTCATACAAAATTGCCCAAGGCAACTTAACAGATAGCTGTAAACGATTGGTCTCTTGGTTCCTACTTGACAAAGGAACCGAACTAGGTCATAAAATTGTCCCGTTCAACCTCCCAAGTTTTAAAAGGGGGAAAGGAAAGAAGTTTGTTGCATTTTTAAACCGATCTTCAAAATAAGAGTAAACGCTTTCGGAATAAATTTTCAGGAGGAAGGTAACCACTTAAAGGGTTAACCAATGAACTTTGAAATTTGCCCAACACAATGAGGCGCAACATGGCTGAAATAGTCTTTCAGTGTTCTCGGGAAATCTATGAGGTCCCAGAGACTCATTTTTGGGGTTGCCTTTTCTATGATGTTGCTTACAAAATATGGATATTCAAGAACTTGATACCTGCTCAATTCTAATCAGTGAGCTGCCCGTTTAACACGATGTACAGAGCATCGACATAGAAGTAAAAACTATTAACCATCGATTAGGTACGCAATTATTTCAGTTGCACAGTAAAAATAGTTTAGGTGCTGCGTCCACGCGGTGGGTTAGAACACACCCATCCTTCTTATATCTGCGTTTCGTTACACACCCGAGAATTCAGTGTCAAGAACTAGGGGGATCCCTTCATATTTCAGGCTGCAGGGCCTATTTAATCTCATTGAAGCAGCTCTCTCAACAACGTCAGCTTTATGACTTTGTACTATTTCGTTGATTCCGGGTTGTTTTTTCTTGTAAAATAGTGTAGTTTTCAGTATTATGTAAAAATAATTCGAAACAAGTATTTTGTAACTTCGGTTTGATAGGGGTTTTTTTGGTTGGGCTTGAGATACATTTGAGGCAAGCACGTGCGTAGCCAGTGACTACTTTTTATTCAATCCTCAATACAGCTGGAATAAACTTCCAAAATATCAATATGGAAATCACACAATCTATCAGATCCTCGTGCCCATATCTAGGAACACTAGGTCACGCAATTTTGAAAGAGCATGTGAAAAACACAGTTACATGAGTGTAACATTAACATGCCTCGTTTATTTTGAGTCAGGATTGAAGACACACCTGATATACAACTCCCTATTCCAGACGAAAACCAAAAGAAACACCATCAGAAACTTCAAAAAAAAAAAGGTACAGTTCCCTCTTGTCGGGACATTATAAAAAGATATATGGTTCTATTATAATAATATTTTACCTGTATATAGCTCAGTCCTCTCTACAGAGGCTCAACTAGAATTTTTGAAAAATTTACAATATTTTCAGAGTTACCACCAATTGAAATAATTATTGCCTTTTTTTTTCTTAAAATTTCTCCCCTCGGTTGTCGTAAATATGAATAAACCCACTTCTAAGTTATATAATTCAAAAATTCTAGTTAAGCCTCTGAAAAAAGGTCTGAGCTATATTCAGGCAAAATATTATTCTAATAGAAGCATTTTTCACAAAAGGAGAACATTTGGAAAAAAGATTAATCTAAGTTAATTTTTTGCCAAAATATTGTATTTAAATAAAATTTTTGTCAAAATGTCCTAAAAATAATTTTATGCGTATATTCTAATCTAAGTGACTGTAAATATCATGAAAATTATCCAAAATTTTGCAAAATCATGGTTCCGAACGTAGTCGGATACCTTAAAATCTCGTAATACAGTATACGATAAATCCATGTTTCTTGAGCATTGTAAAGTTATTTCAGAAGACTGCTACACGGCATCTTTAAATGTAAGCAGTGGTAAAACAGTGATCCCCAACCATTTTCTTTTTGATGTATTTTCTTTTAAATATCTCAATATCGGATTCTATTCTAAATATTATTTGATGTCAAATATATTTCAATGTCGAATCTCAGCGATAAAATGTTTAAGTCATCTTCCAACGTAAGTATGAGGTGATACATCTGATAGATGACACATGTTTATGAATTGAATTTTTGAAGCGAGCCTATCGAAGAATCAAGAGATCATTCTGTTCAATTAGAATTCCGTGTAACCATATATTTTAGATGTATATTTTTTAGGAGAAAACTAGAGCCATATGATGTCTAACATCAAAGAAAAATTCCAGATTGACATCTGGATGGTGTCAGTTTTAGATTGATGGGAAAACTGTAATAAATTTGACAAATGCTTCATGTTTGATGTGAGGTGTAGAAATACAATTGTAAAAAGAGGTAAAGTAAACAGTTTTAAGAGTAAAATTTTTGAAAGTAATTGAAGTATAAATTAATAAAAACCATATTTCTGAAAATAAAGGCATGAATATAAAATTAAATATCCATTCACTTTCCTTTCTAATTGACAGCCCTTTTTCATTCCCCTCTCTGTTGAGTCTGTAATGAATTTGAAATACACATTTATTTTCTTCGAGCTCTAATGCCCTTATAGAAATTACAAGAAACATAATTCGCGATTTGGATGCATTTTTTTTATCAAATTTATCAATGACATGTAAAAAGGTAGATTATGTTTGAAAAATGAAATAACTACATTGATTAAATTTTCAAGGTACCTTTACAACAATAAATGTTTTTTGTTCTTGTAAATTCAAAAGAAAACAAGTAAAATGTTCATTTTTAAAGAAACTAATGAAACACTTTTCACTAGCATTTACATCAACTTGATGTAAATGCTAGTGAAAAGAATAAGCGAAATAAAAATGATTCATAATAAAAATATAAGAAAAAAAGGACGAAAAAACAAACAAAGAAATGCCATTATTAAATTTTATAAATCCTTTAAGAAAAGAAGAAAAAAACAAATTTGATAAAAAAACCTTTTCTATTTTAAATGAATAAAATCAAAGTTTCATTATAATTTGAAACTGAAATAAAATTCTTGAAATATACATTTAAGTAAAATGTTTCAATACTTTTGTATTAGTTAAAAAAAGTTCTTTAAATGTTCAAGATCTTTTGAATGTTTCCTTACTTCTGAAAAAACAAGAATATTCACAACCCAAAATATTTGTTCAGTGATTTTTTCCCTCAAATTTATTTTAATGGATTGTTTTTTCCCCTCTACTTTTTCGATGTTAACTTTTATACAATCTGTTTAACCCAAAGTTTTTTCAGGAAATAATTTCGCTCAAAAAATAAATTTTATATTATAGCACTAAAACTAATAACGTTGAATGGTAAAATGTTTTTAAAAATGTGTGCAATTAAAAAAAATTTCTCTGCTTAAACCACTCTTATTTTTGTAATATCTATTAAGAACTAATTCAAAGTAAATTCAAATATAAAGCATAAAAATAAAAGAAATGGTTAATATTTTACTGCGCCTGTCTTTTGTCGAAAGATTCAAGATATTTCAGAGAAAAATATGAAACTCATGCTTTTAAACGCCTTTAAAATGCTTTTTCAAAAAATTAAACTTAGGAAAAGGGTTTGTATTTCTATTTTTTAACTATATCGTTCGCAGAAGCATTTTCAATCAATAAAATACTTTTTATAGTATTCTTTCAATATTTTAGTGGTTAGTTATATTCAACTTTAATAGGGAAAAGTATTAATGGTTAACCCGAAACACTCCCTAAACTTGTAAATAAAGCATTCTGTCATGTTTTATGCAACGCATGTCCATGCATGATCTAGACATAAAGAAGTATAAAGTACTAGAAAAAAGAACAGTTCTTCACAAGAAGTGAATTCAAAAGTAAAAATGCCATATAATTATACACTGCAGGCCTTACAACATGCAACACCCTTAAATAAACATGTAAATAATGTGAAATTAACATCTTGCGTTAATGGAGATGAAATATGCAAATCATTAGCATTATAAAGCAGACGCACATCATGGGCGATCGTAGTGCCATCTTCAAGAACTACACTGCTCAAAACAATTAAAGGATATTGTAAGTTTTATATAAAATAAACATATAAGCGAATTTTTTTGCCGAAAATGGAATAAGAAAATCACAAATGCAAATTTTTCTGATTTTCAATCTGTGGAGTATGCTAATTTTGATTTCGACGTCAAAAACGTCGCTTCAGTGGCAGCGAATGAAATTTGACTTTCAACGGAAATGAAGACAAGGATGATCGGCATTCAGTGGCTGCTTTGTTTCAATGAGTACGATGTCTCAGCGAAGTCATTTAACCGATTCAGAAGCTTCGAGAGTTGTTGGTAGGTTAGAAGGGGGGCAAACTCAAGACGAAGTAGCGCAAACCATTGGAGTGTCACAAAGTGGGATTTCTAGGATCTGGAACCGTTTTTGGAGACTGGAAGTGCAGGCCGAAGACCAGGACTAGGTCGTAGACGGGCAACAACGCCCAATGAATGAAGGTCGTTATTAAGTGTTAACGGCTCGGAGACACTGAAATATGAAAGCTACTCTTCTCCAACAACACCTTCGCTCGGCTACTGCCACCACAGTTTCAACTCAGACTGTCCGAAACCAGGTCCATGGTGTAGGTCTGTATGCTCGCCGACCGACGGTATGTGTTAGACTAACATCAAGGCATCGTCGCGACGGCAGGGAGTGGGCAACAGAGCATGTGAACTGGAGGAGAAATGAATGGAGCAATGTTCTTTTTTCTGACGAATCTCATTTTTCTGTTCATCCGGATAATAGGCATATTTTCATCTGGAGGGACCGTGGCAGTAGGAATAATCCTGCGTTCGTGCACGAAAGTGTCAGATTTGGTGGCGGGAGAGTGTTGGTGTATGGTGGCATCTCCATTGACGGGCACACAGACCTCTACGTCATTCGAGATGGACCTCTGACTGCTCGCCGATATAAGGATGACATCCTCAGACCTATTGTAGTCCCTTACGCATCATTCGTTGTATGCTTGTACCATTTGAAAGTCGTCCATTGCTTTGTTTACCCTTGACTAGAACGTATCATGCTTATTGTCGAAACCCGCTTCTTCCTGCAATATCACGATTGTCGGATTAAAATTTGGAGACACCATGTTGAGAGTCTGCCGAACTATTGCGTTATACATCACTACACTGGTCCTGTACTCCGTATCATGGCTTGGGGTGGTATTGGATTTCTTTGCCACATCCGTCTAGTACGCAATGCCGGTACACTGAACAGCCAGTACTACATCTTTGAGGTGTTGGAGTCCGTGACCCTCCCATACATACAGTGCTTGCCATCAGCTATATTCCAACAGTATGATGCACGACAAAATCTATCACGCAATGTTCTTGAATTATCCTTATCCATTTGATTGGATTGCTTTCTTGGTCTTCTTGTTCTCCCGAACTATCTTCAATCGAAAATGTGTGGTCCATGTATAACAATATATTACATAAACTTTATTTATTACAAGACTCTGCTTGTTGTTTATATTATTTACATACACACACTCACACGCAAACACATACTCATACGCCCAAATACACATACACACACACACAAACAAGCACACACTCTCACGCACAAACAAACATACACTCAGACGCACAAGCACGCACTCACATGCACAAGCACACACGCAAATGCTCAAACGCACAATCACAATTCTGCAAACCAATATCCAAGTTACATCATTCTTAAACTTAAAGCATATTTATCGATGCCAATTCTCTTTTATTTCAAACAGATTCTCCCATTCATATGCACCGAATTTAACGCAAAGTTCAATGGAACATAATAAAATGTTACGATAATTTGTCTCATCGAATAATTTGTAATGTCATAAACATTCACTTGAGTATAAAAGAAAGCTGTTTGTGTAAGGAATAAATATCTTACGCCTTAAGAGACAAAAAATAGCTCTAAACTCATAAACAAGTTACTTCTAGCTAAATCCACAGTTTGTGCTTTTACATTTTGTTAAGAATAAATACATTTCCAAATTTGGGTTTATTATGCTTATTCACTAAATTTAACGACTTTTGCAAAATAGTTATAGGTAAAAGTTTTTCATAATAATATGCCAATTTAAATTTTTTTATTTATTTTTTTAAAAAGCTTGTTTGTATTAATGAAGATTTTTTTTTTTGCTTAAAAACAACTTTTCAACATTTTATTTTTCTTAAGAGGGCATAGTACCTTTAAACGGCAAAAAAAATCCATTTTTCAAAAATATTTTTAAAAATTAATACAGACTGTTAGGAGCATTTTAAAACAAACCGCGTCAAAATCGGACAAAAATTACGGCAATAGCAACAAAAATTGTCAAACGTCAACACTGGATTGTCCATTTAAATCCAATGTAAACAAACTATGTTCGTTAGTTTCGATTTTGAAATGGATGACGTTATTGAAATTATTTTCTCCCCAGTTGTTGCTAATTTTTAATTTTATCTATTTTTAATGAGAGAAGGAAGTTTGCAATTCAACACTGCCCTAGTTCAAAGTATTGCTTGTTTACATTTGTATTTCATATTGTTTATTGCTGCTTTATTGAATGTTATCTCGTTATTCTCGTAATTCGTAAGCTTTTTAAATTTTTGTTGATTGAAGTTTTTTTTTTTGCATATTTTTAATTAGTAAAAAATGTCTAGTAAAACTCAACGTAGAGGCAGTGACTATCGCCGAAAACGAAAGCGTTTTCATGCGAATCAATACACTCGAAAAGTATCAGATACGATTGATGTTTACTACATATCTGCTTCAGCAAAGAAATTGTGCAAAGAAAATTATCTTGACAAGGAAATAAGAAATTGCAATCAATCTAATGGATATAGAATGATAAACATTGATATTTTATTATCTGAACTAACCAAATATTTAATATGTCCTAACTGCAATACTAAAGCAGTTCTGAAAGAAAAGATTTTGTATGGATTGGTATGTTTTATGTTGAATACTACTCATGCAGTACATTGACCACTTTTAAAAGTTCCTCAGTTAATTGCTTCAAGTAAGGGCTATGAAGTAAATACACGAATAACCTATGCTATGCGCACAGTAGGATTAGATTTTTGTGGAATAAATAATTTTTGCACAGCAATGGATTTGCCACCACTAGTATCACAAAAGTCATATGAAAGGATGCTGCGAAAAATAAATTTGGCCAGTCGTGAAGTAGCAGACGACTCCATGAGAAATGCTGCGAAAGAAGAAGTATCAGCTTCTGGAAGTAACGAAATTTGTGTCAGTGGTGACGGTACGTGGAAAACACGTGGACACACTTCACGTATTGGTGTGTGTAGTGCAATAGAGATGTTATAGGGAAAGTGATTGATGTTGCTGTTCTCTCTTCATATTGTAAAGGATGTGAAAAATGGCGAGGTCCAAAATCTGGACATTCATATGAAGAGTGGAAATTGAAACATCAACCACACTGCGTAAAGAACCATATTGGTTCTTCCAGTAAAATGGAAACAGACGGGATGAAGGAAATATTTCAAAGATAGATGCCACAACGAAATGCGAACTATATTAAGTATATCGGCGATGGGGACACAAAAACCTCCCCAGAGCTTCAAAGGACAGCACCATATTCTATCAAAAAAGTTGAATGTGTTGGCCACATACAAAAGCGTATGGGTGCTAGACTGCGAAAATTAAAAACAATGAATCGTGGCAAAAAATTATCAGACGGTAAGAGTATCAGCGGTAAAAATCGACTGACTGATAACTTCATTGATACATTTACCACCTATTATGGCAATGCTATTAGACAGAATAATAGTTCCGTTAGTGATACGCGTCAGGCCGTATAGGCAATTTATTGTCATTATAGGTCCACTGATGAGGAACCTATGCATCACTTCTGCCCAATTGGTGATACTTCGTGGTGCAGATATCAAAAGGCAGTTGCTACGAATAGTGCTTCTTTTTTCAAACATAAAAATATTGTGCCAATTGCCATAATAGATAAAATAAAGCCTATAATAGCAAAACTATCTGCAGCAAAATTGCTGAAAAAATATGTGGGGGGTAAAACACAAAACGCTAATGGGTCGTTCAATTCGACTGTTTGGAAGTACTGCCCCAAAACTTTTGTGTGAGTTATCTAAAAATATTGTAGACATAGCAGTAAATGAGGTTATAGTGATGTTTAATGAGGGAATGATGAAGTTATAAAGATAATGAAATCTCTTGGTTTTAAAATAGGACATTTTACTGTTACCTCTGCCTTTAAGGCCAATTATGCACGCATAAAAATGCCGAAATTAAATCAAAATCATATACATTAGAGGCACGTAGGGCTAGCATAATGAGAAAAAAAGCCACAAATGAGCCTTTTGCAGAACTAGAAGGTCCTACATATGAAGCAGGATCATTTTAAATATTACGTATTAAGTTTTATTTGAAATATTGAAATGTAAATCTTTAAACTTGATTTTCTCAGTTTCAATTTTTTTATACTTTCCCGCAAGATTGTAAAAAAAGATTTTACTCTAGAGCTACAAAAATTGGCATGCATATTCTAGTCATAGATATTAATTCTGTATGCTAGAATTATTTTTATGGTGTAAACATTTTGATTTGCAACTGTATAAAAATTGAAATTTTTTAAAAAAAATATTTTTTATGAATTTTTTTAATTTTAAAAAATATTAAAATATAGGATATTTTTCAATTAAGTGGTATACATAGAATAAAGGTTACATTTAGCTTCAATTTAATGCAAAAATTGAGATTCTAAAGTGTATAATTTAAATATTATCTTGCGGGAACAGGAGGTAAGTAATATTTTTTTTTAAAATTTGGTATATATATATTTATCTTCTTTTTTAAAATTTTGTATTTATTAAAGAACAAAATTTCTCTATTTTTCTTAATGTTTATACATTGTTATAGATAATGTATAAAATTCAGATCAAAATTAGCAAAATTTGTTAATTTATGATGAATCGTAACATGTATATGACAACGAACAATTTTTGTTCTCGCAAGATACTATGACCCCAATACTAAAATTGTAATATACAGAAAAAAATAGTAATATCGTATAGGTTTATTCTTAATGTACTTATGAATAAAAGAATAAAACGAACTTATGAATTTGCGCATTTTGTTTGGAATGTATGAATTTTTTTTTAATCTCATGCCTTATTATTGTAACTGTATGGCTCAAAAAACTAGGTGAGCACATGGTTTTAACGAAATTGCGTACATATTTCTTCTGCCAACTAACATAAAATAAGACTTTCATGGTCTAAGGAGTAACGTAAAACAGAAGAAGAAAGACTCACGTACAGGCAAACCAACTTTCATGGTGTGAAAAACCGGGGGGGTTATAAGTGACGAAATCTCGATTTCCTGAAAAGTCTTGTTTTGCGTTGCCTCAGCCATAAAATTCAAACTTTTGGCTGTTGTTTTAGAAAAAATGACTATGGAAAATTTCACAAAAATGCGATCTACCGGAATCCATGACTTGATGTATTATTGGGTAATTGGTATCAGGAAAAACACAAAGAAATCTAGCGGATGCTGTTGGAATGACAAGAAGTGTCATTGGACGACAGTTGAATAAATTTTAAGAAGCAGATCATATTCGACAGCTGCCAGGACAAGGTCTTCCAGTCTTTTACAACATGTTAATAGCTCGTTGAGACAGAATGAGAACTAATACACAGATTCTGAGATATTTTCTTTTTACAAGAGGACGAAAGTTTTCAAGCCAAACAATCCAGAAATGGCTTCATGCGTGTGATCTCTACACCCGTAGGCCAATGGCATGTCTTCCTTTGACAGCAAGACACCGTGTAGCTAGAAGAAAGTGGGCTTCTCAACATTGTGATATAACGCAAAGTAATTAAAGTCAAGTGCTATTTACATACGAGTCAAGATTCAGCGAAGAGTGAGTTCTGGTATGGCGAGAAAGGGGAATTCAAAATAAACCTGCATTCTTTCAGGAAATATCTCATTTCAGACGAGCTGTTGTGATGGTATTTACTGAAATCAACATAAAAAGAAAGACGTGGTGAGCTGCATATAATTTGAAATGACAATTTAACGGCTAAACGGTTTGCTGACGAGATCTGGCCATACGCTTCGAAGCCATTGATAACTTATTTCTTTAAATGTAAGATAATGCTAGAATTTCTACGGCTGGTTTTGTGGAGTACTTTTTTGGAGCTGAAACAATACAACATATGGAGTAGTCAGTCAGTTCACCTGGCATTAACCCCTCTAAACTTGTTTGGTACACACTCGGATTAAGCGTTTTTGTGGGATGAAGTCCTATTACTCTCCAAGATTTGGAGATTGCACTTAGTAATGAAACAGCATTCCTCAAAATCCCATCAATAACTTCATTGAATCCATGCAAAACATGCGTGTGGAAGTCTTTGCAGTTTACGGTGACCCCACAACGTATTAAACATTCTGTATCATTATCAACCAATCAGTTTTTTTGTCATTTACATGTAACCAAATTATTGTATTCAAGCAGAATCCCATGCTCTTTATACCATTTTTAAAGATTTAAAATTCCCATGCAGATGTTTTTTCAATCTTTTTATTACGATTACACTTTTTGTTATGAATGTATTTTCTCTTTTATAGCCATGCATGGTTATTGAGAAACCGATTTTTCAATTTCTTTTTTTGCTCTCTTAGTTTTTTGATCATTGCATTTTGCATTTAGTTTTATTAGTGATATTAAGATTATGCAGTTTTGTGTGAAGTTCATCAAGGCGGCAGTTTAATGCTTCAATTCAAATAGTAACACTTTTTTTTCTCAAACTGATTTTTTGAAATTATTTTAAGGTCATATAATGGCATGTCCGAAAGAATAAAGGGTGATAATCAAAGTTACCTACATCTTATCCTGATATTTACTATTATCCTATCGAGAATAAGGGTTGAATAGAAATAAAAAACAAATGGATATAAAAATAATTAATAATTATTAAAATAAGATTTGTTCTCTTAGGAATGTTGTCACTTGTATTTTTATGTATATTTCAAAATCAAGATATGTTTACAATGAATTCAACTGCACGTAAATTGTTAAATTGTATAAATATGTAATTGCATGTATTATAAAAATCTGCAATACATTAAGTAAGTCTATCCTTTATAATATAAACATGTATATCATTAACTTTATTTTGCTATATTTCCTAAGAAATATACATTTTTGTAAGTGGTTTGCAATAATAACCTCTTAAATTGGTTAATTCCAACATATCTACTTTTATACAAAAATTTATATTACCACTAATGTAATTTTCCTTGTTAGGTTTAATTTCTTTTTAATTTTAGAATGATTGAAGAAACAATTATATTTCTTAGAATGTAAATACCTTATACCAAAGAAACAAATACACTGTCTAAATTAGTCCGGGATTCAATTTGAATTTGCAATGAAATGTCTATGTAGACAGTTTATAAGTGATTCAAATTTCACCCAAATTTACAGCCTCGTTGGCCTTTATTATCAACAACACAACTGAATAGAACTCTTGACTGAATCAATATCGTTGATTCTGCCAAATGACATTCTCCAGAAGGAAAGACATTCACAGTAAAACACTCCTTAAGCAAATCCAGAATCAATAGCGAAGGCTGATCTCATTTTAGACGTCACATTCTGTTTGGTAAGATGCTAGGGGAAGGAAAATTCTTATGGATAAAATCTTATTTCCTGCTTTCTTGTTTATGTGTCTGAGGGAGACATTGGTTTGCTTGTCACATCCGATAATCGATTCATATCTTGTGTAGTAATCGATTTGATGGAAATGAACTTGGAATCGAAAAGCAATAAATGTCACGTCCCTTGAGTAGGAAAAGCCAGATACAATGGACCGATAAAAACGAGACGTATTTTTAAAAGATTTAGAATAATGATAGGTAAATTGAATATTTCAATTCATCATGAATTCCTTTTGAATATGTTAATGTAGTTAAAATATTGAAAACTAAAATTACGTTTAATTAAATACTTTATTTATTAATGCCGTTCTTTTAACGATAGGAAAATTATTGATAAAATATTTCATAATGTTGAGCCTCAGTCAAGTGATGCGCCGACACCCGATGTGGCATATTCCTTTTTGAACTTTCACACCATGCCAATATGGGGAATTTTAGCCTTGATAGATTCAAAATGCAACCAGTCGTATGAAGAGTTTTTAGTTTAATATGGACTGAAAACTTTGGCTTATATATATAAAAACAGTACACAAAGTACAGCGTAAATTACTTTTAAAAAATGTGTATAAAATAACTTTCTAAAAACATGTTTTGTTAGGTACTTAAATTGAAAAAAACTACTTAATATATTTAATGAATCCTTAGCATTTAATCAATTGTTATTTAAAACATTTTAACTCTCAATACGAAATGCACAGTAGTGTTCAAAAGTAAGAAAATTTGTACATTTTTGTAAATTTCATGAAAATAATTCCACGGAATGTGAAAATACTGCTTCGAAACATAGATATAAATCTTGTTCGACGACTACGAAAACGAAAGAGTACATATGTAAGGGGGGAAATTTATTCGATTAAGATGACTTGGTACCCTAAAAATCACAAACCTATCGCTTTTTTTATTTTCATTTAATCTTATTCTTTGCATTATTATCTTTCGATTGATATATCACTTGTACAAGTCGGAAAGTTAGAAGTTGAATAAAACTTCATTTGAAAACAAAATAGGCAATTCAGCCACACCCCCTTTTTAGAAAAAAAGCCAAAAAATGCGTTATGATAAAAAAATCTATTTTATAAATAGAAATAATAACTATAAAAAGAATGTGTAGTATTAAAAGCAGAATATTTCCGAGGCAATACAATAATGTAATTTTTCTTCCTTGTGAAATGTGTGCATGTAAAATTTTTAAATTAAGGCATTTTATATTAATAAGTTTATAATTTCAGTTCTTATTCCTGATATATTTTTCATACAAATGTAATACTTTAATATTATAAGAAGAAAAACAGCTAAATTTTCTGTCGTGACAGAAAAAAATTTTTTTTGTAAGTTTTTCTTGAGTTTTCTTGTGCAATTAGTACTCTCTAAAAGTTGATCATTTATAAAAATGTGTGGGTTGAAAACATATGAAAATGCAATTATTTTAAAGAAAAACGTATAATAAATATCTTAAAGTGGTATTTTAAGTTTAATTAAGCTTATAATAATTATTTTTTCAGAATTATAAACTTTAAAGTGGTTTTTCTCAGTTTGTGTTTTTCGAAACCTTAGTGCATACAAAATGCTACTCCTTCGACAATTATTTACCAATCACTTCAATGTTTTTCCTGCGTGTTAAAAATAAAACATGTAATAAAATAGGAATACGTTTTGCTATAAACTGAATACTTTTTTTTATAAAAAAATAAAATGTAAGACATGTTGGCTTTTTCGTTGATTTTTAGCCTGTATATCAACATTTTATTTTTTTCTCGAAAACAAATGAAGTTATTCTAAAATCGATCCCTAAAGTATTTAAGAACATCCATAAGAATATTATAAAAATTTCAGGTCAAAAAATTAATTTTTACAAAAGGAGTAGAATTTTAAAATTTTCCCAATTTTCTTCAAAAAATTTAAATTTTTAAAATTGGGTGAATAATATATGAAAATTTTCATCTGGAAACATTTTCTTGAATAGAAACATTGTATAAAATGTTAAAATATAATTTTTAAATACGTAAATAAAGAAGTTTGCTCAAAGGGTGCCAAGTCCCCTGAATATATTTTCTAAGCGCGTGGGCTTAAATACACAGTTCATTCGCTAGCTCACCTCTTTGAATTTTCAAAGTTTTTTTCAGCAATCTGTTACATTAAAATTAAAACATTTAAAATTAGTAACCACCCACGATTAGATGTTGGAGTGAGTCGTCTAATTGAAAGTAGGCTAGAAAAATGTTAGTCTCAAATACAAAATAGATAATTCAATTTATCAGCCAGCATCCAGTTTAACTTATAGAAATAGTTACAGGATACCAGATCAGTTGAGAAAAAGCCTGAGCTAGGTCATCCAAAAGCAACGACGATCAGTGGTGATCTCCATTTGCTTATTATAGTGAGGCGTAACACGAACACTCATGATTCTCATCTCTCTCCTGAGTTTGAAGTGGCCACGGGTACTCGAGTTCAAAGTGTAACTGTGTCCAAAACACTCATGCGAAAGAGCAATTTTCAAGAAGACAGTCTGTTTGCGCCCCGCTCAGTTTTGCAAATAGGAGTGTCCGTTTAAAATGATACAATTATAATAGAGATTAGAACGTGGATCAGTGGGTGACCGTTAACATCACTGATGTGTCCCGGTTCATTATAGTCATTGATTCTCGCTGTACTTTCACATGGAGAGAACCAGTAACTCCCAACCTGTTCCTTAATGTCCGAGAAATCTACCATTACAGCAGTGATTGTTTGGTGTTCTGGGAAAGCATCACGCTGGATGGCTGCACACGCATGCATGTCTTTGAGAGATGCACTGTAATGAATGAAAACGCAAGGCTACGTAGAGCTCATCTAGTCGACGAATTTCAGGAAAGTCAGGATATTCGCTGTATCAATATAGCAGTCCGATCTCCACACCTCATCCTTATACCGCATGCCTGGGACTCTTGGGGGCATTCGCATTCCCCTTCGAGAAGGACCTTAACCGAAGGCCTGAAACCAGAGTTGCTGAACGAGTGGAATTAATTGCTCTTCCAGAATAAATTCTCTCATAACTTATATTATTCCCTGTATAAAACCATCGTGGGGGACCTGTTTATCTTTACGAATGAACTATACACCGTATTAACATAATTTTTGGTTCTATTCTGTGACTTATAATTTATACCTTCCGACTCAAATGAATGCTCATGTGGGTATATTGCACGATCGTGCTCGTGTATTATAAACGTAGAAAGGTTTTACTTTGTATTAGATTAACCCTATGTACATACCAAATATTATCATCTGTCCAGTAATTTTAGAGGTAATCGTCTATCCAGATTATATTAGAAAAAAGTACACTTATACATTAATATATTTTGTCAATCTATGGTAATAATTTTAATTAAATGCAATATTTGACAATATAAGATCATTTCTATATGAAGTATTGTTTAAAAATATTTATGAGATTTCATATGCCATGCAATACCTAGAAATAGAAACAAAATAAAAACAGTTGTTTGGTTAAAAATATAAAAGGTTAATTTCTCTACTATAATAATTAATATCAACTAATATAAAATACTTGGCTAATGCTTTCCAGCAATATTTTTAAATAGTATTAGATTTAATAAAAAATAAACTCTTTAATTTAATTCCTATTTTTTTCAAAAAAAATCAAGCCTTCTTTTACCTAGTACATTTTACCTAATCTTTACTTTGTAATTTATGTAAAGAATTGCAAAGGATTTGTATATATATATAGAATGAATAAAAACAATATTCTTCGCTATTCTAAAAGAAAAGGCTTTAATTCAAATGCTTTGAAATTATAAAACTTTCTGAAAAAATAAACAGAATAGAAGAGAAAGCAAAAAAGAACAACACATAGTTTTTCCTTATCCCCTTTTTCGTATTTTATGGGACATTTGTTTATTTTATTTTATGTTTGTTATTTGAAAGAGAGAAAGAGCAAGTATCGTATAGCGATGTCATCTGATTCTTGCCATTCTCGAAAAAATATTTGAGCAAAAAGGAAATATCTTTTTTTTATCATTTTATTTGGCAACTGAGTGATGTAACATGGAGAAGGAAGAACTATTTACAATGGAATAGAATCTAAGTATCCAATTCATCTGAGAAATAATGGAAAACTAGAATAGTGAATAAAACATTTACATCAAGCTTTTTAAAAACATGAAGTTATGCATCAGTTAATATTGTTTAAAACACACAATCGGAAAACGTTTTACTTAGTTATTAAATTTTATTAATATTACATACATTTTACAATTTAAAATTGCTTTTAATCATATTTTCATGCACTATTTATTATTTATAATTTTAATATATTGATATGATTTTTATATAAGCGCAAATATCCTTTATATTATTATTTCATGAAAATATCACAAATGATATACAGGAAAGAGTTTAATTAGCACTAATAATATATTGCAATATTAATATGCATTACAAATTGCTTTGAAATACCGATACATATAGAAAAAGAATCATGGAATTGTATCTTAATTAAATTAATTGCTTACATAAGATTAAAAAAATGAAACTGTAGCATTCATAAGTACGGCACACAAGAAGGAAGGCCGTTTCTTGTGTCCCTCCAATGTGCAAGCTCATGTTTTTGAATATACCCTTTATAAAAACCTCTTGAAAGCGCATGACTTGGAATATTTTATTTTAAACATAAATATGCCAACCTTTTGTCTAGATACGATAATTATATTTGATGAAGCACTCTTTGGATAAAAAATGGCAGCAATATTTGCTTAGCACTTGATTTTATTTGTCCCGAGTTACACTCCGATGGTTGCGTTGGCTCCAGTGACTTAGAGGTAGCGTGTCCGTTTCGTAAGCGTAAGGTTGTGGGTTCACCCCGGGCTGAATTCGATAGAGTTTCCGGATGTGAAAATTGTGGGCTTGCATGTCATATAATTATGTGATATGTGAAAAAAATCCCTTCAGTATGAATTTGGCTTTGGTACTCTCAGCAAAATTAACTCACGACAATATTCAGCATGACGCGAGAGCTTGAATTAAATTAATTCTAGCATCCAAATTTGTGGTAACATGATACGTAACAAAATGGTGTCACCACTGAAATGGACCTTACGTTTGGGGACTTACCATGTCTTCAAAAGGCGATTTGCTATTATGCAGCCCTATGGAAAAAATTACTCTGGTTGAACAAGCTGCGTTAAATAAATTCTGTCTATGCATGTTTTTCTTTAATTCCATTTTTTCCTTTGAAATATAACCATTAAAACATAAAAGTAGCATTTTATGAAAAATTTATCAATGTGCGTTACATTTGCATTATAGCTGAAATTTAAGTGTAGGTGATATTCATTCATTAAATGTCCATGGCCAGTCTCAACAATGTTCAATGTTTGAACCTAGTCATTCTCGTGAACGTCTGAAGTTTGTTTTTCTGTCTTCTAAAAATCATTTAAGCGTAGAATGAGCTTAGTCGTGCCTTTCCAATATTCACGCAAAACAATATTTTTTGTCGAATGAATGGTTATAGCTCAAATAATGATTTCAGGTATTGGGCTCAGGATAATTTGTCCGAAAACGAGAACACTTGCTGTCCAAAAAGATACGACGCTGGTTCATTGGAAGATTCTTTAGTAATGATTACTTTTAGGTCTGACCTGAGAAATCAAAATGCCAGTGCGGATGTTGCTATCCAGCTCAGCTAAAACCAGCTGTATCTTACTTGATCCATTTGTCGCAGTGTAAAAGTAACCGGGAAAGAAATACGTTAATCAAACATATTTCACTAGGTACATAAGACAAAGAATAAGTAATCTTTAAAAAATAAGCACTTATCATGCCATTTCCGAATAATTATGCGGTAAATGGTTTAACAGACTTACTGAATAATTTATAAAATTGCATTGTAATGAAAAAGTTACAGTTGAAAAGACGAAAAATTTTCGTTTTTAATATTTTAAAAGTTTTTTTTATTGTTTTAAATATTAGTTATACAGCAACAAGAAAAAAATTAAATTTAAAGAATTAATAAAACTAAGCTTGCCTTACTCTTTTCTTATTACAACAAACATATTATTATCAAAAAATAATGGACAACAGAAAATAATTTTTGAGTAGAAATACACATAGAACTTCTACCTTCATTATAAAGCATGTCAAGCGTTGAATTTTTATCATTCTTTTATTTATTGTTTTCATCAAAATCATCATACTTTTAAAGTATCAAATTATATGTATCCTTAAAAATTATCCTCAATTATGAAATGAGATATATTTTAACTAGATACACAGGATACTAGTTTAGCAGATAAAGCCGCTTCATACTTTGAGATGAAAACCTTTTTTTCGGAGATAAGCGGCTTTACGCTTGGCAGTAATCAGGTTGGCAAAGATAACGTCCTCGCTTAATCTTCATTAAAAACAGTTCAGGTCTTATGACACGTTCCTTGAGCATCAAGAAATTACATTTTAAAGACGCAAAAGAGTAACACCGGCCTTCATTTAAAGCCGTGTGTCTGATTACGAAATTATTATCTAGACTTGCTGAAATTCCAGTCTGAACTCAAAACGAGGCTGAAAAATAAGACTGCAGAAAATCTGGCGAATTTGCCAGTTAATTTAAAAGCATATTTTCATCAGCTCTGGTAGAATCGCTCTTTTTACTTTTCATTCTATTTAGTAACTTTCTGAAGTTAGAACAACAACTTGTCATTACACTTATTGTTCACTCTATTATTTTTATTTTGTACCGTTTTAAAAAAATATCTTTGAAATGAAGTTATATAGACTTACATACAAAACTTCACGTACTTCAGTATGAAATTAAAGCTTGAAATTGAGTTTATAACTTGCTATTGATAATAAAACTTACAGGTAAATGATAAAAAATATTGCTTCTCACTGAAAGCAAGAATAATTTAAAGATAAATGCAAACATTAATTCACCCAAATATACATATTTTATCTAATAAATAGCTTTCTTCTTTAATAACACTGGATCGTCGCAAAGACTATAAAAAAGATAGTTGGAAGAGCAGATAAAGTTCTTTTCAGCTTCGTGAAATGCTTCATAACTAACAAAATATTTCTTGTATTAATAATAGCTAAAGTCGAAATTAAGGGTAATTTTTGGAGTAAAATAGCTAATGAAGGTGAAGGAATGCTACTTTTTAACGTCAATTAATTGGTTGACACTGTCGAATGCGGATCAAATCTTATACTGAAACAAAAAGATTCCCGACCTATCAACAAATTCTGACCAATAGCCACAAAAGTAAGTTTTGTAGCAAGGCAAGTTATGTTAACTAACTGAGAGAATATGACATTAGTTGTATCACCGACAATTGCTTTACATATGTTCTTACAGTAATTGCTATAGCATTCTAAATTTGAACTTGTAAAGTTGTATCAGCTATAATTGATTGATTGAATTCTTTGAATAATTCGATGTTGATAGCACTTGATTTTTAATACTTATTAAATTATATAAAGATATCTTTTACATTTTCCCCGTTTTCCATTCGCGAGAGGTCGAAAATAATTCACACATCAATGCTTACTATTTTTTTTTCAATCTGGAAATTTTTTTCATCATTCGTCTCCAACTCATTGGTCGTGAATTTTAGGTACAATACATAAATTGATATAAAATGTAAAATTTTTGTTTTGGAAATTTGGTAGCAAGTTTAATAAGTTTATTGCATTAATGCTTGGAACTCAAGATCATAGTTCTGAAAAAAATTAAAAGTAAGGCTTCTTTTATCGATTGACTACATTATTATTATTATTAACTCCTGTTTTGAAGCAAAATTATTGGAAGAAAAGGGACTTACCATTTTAAATATGTTTTTACAAGACTTCAAAACTTATTTTTTGGTAATATATAGAGGGTCATCCTAATCCATTAATACTGTAAACAAGACAAACGCATTGCTTCTGATATTCTAAATTTACATCTAGTAAAATAATACAGCTTACAATTTCTCCCAATAAATTTTTTATTGTATCATACGTATATATCATTTATTTTATTTAAAGAAAGAGCAACAGCGATGCATTCTTTGATCTTCAGCATCAAAAATGAAATAATACGCAATCAAACATTCCCTCAATACAAAAATAAACCAATGAATTATCCAAAAATTATGAAGGCAAATGGCGAAATAAATAAAATTGTATGTTCACATTTTTATGCTACACTTAATGCGTTAGATATTACCGTTAGTGGACACTCAAGATCGTTCAGTCAATTTTCAAATGACTCCCTTAACGTAATTTTACAGTGATACATTCACAATTTATAGAATATTATTTTACTCATAAACTGTTGAGAAAGTAAGCCAGAAATGTTTGCTTTAAAAAATGCCAAAAATAATACAAAATAATGTGTAATATCTCATCCCTTGTTTTCTACGATGAGAGTATAATATTGACTTATTTTGACAAAAAAAAAGAAACACAAATACTTTGTATCATTTTGATATTAGAAAATATTCTGAAATGTTGCAGAATTTAACCATTTGTTCAGACATAACTTTTATTTATATTTCCTGACATTTATTCACCTTTGAATCCTGTAAGACAGGGACATAAAATGGATAGAAAAAATGAGCAAATGCGATATTTCAACTGTTAAAGATGAAACAAACATCGAATTTGTATTTTTCTCGTTTATTAATATAAAACTTCGAAATTGATTTTTAAAAAAAATATTCCCGTCATATTTGAGCTGTCTTCTAATAGCACTGTTAAAGGTGATATACTTTTGTTTAATTTTTTACTTATACACATACTATCACTTCTTCAATGGAAATATCTAACGGAGAAAAAAAGTATTAGCGAAAACATGATTTTTTTTTATTCGGAAAACTCTACTATAGGATTTCTAATAAGAAAACGTTTATTCATTGAAAAATACGACATTACTTTCATGCTTTCCTCATACAATTATGTCAACAATTAAAGTCACAAACCTGAAATCCTTGAAAATTGATGAACTATTTATTGTGTTGCCACGAAAATTGACACAGAGTCATCTTACAATGTGCCAAATAATATAGCAACACCACAATGTTGAAAAGCTGTTAAGTATAAATTAAGATGCACAGTATATCAAAAAGTGTGAAATTATAAATGAAAGAAAAATATTTATACTTTACTGTATGACCACCGTTCTATGCCATTAAAGCCTCTCAACGAGCTGCCTAACTGTTTATGCGGTGTCAATAAATGCTCGTTACAACAAGCTCATTCTAATGAAAAATGGGCTTTTGAGTCTTGGGAGTCCTGGAAAATAGGCAAAGCTGATAAATGGCTCTTCCTAGATCATCATGAATACATTAAATAAGACTGAGATTAGGGGATCTCTGTGGCCAATAGGAATAATAAATATCCTCTTCTTCAAACAGTTCATCAACAATGTGAGTTTTGAGTGACCACGCACTATTGTCCATAACTCGACACTTTTTTTGCTCGAGTGTGAGTAAACCCGGCACCCCACCATTTCTGGAATCGTCACCTTGACCACTGCCATGCTCGTCTTGGCAGCTCGTACGGCCTCGTTTAAACTCTGCTACCCAATATTTGACTAATGTAAACGAAGGAACAGACTCATCCAGAGAAGAGTCTTGTTCAGCTTTTATATTGGTTGGGATGGGGCTTTTCAAATAAAGGTATAGTATCCCTTAACGATGACCAATTGTATACACTTTCAGAATTTCCTAAAAGCGTTCATTATTGATGGCTGCCAAACAAATGGTAAAAAACATGGCGTCTTCAAACTTGAAGCATATGCTTTAAAGATTGCGTAATTTCTAATATAGTGATATCATTTAAAAAACTATTGCAATTACTCGGCTAGGCAGGGTAGTTATAAGAACATCGTCTCGTAAGTAAAAAGAAAAGTATTGTGTTACTTTTTCCTTTCCAATGTTGCAATTGGAACAGATTGTAATAAACATGCTGAGTATTGTCTTATTATGTAAAAAAACATTTTGTTGTGTGTCCTTAAAGTAAATTAATATATTTAAAAAAAATGCCACTTATATACGTAAAGTTATCAAGCCCCCCTTCCCCCCACGGGGCCACGCATCCCACAGTTTGAGAAACACTGCCTTAAATGCATGTATGAAATTTTCATTTTTCCATCATTTCCTAAATGTGTTACATCCGCACTTTTAAAGTAAAGAACATACTTCTTATTATATGTTGTAAAATTATTTTATTCTGTAACAATGCTCCTTTTTCTCAAATATTTCTGAATAAAATTTTTAAAAAAATATGTAATACTACAATTTTTCTTTAATTTTATTTCAGTTAAACATCTTAAACGATGCAATGACAAACCAATTTATTTTCATAATGATTCCTTCACCAGATAATTGGAAAAATGCTTAATTTAAAATTATGCATTAATAACATGAAAACCAAAAGAAAACCATAGAAGAGAGAGGAGTAATTTTGTAGAATCGAAGGAAATCAGGCATATTTTGGAATCTTCTTATAATCGAGGATCAATCTCCGTTTGATTAAAAATTTTAAATAAATATTCTACTACATTCATCTAAATAATAACGAAAAAAAAATCTAACGAGTATTTTCAAAAGAAAAAAGCATTAACGCAATATTATTTAACTCAATTAATATTTCATGTTTTATTGGAAAATTTTTTAAATGTATTTTTTATTCAAAAATAATACTTTTACAAATTGCAATTATAATTAAGATCAGCACCCATTTGTTCACAATTCCCACGATGATACTTACAATTTTAATATTAGTAGTGTTTCTGGTTTCCAAGTCAAATAAAAGCAAATGTCATAATTTTATTTCTAAACGAAACTAAAAAAAATATTTGCGCAGATTTTTCTTACTGCGATATATACCTGTCGATGACGATACTAAATTAGTATGGAATGTTACCTATTTTGAATAAAATAACTATTTCTCAAAATAGATTTGAATTTTACATTAGAACTCCCTAAAATATTTCAAATTATGTTATTGATATATGATTATCATTTTACTGAAGAAATAACTCATGTAAAAGACAAAAATGCAGTGTTTCATTCTGTATCATTATAAGAATGCATGAAATCGAAAACGATTCGGGAAAAAAATAGATATGACAGGTGTTCCAGGCTCACTCCTGATGGAAATCGAATACAGTTAAAAGAAAAACAAATCGCATAATAATTTAAAAAACCTAATTTTAAAATGAGTTTTCACGTTTTACTTTCATCGTGTTTTTCGTTATATTATTTAAAGAAAAATAAAAATGTCGGTGCCGAAGTGAAGATAAATATTAATCATATGTAGATCTCAGAAATGTTTAAAGTATGCATTTCTATAAATATATAAAACGACATACTCGAAATTTTCTTTTTGATTGCATTGAATGGCCTGTATGAAAGTTTATGAAAATGTGTACTTTATTTCATGATGAAGGATTATATTTTTTCCCATATGATTTCCATATAAATCAGCACAGAGCAGATATTTTCCTTTATATTTGTGAAAATAATGTATGATTTAAAAAATAATATTTGATTTAATCGCAGAATCAAACTAAAAGCTTCATAGTAAAATTATTTATTTCGAACCACTAGTAATGTAATGTTTGTATTTTTATTTGTAGCTTATTCTGCAAATAATTGACACACTTAATTTAGAAATGTATGGATTGCATGTTATACATTTTTGAAGTAAATAAATATACATAGTTTATCTTTGAAGATTCTGTGAACAACGTAAATGTATTGATAAGTTAAAATTGAACATTATATAATTACTTGAAAAAAATATAAAACTTTTTTATTCATATATACTTATTTTTTAAAAAATATGGTTTCCCAAATTTAAAAAAAAATATTTATAAACTAGGAATTCTCAATTTCTTCACACTTACTGAATGTACTTCTTTATCACGCATATTTATACTTCTCTCTACCTTATAGTTATAATGATGTTTGCAATCTTACTCATACAATTGAAGCAGATTTGTAATTTCATAATAAACATTCAAATGTTATTACCAAATTGCATGACTCTGTATTAAAATTGTATGGTTAAATATACTTTAACACAACCCCGTTCTCCTATATTGCTTATATTATTTGGTTGAAAAAGAAGAGAAAACACACACACACACACACACAACATACACATAGATACACAACACACACATAGACACACAACACACATATAGACACACACACAGACACACAACACACACGCAGACACACACACAGACACACACACAGACACACATACATACACAACATACACACACAGTAAACGGTTCTTAGTTTAATTTGTATTGACTTATTTATTTTGAAAAATGGTTCACTTTATAATATGCATCTCTATGTATTGTTGGCTGTGTAATTGGTTCTTTAACAGGATACAATTGAGATTATAAGATTATATGCAAATAATGTCAATATATGGGCTCAAAAAGTAAATTACGCCATTCTTCAAATTAATACGAGGTTTGGTATTATGACCACAAAATTTATACTGCCAGATAAGCCACACTGTGACATCAAACGCAATGAATATAAATCCTGAAGTTAAAGTGTGACCACTGTTAAGAGCTTCAGTTTCCCGTACACAATATTGTCATTTGTTGGTATTCCTAATACTTGTGTGTTCATTAATAGCCAAAGAATATTTGTGGCAGATTTTGAAATAATAAAATAAGAATTAATTAATCATGTAAGCATAAGATTAAGCATCAGCTTAAGTAATTATTTAAAATGTGTCACTTAAGGAGGTAAAACCTTTGACAACCTAAAGTAAACTGAGAAATAATAGACACAATATTACCAAAAAGCTATTTTAGAACATAAAGGCATAGATCAATATAAGAAAAAATATATATGTATGTCACAATTTATCATAATATTTTAACAGATAGAAAACCGAGGCACATGAAAAGCCTTCCTGGAAAGGATTCTTCGTTTTACTGCCGATGAGAGCCAAGGAAAAAATCTTCACTTCTAAAACTACATATTGAAAACACCAATACACCCAAATTATTTGACAAGAAGTGTACCCATTCTATAAGTGTTCTCTTCAGATAGTATTTTAAAACGGTGGACAAGATAATTGACTCATAATTACAATACGATTTTACATAGTGTGATTTTGAGTAAGTGTCTGACGAAGAGACCTGCGAAATTACGACGTGGAAACACAGCTACTTGTGGGCACTATCCGACTACAGCTTGCTGATAATAACAGTTATTATGAAAAATATATAAGTTTCATTCCATACTATATATATATATATATATTTAAATACATAAAATCAATCATCAACATTCAATCACAATAATAAACTGTAATAAATAAATAATCACTAAAAAATCCGAAAGTTCAAACTAAAAAATCCGAAAGTTCAAACTAAAAAATCCGAAAATTCAAACTAAAAAATCCGAAAGTTCAAGGTAAAAAAGCTGAAAGTTCAAACTAAAAAATCCAAAAGTTCAATTTAAAAAATCCGAAAGTTCAAACTAAAAAATATCTAAAAACCGAAAGATCAAATTAAAAAAACCCAGTATATTCACAAATGAATAGCATTAATCATTAAAAACTCACCAAAGAGCATCCTAACAAGAATCAATCTATATCGATAGAACTACTTCTCATATTTAATGCATCAATTACTACACGTATATTTTGCTCATAACACCTGCTAATGTCATGTCACAATCCACACGATTCATAATCTAACACTAGAGTATAATCACTTGGCATTAGATGCAAACCAGACCACATACAAAAAACTTACTTGATTGGTCATAAAACCCAGTATATATACATATATTTAGTCTAAGACAAGAGATAAACATTCTAGAATCACATTCGAAAAAAACACAGATACAGTAAAAAGAACATACAGTGAAGAACATACAATATATATATATATATATATATATATATATATATATATATATATATAACTGAATAGCAGTAATGTATTTATCAAATTTTATTAATTTATTTTGAAGAATAGTTATTGTAATCTATTTTAAGAACTGTAATTTAGACTCCTATATTAATGGAGTTTAATAAATCTTCATAATCACAGTTATGAATAGCGATATTATTTATAACTTTCACATCCCTTTAAGACTCAACCCGCACGATTTTGCGGGTTAGATTTTCTTATATGTTCTTGCTTCTGGAATAGTCATATGTAAGAAAATTACGAATCTAATGAGTGAGTCGGTTTGCAGATAGTTTTACGTATTACCTTTTATCAACAGAATATGGTTGTGGTTCATTTTTTTACTTTCAGCTGGCAGATCTAGCTTTGTTTTCAAATACAAGGAAAACATGTCTTCTTTTTATCTGTTGTAAAAAGGTAACTATCAATATATTTCTAATTGCTTGCATACAAACTTTTGTATTAATGTTTAAATATTTGTAAAATAGAAAAAAATATATTAAATACACTATATTAATTTGGCTTATATGACTCGAGATTTCGTTACCCACACGATCGTGGGGGTTGGGCGTTACTTGAGTCATTGTACCTGCAAAAGGTAAGTACTTACCATGCGCGAATTTTCTTTTATGTTCTAATAATTTTGATGAAAGTCTACATAAAATTGAAATATACAGTTATATATATAATACCAAATTTTCATGGAAATTACTATGGATGAGCTCTTTTTTTTGTTTCTCTCTCTCTTTGCAATTAAATTCTTTTTCATACATTTGTTGAGGAGTATAGTATTTTTACCCGATCCACAGATACCTACATCCATATCTCTTCCCCCCAAAAATTCTGGGTTTTCGGATGGTAGTTAGTATGTGGTGTGGTTTAAATATATATATATTTTTAAAAAATAAAAATTTCTGATACGTTTAACTATATTTCATGGAACACTGTGTGTTAACTTTTAACCAAACACTTTTTCAGGTGTTTAAAAGAAGAATTCACTCAGATGAAATTTTTCAATTGATCAATATATCGGATTGAACTTAGATCAAAACTTAGTGATCTCTCGGATGATTACAATTATGCGAACAAAACATATTAATCGCATATACTGGTAGGATAATCGAGTTCAGATGAGAGCGTTAAAGAAGCACATATATAAAATATTTGAAATTGGAAAACAATTTTGGATCATTCTTTACCATAAATGTTTCTTGAACATATTCATTACAATGATTTAGCTTTCGCAAATTCTTGATTTATGTGCAAACAAAATAAAATATCAACAAATATTCTTCTAAAGATCAAAATGGATCGCTTAAAATTTCAGTTAGGAACAGTTGAAGTGTTATCAGCCTCTCCGCCTACTAACAAAAGCATTTTAACTGATGATGAAGCTAACAACAGTGTTGTAATTCCACTCGCAAAAAGAATGAATCATTATAATCCACCTGCTATACATGTCATGGCTTTTATCCTGGACATTCCAGGATAAAAGGCTTGACATGTATAGCTGTTTTTGATGTGTTGATGACATTTTAAGGCCTCGAAATGTCAGATTTGAAAACTACAAAAGCAGTTCGTAAACATGTTAGGAAAAATGAAATGGTTACCTACACTTGTCAAAAACAAAACACAAGATTTTTATAATAAATAAATATTGAATACTTAGAGTTAATTATACATCAATAATTTCCTTATTTGTAAGAATTTTAGTTGAATAAAGATTGTTTCTTCTATCAGCTTAGAGCTAAAAATGTAATTTCATAGGTGACCTGTTTCACACATACGCCAAACCCGCATGGTCGTGCGGGTACCGTCTACGCCCCAGAGGGAGAGCAAGATTTTTTTTATTATTTCCCCCAGAGTCATTGGGTTCCATAAAGGATTAATAACCAGAAAAATTTAATATTTTAAGATAAAAATAATTGGTGTGGGGGGGTCTTAAAGTGATACACTGTATAATATCTCTACTTTAGCAGAAATAGTAATATTGTCTAAAGTATATTGTATAATGCTTTGTATCTTCTTTATCGGATGTGCAATATTAGTTTTAAAGCCATTAGTTATTGTTCTAAATTTAATAAGATTTTAATAAAAAAAATTAGCAAGGAAAATATGCGGAAATTCAGTATCTGTATTATTGAAATCTAATTTTTTTTATAAAAAGCTGAAATATGATTTATAAATTCTATATTCCTGATATTAGATTTTAGAAATCATTAATGTGTGTGGAGGTTTGTTTGTGTGTGTGCATTAAAATATTTAAAAAGTATATGTAATGACATATATTAACGAAATTCTTTAAAAAAAATTTAATTCATAAAAGCAGAAGAAAACAATTAGAAAAAAATAACAGCAGTTTGGATAACACTTCTATTACGATTGTACAGGTATTAAGATGTGTATAGAAAATTAACTGCCTCAAACAATTTCAGTCACAACCATTAAAAATGCTGGGTAAATTGACTATATATTAGATAAGAACACAATCTTTTAATATTCTATAGCTAACAATCACATTTTGCAGTTATAAAACATACAATTTTCTAGCAGAAAATCTGGATGTTACTTATTTTCTATTTATATTTAGCATTCCCAGGACTTTAAGAAAAATGATCTTTGTAATTATATTTCTTCTTCAAAGAAATATAATTATAAAGAGCTTAGACTTGAAATTTTCAATTATCTGGAACATTATTTTACTATTTTCTCTGTGACAGAGAAAAAAGGCTATAAAAGAAAATCAGGAAACTTCACGAAATTTAACTTTTCTTTTTCTTCTTCTTTCTGAAGAGACTGAAAAGTCTCATTGGAGCTATTTCGGGGTGATTTCAAATCAGGACTAATCTTATTTAGATTCAAATAAATCGCTTCCCTCATCAGACGAACGATTAAATTTGATTTCTGACTGAATAATCCTTTTCATTCTTATTAAGTGCATACTTTTTTAATCTTCATTTATGTCTCAAGGCGTGCTCTACATTTCTTCTTCAGCTTTATTAAAATTTGTACATATTTATTATTATAATACATTTACAGAAAGTAAAAAAAAGAAAGAAAGAAAAGAAAAAAAAACCCTCTTCAAATACGTAGAATAATCTGCTCGTAATGAATTATTAACGATGCAAATTTCATCGACAAGCAAGATTATTCTTGCCTACAAATGCTAACCGCATCTATGAATCGCCTATCTGTTACATAGAATATTTCTGTGCATCCAACATAGATATTACATCAATATGTTTAAGTAATATTTTTTGTTAAAATTTAG
Organism: Trichonephila clavipes; assembly: GCA_019973935.1. NCBI lineage: Eukaryota > Metazoa > Arthropoda > Arachnida > Araneae > Nephilidae > Trichonephila > Trichonephila clavipes. The sequence goes on from BMAU01014915.1 coordinate 1,404,620, forward strand.
ACTTATTATTAACCTTTTTATAATATATTTAGATTTATTATTTACTTTTTTAATATTTAGACATTATTAACCTTTTTTTTTAATTTATACTTATAATTACAACTTATATTTATATAAAACTTATATTACTAATTACGAAATAATTTGTGATGAAACATCCTGATCTTTAAAAAAAACTAGTGTAATTGTTTTTTAATAATTCAAAACTTATTGCAGTTACTTTATGACTAGAGCGTCCGTCGGTGTCGATTGAACACCGGAGATTGTTTACTGTGTTCTCATTTCCGCATTTTTGCAGGCAATTTAAAAAATTTTGTAACGTTTAATCAATTTCCATGGTTATTACACATAAAAAGGTTTTTGATTTTTAGTTATTTGGGAGATATTTTACAAGTAAATATATCTGGAACGTCCGCTATTTACATTTCGAAACCAAGATAATTTATCTTTATGTATTTCAGTCATTTTGCAAAAGATAGTTCACTAAGTATATAATACCTTTAGTAAATCAAAATTCAGGAGGTAATATCACCCATTTATTTAAACTTAAATGCAGTGATATTAGGTTCATAGCGGCAAGAGTCAGTTGTACTAAAATTGTTAGGTCTAAGTGTTTCCTTACATAGCATTTGCTTATCTACCGATAAAAAGTTTTCATTTGATTTTCGAACCTTGTGCAGAGTAGCCAACCTGAAACGATGACTGTTAGAAAAAGATCCAAGCCCTGATGAAATTTCTAAATTCTTGTGACAGCTTTTTGAGAATGGATCGGATGGTGTTCAGCTAATTTAATTTCTGATGTAAACATAGGTTTGAGTGAATGTAAATGCGAATAACATAAAAAAAAGTGCAGAAGAAATTGAAAATGTTCTAGAAACTCCTGGTATATATATATTTCTACAGATGGCATAGAATGGATACCACATAATACTAACGCCCGTGACAGATTTCCGACTTGAAATGTTTTGCAGCAAACAGTGTCCCAACAGGCTTTGTGAAACATTAGTTCAACGTTAAGTTTTTATGATATAAGGAGTCATAATATATGATAATTACAAGAAATAATATTAAAAAGTGTTAAATCTAAGCATTACATAACAGTATTTCTGCAATTATTTAGTTATTACAATCATTTTATTTATTGTATATCGCAGTGTTGGAACGACACCGGTAGACGTTTGAGAGTAATCGAAATTCTTGGCGTCCTAGTGTTAAAAATGTTTGTTTAAGCAGCACCACAGACCCTCAAAATCGGACTGAGAACACTTTTATTTGATCAAAATCCATTTAAGCCCCTAATTTGGTGAAAACTAAATTATAAAGTTCTATTTAAGGAGTTTAAAATGTATCTAAATGAAAAGTAAAGCAAGAGGTAACTTTTGTTGAGAGGACTCGGCACCCCATATACTGACATTGTTAAATCGAGCATTTTTATGTATCATTTTTTCAGAAACCGTTTAACGTATGAACTTCAAATTAATTTCGTGTGTAGAATAGACGTTTATATTTATACTGAAGTAAGAATTTTTAAATATATTGTATAGTTTTTGTTTTCGAAAACAAATTTATATTAGGCATCTCGCTATGAGTTTTTTTAAATTAATTTATTTGTTTTTGTTGCGGTACCTGGTCTCTACCCTAATATTTTGAAAAATCTCATAAGATTCACATTAATATATATAATTCCATATCAGTAATATGCAGTAAATATTTTAAGTACACTTGAACCTGTTTTTGTGCGGTAGATAGGAACCGTAAAAAAGAAGAAAAAATAACAAAAATATTCAAAAGTTTCGTAAATTCTTACATATAGTGAACTAATTCGTGGAAAAACTAAAAAAAAACCCTTTTTTATGCGATGGATAGCGACCGCATGAAAAAGTCACATTTATAAAACATGTCAATTATTCACGGAATTTATATATATGTAAGAGTACTTCCATAACAAAATAAATAATTATATATTACACATGTAAACAATTTTAAAACATAAAATTTCTCATTGTATATACGGATGTCTTTAAAATACGCATACATAACTCATCGCAATCCAAAGTCCAGTATTGAATAAGTTCAAAATCCATTTCCTCACATGAAGCTGCAATTTCAATTGATTTATTTTTTGACAACATAAGGTAAGAGATAAGTTTTTGTGACGAAGGAAGGGTGGTGAATTGCTTATAATTGTAACGATAACCAGATGTACATGATTGAAGCCCTTTTTGGAATTTTATGCTCCTTTCTTAACTGGTATCTATTTTAAGAAAATGCTTCTCCAATTTGTTGGAAAGCTGGATCCCTGCATATTTTTATCCTCTCTCAAAGAATCTGGCTTTTTGTTCGTCATAATAATTTTTCAAATTATTGATTATGTCACTGTCATTGAAAGTTTCGTTTTCAATAAAGCGCTTTCTGTTGGAGCGTTGAGAGAAAGCAACTGAATGCGCATTGTCGGGAGACTGTTTATAACAAATGAACATAGCGTCTTGAAGTGTCTACATTTCAGTGGTGTAACGTCTACCCCCACATAGGTAGGGTAGGGTCTAAATATTCTCCGTTACACCACTAGTAAATAGATAGAAAATATTACAGTGGAGGCAAAGCCGTGGAGTCCTATCACGGGGAGTGGGGGCAGGACTCTAGGAACCCATAGCTTGACTGGAGCTAAATACATATTTACCCAATTTATAAAATATTAAAGGCAAAACCTGACTTTCCGGAGCGTGGGGGCTCCTAACATTATCCGTTACGCCACTAGTAAATATATAGAAAAATTTCTAGTGGCTCCTAAGCCATTGAAATTCAAACACCGCATAAAAAAAAATATCGCACATAAAAAAATCGCACAGAAATAAATTTCCACAAAAAAATCGCACAAAAAAGAAATCGCATAAAAAAAGACTGCACAAAATCAGGTTCGCCTGTATATTCATACGGTAGATTTTGAAGAAAATGTACACACAGTCTTAAAAAACATCGTTTTGAGAATTTTGCAATTTTAGTATAAAATGCCGACTTCGCCACAAAGATTATGACTTATGACCTGTATTTAATCTACTTCTTTAAACATTTGTTTCTTCTAATTTTCTTTTAAAACTTTTTTTTCCGTTTTTACTTAGATTGTCAAGAAAATTCATATATAACTTTTTTTCAATTTTACATATTTATATACTTTACAAAACTTACATAATTTTTCTCAAGTTCTGCGTAAATCTTTGAAGATTTTTCAACTTGAATGCATCAACTTTAGCAGAGGAACATGGAGTGTTGTAAATACGACCTAAAAATTTATCTATATATAAAACTAATGATTTGGGAATATGTGATTATACGACATTTCGAAAGGTTTCATTATGTATTTGTATGATAAAAATATCATAAAGCATCATAATTGAAAATTTTCTCTATATATTAGACAAGTGATTTCTAAAACAGCAACAAGAAGACTTTATTTTTAAATGATGCGAAATTTATTTATTTGTATGCATGTAACAAGCTTCTTGCAACGACAATGAGCATTGAATTTCATGTAATATGATGTTTGTTATCTTCTACTCCAAAACTGTTAAACATGGAGACTCAAGTTTTTATTTGTATATTAATTAGGTATTTATATCTATACTCGGGTGAAATAAATTTGTTAAATATATAAATCAGTTTCTTAAAAAGAAACAATCTTTTACTGAGCATCACTATGAATTTATTGAAAGTTATCACTTATTGTTACAATAACTTCTTCCAAGCTAAACTTTTTAAAGAGTATTTTAAGAATGTTACTTCATTATACACAATTATATATGAGGGACATAGAGTTCATGCAAACAGTATGTTTATGAAAATTTAAAAAAAAAATAAATTTTAGAGAGCAGTAATTTTTATACAAAATGTTACTTCATCAAAAAAAAATGCAGTATGATTTACTGTGTATTGTAATGAAGTTTGAAGGATTCTTTGTTTCTTTTCAATTGCCATTGATCTACTTATTAATATGAAGTTCTTTTTATTATTATTTTGATTTAAGTGCTGGATTTGAAATGTGCAGTATTTCAACAGTATTTTAACATCTAACAACTGTCCAGTATCTAAGTTGGTTGTAATTGTATACGTGCACCTTTCAGATACGTGTAACTTCATTACTTCTATGCTTCATCTACAAGCAACTGCAAATTTTTTATTACTTTCATTTACATAAACAACTTCCTATACATTTTGAACAGAGTTCTCACAAACAAGTTTCGCAGTATTTAAAAGCATAAAGATTCCTCTTAGCGTAAGGATAAAATTTCGAGGGATATTGAAGGAGAATCATTCACCCCGGTTATAAATTTTAAATCACAAAATTGGCTCCATACTTAGGTAAACAAACTAACAGTTAAACTTTTAGTTATATACAGTTAATTGTGTATGTTTAAATACAAAAGTAGATGCTTCGTAACAGCTTCCCAGATTTAAAGGGCAATGTTTACAATTTTCTGTCCATGTGGGCGTGGCACGTCAGCTTATTATTTTTTAAAAAGTCATTTTGACGTTCTTCCAATTCACAAAATGCCAAATATGTGATGTCACTGGAAAGGTCATGTGAATTGGAGATTTAATAAATGTAAAAAACATAAAATCAATTTTTAGAAGATACATATGCTACTGACTTTTCTTAAACCAAACAAAAACTTGCAGTATTTTAGCAGAAAAAATGTGTACAAAACAGAATTTCATTATTGTTGACAAATAATTTTAAATTAACATTTTCTCAGCTCTCTCCCTCAGTTATATGTTCAATTTTTTAATTTGATTGCTCAATCATGAGTTTTATGTAAAAAAATTGTAGAAATTAAATTTTCCAGTTAAATCATAATCGCAAGAAATTACCAGTTAAAAACTTTAGATTTATTGGAGGCATTAAGATCTGCAAAATTAAGCGGAACATAATGGCGTAATGAGAACGAGATTCCAAATATAACTTTACAAATCTATCTACTTGAGTTTTATATTTTACTTGTATATATATTTAATGTATGTGTTAGTGGAAATTAAATAAGAGTTAACCTTATAAGTTTTTTTTCTGTTATTGTTAATGACATACTATTTGATAGCATAATTATCTGTCATATTTCCCTTTTCCTATTTGTTTATGTAACAAATAAGTAATAATTAGAAGATGTGACTCAAGGAAATGTAACGTAAGTGATAATTCATTTGTTAAATTGTTAAAAATTATTTAATATCATATTATTCAATCTTAATTTGAAGGAATTCCAGTGTGATGAATTCTTGTGAATATCCACAATTACTACTGCTTACATTTTAACAAAGAAAAATTGACAACTGATCATAAGATGTACATGAGTTACAAACTAATTTTTCTTCTCTTTAAAGATAGAACAAAAAGGTAACTTTTTAGCATACAATTTCAAATGAAGAGAAAATCAAATTTCATTTAGTGTATCATTAATTTTGAGTTAATAACTGTTGAAACACAAAAAATAAATATATTTATACTAATTAATCATTTAATCATAAATTAGTATAAATATAAAAAGTTCAACATGTTACTCAACATTTCTTTCCTCGACATGTCTAAAAAATTCATGGACTGTTTTTATAAAATTTATTTAACCCTTTAAAAGAATTTTTTTTTCGAAAACAGATAAAAAAATGATCGTGTTTATTTAATTATTTTTTGTTGACAGAAAATGAATACATATGTATAGCTTAACATAGTATTGATAGTTTATACAGTTAAATGTATTTAATATAATTAAAATATATATATATATATAATATATATATATATATATATATATATATATATAGTTTAATTATTATCTAGATTACCTATGTTTTTACTAGAAAGTATCTCATACGAGCATGTAATTTAAATTATGTGTGTAACAAGATCGCCCTTTTGAGGCATGACAAGTGCCTTAAGTGCTTCTCAAAGTTCTAATACTTGAGACCAAAAATTAAAATCATAATTTTTCTCGAGCCCCCCCCCCCCTCAATACAATAACAATGTTTTTATTTTAATAATACAACTTTTTGCGCGTCAGAAGGACAACCTGACGGGAACATCTGTGCATGCACCTCAGGGCCCAAGGTTTACATAAACTGAGTTCGGCACAGTAAGCATTGGCCCTCATGGGCTGTCGCGCAACTGTGTTAAGTGAAGTTAATACTATACTTTGACGCTAAAGCTACAATACGACTCTACCCTCTTAAGTGTCACCAGCCCAAGTTCCATATTAACGTGCACTGATATCCGTTAAATGATTCCGAAGGATTCGGAATGCAAAAAAAAGGACCTTGCAGTGTTTGCGAAGCATTTACTTATTGCAGAGGATTTGCTTCTTTGTTTTCATTTTCTCCCCTCCCCCAATACATCGCATCCGCGTGCCTAAAGGGAAAACGGTGACATTGTGGAGTGAATTACAAAATTTTTAATTGGCAGTTAAGGAATTAATTATAAACCGTGCAAATTATCAAGATAAGTGTTAATTTTTATAGATAATTTATGTATGACAAGCCCCTGAGGTCATTGTTAATTATTAATGTTGCTCTTAACTTAATATTTTAAAATTAATTATAAAATACAAGGAACAGTACTTATGTATTTATAATTATATTATACCAGTGTAAATGTATATTTTATTTTTTTATTACGTCAGAATGTATTTTGATTGTTTACTTTCAGTAAATTAATAATTTTTTAAAAATAATCTTTAGCTTTCTGCTATTCAATATGCTCGCGCCCTTCTCGTAGAGCTACAAGCCCCCTAGGGTGTCTCGACCCACAATTTGAAAAACGCCGCGTTAAGGGTTTTTAGCTTCTTTTCAGTAATGCTTTCATTATTATATATAGTTGTTAAAAATGGATGTTGTAGTATAAAAACTTAAGCTTATTATAACGGTTCTTAAAAAATTAAGCCAAAATGTCTGGGTGAAATTTAGAAAAAGGCATTAAACTAAAAAAGAAAAATACTTGCTCAAGTGATTCACTTTTAATCAAAGTTTTCCATGAGGTTATTATTTCATATAATAAATCAAAATTTATCTAGCGGAAAATACACTTGTTTTAGAGATGAATTTAAACTACAAAAGGAAGAAATACAGAGTACAATTAAGAATAGCTAATCTCGTTACATATTTGTACAGAAATTATGGAAATTGTTTTTCATGCAGGAACGAAGAAACTGTATTCTTATTAACATGAATAATATACCTTTGTTGTATGATACAATATAGAAATAAGTGGGCTTAAAAATGAGTTGATAGTTTTTAGATTGTTTTCAGATAAAATTAAACTTCAGAAATATTTTTTTAATCAATTATCAGAGTATTCTAGAAACAAATAATACAGAAAAAAAATTAATTCAATTCCTATTTAGTTCAACAAAGAAACATTTCATTTTTACTATTTTTTAATAAATAGTTACAATTAATACAAACATGTATATACACATGCATGAATCACAATATTAAGCGACAAACTAAAAAGCGAATTTCCATTTTCCTTTCTATATATGATGTTGCACTATTTTGTCTATTTGTTACTTTTTGATCATTAGTTAAAGTTAATTATTCTAATAAAATAATATAGTAAAAAAGAAATCACATTCTTATAGATATTAGGCCATCCCAGGTGTGATTCAAACCCACGACTTTTGATTAGAAGTCCAACACCTTTGACATTGCAATTCCGGGGCAAAGCAAACGATTTTCCTTTCTATATTTGCTAATAGACTATTATTTTTTGTTACAATTTGTTTAGTTTTTAATTGAATTAATGAATTAATATTTGAAAAACTGTATTAACATCAAGTGTCATCTACTACAAGTTTAAAAAATTTATATATAGGGAGAGGGAATAGTAGGAATTAAAAAAACTCACCTAAGTTACCTTACTAATACGAAAATTTCCTCCGGTATTCGTCCTTTCTTGGATTAAAGATTATGCATAATTTTAGGTAAAATTTTAGCCATTAGGTAAAAAAAAATGCTTATAGTTGAGGGATGTTTAATTTAATCGTATAAGTATTGCGAAAGAAATTTATCAATTTTTTAACCTATTTTTGAAAATTAATTTGTTTTGAAATTGATTTTCAAAAATATGTCGGAGAAAGCAGATTTGAACTTTGGAACATTGTGTGGAAATCGTATTGAAATAATTTCAATGCCCTGCAATATAAATTATTTTCAATAAATTTCGCTATCATCATCGGCTAATTTTAAATTTAATGCATTTAACAATTTGAAGAAGTATATATAATTACTATGTACCTTGTATAAAAAAAAACAGAATCACTTTAAGAAAACGGAATATTTTGAAATACCTTGCTCCCAATTTGTATTTAAAAAATAAAAACTCGTTATTTCATATTGTTTATGCTTTTGTAATTACTAAAGAATACAAACAAAAATAATTTTCAAAGAAACGGATAAGAAATGAAACGAACATAAATGAAGCGAATTTCCTTCTCTTCAATCGAAAAGGGAGTCTAATCACCTTCCGATTAGGAAGTCGATTTGTCTGAATTTAAATAAGATTATTCTTGATTGGGAAGTGCGCCGAAAATACTTTCTGACACATTTATTCTACTTCTTAAACAGGGAAATGATATTTTAATACAAAATTAAGTTGTTCGATTTTCTCTCATTCTCTCGCTTTCCATATTAGTTACACTTTTCTGTGAAAGGAAATTGTTAAGTAATTTTACAGAATCTGGCATCGTGAGTCTGAGTCATTTTTAATGATGTTTATGACGGAAAATGAGAAAAAAGACTCACCCTTTTCGAAAGAATGAAAGGTGTTAAATAAAAAAAAGACTCCATGGCTTGTGAAGTATTTTATTCGCTTCTGTAATCCGTGATATCTAAGCAACGAAGGAACTACCTTTCTTTTTGTGATTAACGTGATTCGTCTTCAGGTTTCCATTTTATGATAATGCAGCAAACGTATGTGCGAGTAAAATACTTTGTTATGTCAACAAAAATATAACATATATCCTAGAATCCTTGAAATATTGTTATTCTTATATGTGTGTTTAGTCAATGAAATCAATAATATGACCGCAAACGATATGGACACTCCTATGATGTCGAGATATTTGCACAGATAAGGATAATCATATTTTAATGGTCTTTAAACTACGCACATAAAAGGCAGTTTATACTCATGATTTTTTTCAGATATTTCAATTTCCATTTTTAGTTTCAGTTTATTTATAATGTATTTCATACAATATAATCAGTAGATAATTCGAAAAAATTATCAAAATGATGTACTCTTCTAAACGTTAGATGCATTTCTCCACCTGTGATGTCATTATGCACTTTTTTTAAAAACGTCGTTTGAAACAATTAGAAGCCAATCCCAATTAGTTTTAGCATCTTGATTTATACATTAACTTTTAAGTTAAGAAGGTGATTATTTTCTTTATTGACAAATTTTTTTAATTTCCAAAATAGGGATTCGCTGGCATTCTTTTTTACAGACAGCACTGGAATTCATATTCTCGAAGCTTTTGCTCTTCTCCTTGTTTTAAAAACACTTGTGCGCATGTTATTACTGAAAATCAAAGCGATTCTTCTTCTAGAACAATGGCATTATCTCCTATCAATTATCTGAAAACTGAAAGGATAATAGAGGGAATCATTTAATAATAGCACAATCGGCATTAACTACAAGCATTCTACTTTGAATACTTAATGTTCTTTAATAAAGTAATAGCCGATTTTTTTTTTACTTCAAGAAGTATATATGCTTTAAAACAATGTGTCTACCTATTTTAATTATCTAAGAAATTTCGATGCACTGCAGGTTTTCGATGTAATATCATTTTTTCAGACACTTCATTGAAAATTAAGGGATATACATAAATAACATAATCAACTTTAGGAAACTTAATCCGTTAGAACTAATGGATTAAGTTGACACTTTAAAGCAGTGATCCTCAGCCCCCAGTCCGTGTACCGGTACCGGTCCGTGAATCAAATGGTGCAGGGTCGCCTGAAAAACATTAAACTATTGCTACTAAACTATTTAAAGTGGTGCATTTCTCTCGGATTTGCGTAACTTTCCACGGAAATCACTTCATGTTCCAAGTTAAATCCTTTTTATTCATTTTTGGTGTAACTATATTTTATTCTGTAGACATATTTAAATGTAACTAAATTAAAATTGTTAAATCAAAAAAAAATCTAAAGCATAAACAGCCAACGTGTACCACCAGCAGCGGGCTGCAGTAAAATTTTCAAACCTTGACTGGTCCGCAGCGAAAAAAAGGTTGCGGAGCACTGCTTTAAAGTACCGTCAGTACAGGCTAAAATATTCTGATAAAAATACTTTATGGCATTTTAATGTAGTTTTAAAATACTAAATAAAAGGAGAACACTAAAAACTTATTGTGCAAACAAATTATCTTTGAAAATTATAAATTTCCTAAAAATTTAATTTTAAATTAAATTTTCTAAAAATTTATTTTATATTTTTACACATAAAACAGGTATATTACATTTAAATTTAACTTGACGATATTAAAGAAAAAACGTTTTTTCTTGCATTAATACACAAAAATATATTACATAATTTGCAATTTGAGTGAGGTTTCAATTAAATGTTTTTTTAAATGCTGCATTTAGAAGTAGTAAATAAAATATTTTCTAAAAATGAAATATTGAAACCATAGTTCTTCATCAGAATCTGACGAAGATTCGAGCTGATTATTTCCTGGGACTTCTTCATCTGAGAATCATTTGTTAGTACATCACTGATTTCATATGGTAGGTTCTAAAATATAGTCAAATCCGAAGACCGAGCTTTTTTTGGAGATATTCTATGAAGGGGTGGAAGGAAATATAGCGGCCTTAAATTCTCCTGTTACTTCTAAAACTTAGTTACATACACAGGAATTAAAATGCTATTTTTCGCATAAAGAATAGATATTTCATTTAACCACGTGGTAAAATGCAAGCTCAGATTTAAATTTCAGAACTTTTTCAAAACGTTGAAAATAACAATGAAAAATAAAAAATAAATAAGTTAAAAAGAAAGTGCCAAACACACACGCATAACTTCATTACACTTTAGTCATGACGCTGCATCACAACTAGGGATTGCAATATTGGACCAAAAGTTCAATATCGGTATTAGATATTTTCTAGATCTTAATACCGGGATACCAGATTTAGAAATTTTAGAAAAGGCATGAAAACGCAGGTTTCTTTGTTTTATATTTGCCAGTTTTATAAGAAAGAGTAAATATCACAAAAATAATGTGTAACTTATAAATTATAACAGTATATAAAGAACACACACCAATCAAATAAATGAAATCTTATTTATTTAAGGACAGTCGGTATGATAAACACCTTCCAGAAAACGATTTTGAGATTTTGATATTTCTCAAATCTCCAAATTAAGCCCTTTCCAATGATATAACATACTAGTCAATTTTTGAATTAGAAGTATTTTAAAATGTTTTTTAAAAAATAATCAACTGATTTGCCACGCCTACTTTGACAGATAGAAATGTAAACATTGGCCTTTTAAAACTGAGATGCTCTTGCAAAGCCATTATCTGTTTTATTTATTCCCACGATATTAACTGTAGAATAACTGCAAGTGTAACTGTTAAGGTTGTTTACCTATTTTTGGCGCTTTCGAACACGTTGTGTTTGAGCACTTGTCGTTTATCGATACTTAAAATTTCTGAAATTTTGTAATGCAAATTTGCAAAAAGTTTTCAAGAAACGTAAAGGTAAGTATTATCCACGTAAGAATACTATTAATAGCAAAGTAAGTACCACTGATTGTAAATTAAATGCTCAAGCTGAACATGCACATGATTCAAAGCAGTCATGTGCAAAAGAAAAGAAAATTCCCGATTTAAATGAGAGTTTTTCTTCTTTTGGTGATAGCGTAGGTATTTGAAATGCAATCATGAATTTGAATATTCTTGCTTTTGTTTTCAAGAATGAAGTTCACTGTAAAATGTGCAACAGTGGTTTAGACATGCAAGTTTTAAAAGGTAAGTCTAGACTGGCTATTACGTTTGTCCTGAAATGTTTTGCTTGTCCATATCGTGTAGAATTCTCTTCTTCAAATTTTCATGAAGGAACACAAATTGCTACAATAAATACCAGGTTTGTGTATGCTATGCGTTCAATTGGAAAAGGTGCAGAAGCAGGGAGAATGTTCTGTGGCGTAATGAATCTTACACAACCACCTACAAGGTTTTCTCCTTACGGTAAGCGAATTTTAAATGCTGCTAAACTTGTTTATGATGATTCAATTCAAAATGCTGCGAAGGAAGCTATTTGTGAAAATGAAGGTAACAAAAATATAGCAGTAGCTGTAGATGGGACATGGCAGAAGCGTGGTTACACATCCTTGAATGGTGTAGTTACTGTGACCAGCATTGATACAGGTAAGGTGATAGATGTTGATATTCTTTCGAAATATTGCGCTTGTAAAAACTTGCCTTTTCATGAAAAGGATTGTAAAAGGAACTACGTTGGATCTAGTGGAGCGATGGAAATCCAAGGTGCGTCTAAAATTTTTCAACACGGTCATTATCTTTACATAATGCCCGATATATTACGTACTTAGGAGATGGGGATTGCAAAGCATTTGATGCGGTAAAAAAACATTTATGGAAATGAATATCCAATTGAAAAATTGGAGTGTATTGGCAATGTAATGAAGCGCATGGGAACAAGATTACGCCGATTAAAAGCTCAATTGAAAGGGCAAATCTTGTCAGACGGTAAGTGTTTAAGTGGGAAAAATCGTTTGACTGAACATGAAATTGATAACTTGCAGTCATACTATGGATCAGCTATTCGGAGAAATCACAGCAGTGTTCAGAATATGCGGCAAGCTATCTGGGCCATTTTTCTGCATAAGTTATCAACTGATGAATATCCTCAACATGGTTTTTGTCCCATCGGGGAAGATTCATGGTGTGGATTTAAAAAGGCTGAAGCATCAGGTAAGTCTTACAAACATAAAAACAGTCTTCCGGTCGCTGTTGTTGAAGCAATGCGTCCTATATTTAGAGATCTTTCCCATCCTGATCTGTTGAAAAAATGTTTGCATGGAAAAACACAAAACCCGAATGAAAGTTTTCATAATGTCGTTTGGTCACGTGTTCCCAAAGCAACATTTGTACAGATTGAAACACTTTCACTTGGTGTTTATGATGCTGTTTGTTCCTTTAATGATGGTAATGTATCGAAATTAAAAATGCTTCAAAAAATGGGCGTAGAACCAGGGAATTTTCAGTAAGTGCCATGAAACTTCTCGATAGGGAAAGACTAATGAAAGCAATTTATGCTTTTTCTGGACGCTCGAAGAAAATTAGAAAAGATAAAAGAAGATAATATTAAGAAAAATAAGGTAAAAACCGGCTACAGTGCAGGATCTTTTTGATGAGGTAAAAATTTATACAAAAGCTACTGTGTTTTCTAATTAATATATTTTTCAAGTAATCTGTTCTTTTTTCTTTAAATCTACTGTATGCATGAATTGGAGACTTTTACTATGTATTTCATATATATTGTTGTGTGTTCTTATTCTTTATGCAAAATTTTTTAAATATTTCGTTGACATTTTTCACTAATGAACACATGTCATAACACAGAAAATGACTATTTTTATTAAATTGTGTATTCTTTTTTTCTATAAATCTACCGTATGCATGAACTGGAAATTTTTACTATATTTTTCATATGTATTGTGTGTTTTTATTCTTTATGCAAAATTTTTTTAAATATTTCTTTGACATTTTTCACTAATGAACACATGTCGTAACACAGAAAATGACGATTTTTATTAAATTGTGTATTCTTTTTTCTATAAATCTACCATATGCATGAACTGGAAATTTTTACTATATATTTCATATGTATTGTATGTTTTTATTCTTTATGTAAAAAATATTTCTCAGACATTTTTCACTAATGAACATATGTCGTGACACAGAAAATGACAGTTTTTAATAAATTGTGTATTCCTTTTTCTATACTTCTACTGTATGCATGAACTGGAAATTTTTACTATATATTTCCTATGTATTGTGTATTTATACAAATTTTTAAGCTTTGGTGTTCAATAGTTTTTAGTAAAAGGTTTATAAATATCTAAAAATGCAATGCCTTTTTTTTTCGTTGCACATAGCTTGTTTCATATATAAAAATACATAAATTTCATGTTCAAGAAATCTGTTTTTATGTTTTTGTTGTTTTGAATACCATTTACCAAATATTTAAAGAAAATTTTTAATTCTGCTGCTGTAAAACATTGTGTTAACAGGTGAATATATAAAACACTAATGAAACTTTTCGAAATAGTGTATAATCATGTATTACCAAAGCCATATTTTCATGTATTGACACATTTTCACATGGCATTTATGATGCTTTATAGTCAAAATTTGATGAAAGTAATGTATCAGAACTGAAAATTCCTCAAAAATTGATACAGAATTTGAGTAAAATAATTAAACGCTAAAAAATACCTCGATAGCTTAAAAGTGAAAAATGCTATAAATGTATTTTCTGAGAAATCTAAGTATAAGAAAAAACTAAAAAGCCTTAAAAGTAATAGAGAATAAGGTAATATTTAATAAAATAGGGCAAATACTTGTTGTAATTCATTATTTTTGTGATCAAGTGCTTTTTTACACTAAAAATGCAATTATCTCAAAATGGTTGTTTTCAAACTGCGGGTACAGTTTTCTCAAAATCTACAGAATGAGTGCTCATGCAATTTTTACTGCACATAAATAATATGTAACTCTATATACAAAGCTTATTTTTTTGGAGATTTTCCTGAAATATTTTGCTGAAAAGCAGTTATCGTAAAAAATTTGACAGTTTTCAAAAATTTCAAGGTGATACTTTTACGATGAATTTTTTTGAAAAAAGTAAACAATATATTTTAAATATATTTACCAGTATTTAAATAAAAAAGCCTAATTAATATACAGACAAAATTTGAAGTTTATATATTTAACAGTTTCTGAGAAACTTGAACCTAAAATGGCTCAATTTAACATTGTCGGTATAGGCCCTACCGACTTCCCTTAAATCACAAAAAGTGTAAATATCGCTAATAAGTCTGTGATACTAGTAGAAATTTTTGAAATGTGATCTTAAAAAAACAATAATTCAATTGCACTGTCATTAAGCTTGGGATGTAATTTTATGTGTGTAAAATTTTTTCATCCGAATTATCTTTTTTTCAAAATAATCTAAAATTCCTGATGGTTTGGACTTATAAAGTGTGCTAAAATTTGTATCTCAACGTAGTTATATTCTTTCCCCTTTAACAATTTTGTATTATGTTTCGTTTTCAAATATGTATTGAGTGCCTGTTTGTACTCCCTCCATTCATTTTAATAACGATAGAACATTTTTCACATTGTGTCACTATATTCTTTTCATCATATATTAATAATGAAACCAAACGAAGTATTAACAACTGATTTTTTATGTTCTTTAAAGTTATCCTCATTCATTATTATGGGTTATTATTTATGAGTATATATAATTAATATAAAACATATTTGGAACCTTTAAGTATGGTATGCAAATACAGTATGAATAACAAACTCACCAATTAAAAAAATATCAAAATATTACGCACTTTCTTCTTAATTACGACCTTGTTTTCACAGATACGAGATTATCAGTCTACGAATCCTGAGCGTCTGCAGTATCACTCTGAACTGTAACAGGATATGTTTGGCATCTTTGGATGATTCACATATATTATCACTCCTCTTGACGGTACAATACAACTTTGTATTCACAGTTTAATTAATTTCGCCTGTTAGGGAGACTAAAAAAAACGTATATTATTTTGCGATGTTGGTGATCCCTGAACATATAGAGGACACATTTGTAAAAAAAAAAATTCTAGTAAATACTGAAAAACTGGTATTTAAACTTGGGGATACCGATATTTCAAAATTGTACAAATCACTAAAAATACTTGTATTCTGTATCTCGGTATACCGGTATTGCAATCTCTAATCACAACAGAAAAATGATTAAAATAAATAACTGAAATCGAGTTTACACTTTTTAAGCCACACATGTCTTATAATAGTCTCAAGTTACTTTTCAATATGTATCTGTATACTTTGGAGAACATTTTCCAGTTTTCTTTTAAAATTAAATCAATCACTAAAAATGTGAGTCTTTATATATGTACTACAATTTTAAAAAAAATATTAGTAGCATTCAATGTATGCATAATTTACTTCAAAGTAATTCTCAATCAGGTACATTAAGAAATATGTTTACTGTTATCATACAAATCATTAGTCACGTGTTTTATAATGCTAATTATCAAAAAGAAGTAAATAAATAACTGATTGGAAATTTTGACAGGAAAAAAATATTTGTATTTTCTTTTTTTTCCTCTGAAAATTCATTTTCCTTTCCCCTTTTCATAATGTTAGTACGCCCTGATCAATTTGATCTCCATACATCCACTCCAAAAACTCCGCTCTGGTAAGTAGCACGTGTTTTTTCTTCTTCATAGTAAAACTGACAGGCCTGTCAGAACAATGCACATTCATACCCTGCTAGATCATGTTTTGCTACTCTTACCCCTAACACTAATCGGAACAACGGAGTGATTTCTTCTTTTGATACAGATAGTGCCAAGAAAAAATGACAATAGGATATAAGTTTGTTTTTGAAGTGTAAGCTTTTTTTTGCTTGCATGTTTTTAAAAAAATAAAAAAAATATGTAACCGGTTTTGATGGATCAGTTCGGAAATTGCTTTGGAGTCGCGATGTCAAGATACGAGGTGAAATGTTATTCAAGAATATATGAAGGAAGAGAAAATGATAAAATTGGAAATAAAACAATCTGAAAACATTTATATATATATATATATATTAGTTTTTTTCGTAAACTTCGTACATATATTACAGTTAATTAAATAGAAATTTAATTTGGTTTAACTTTTTTTTAATTGTTAGTATTGTCTGTATGTATTTATTTTGATGTTGTAGAGAATTTTAAGTTGATATATTAATGATCATAAAACTACTAGATACATAAAAATTGTATTTATTGTAATTCAACATACAACATACACACATATAACATACCTTACAACTAATATCTTACTATAAAATCTATTTACTCTTTTCTTTCTTGCACATTTATGTAAAACATATCTTAAATAGATTGATCCTAACCATTGTATGCTAATAAAACTGTAAAATATCAAATATTGTAAATGCAGGGATTATAGAGGGATTGACAATAGTAAACAATATAATAATTTAAGGGGTCACAAGGGTGTTAATCTTCTATTTTTTCGAATTTTCGAAAAAAATATATGTTGTTCCTTATTTTCTTTTGAACATTTTGATACCAACCACGTGATAGTACTACAAAAACTTCGAAAGTTATTCGAAAAATTCCAAACAGCAATTTAGTAATAACAATGTTTAAATGGCTAAATGCCACACCCACTTATTCTTAATTTCCGCATACGTTTTATTTTTCTGTTTTTAAAAAGCCTCATGAAATATTTTAAACACTTGCTTAATTGAGAAGGAAGCTTGCAACTCAACACACACTTTTTTAATGTGTTTTGATTCTGTTTTGGTAATGCTAGCACGTTTGTTTGAAATAACTTATCGAAATTCAAAACAGCGTTGTTTAAAACCGTTTATCAAAATTGAAAATTCTCGATTGAAATGGAAAATACTCATCGTAGACCTTCTAATAAAACTCCTAAGAAAAGAAGATTTAGAGGGAACCAAATCATGAAGGTATGTTCTCATACATATGTTGCAGAAAGGAGAGATAAAAATGTGTGCTTCCAGTAATAAAATCTCAGGATATCAGACTTCATTAAAGTCAAATCTTGTTAAGGTAAGTGAAAAAAAAAAAACTTCAAAGGATATCGTATTTTTGATTTTATTTCAACTTTTAGCTCTATTTTATCAGTATCATGTTGTTTAAAATGTCATAAACCATTAACAATTAATGAAAAGTCCACTCGTGGTTTATGTTCGAATTTTGAAATACGTTGTAAAAACTGGGAGTGTTTGTACTTTTTCAAGCTGTGAAAACACTTGGAATAAAAATAATGCTCCAGAAATTAACAGAAGATCTATTTTAGCAATGAGATGCATAGGCCAAGGTTTAGAGTCATTAAAAACCTTTTGTGCTGTAATGAGTCTTCCTAATCCTGTTGAACAAAAATCACATGATGTTATTAATAATAAACTTTCACGTGTTATGAAGGAAGTCGCTGAAGAAAGCATGAAAATGGCAGCTGTCGAAGAATATTCTTCGTCACCTGATAACCTTTAACGGTAAGTGGTGATGGTACCTGGAAGACGAGAGGACATTCATCGTTGATTGAGTATGTACTGTGTAATAGGGGCCGAAACAGGTAAGGTTTTGAATAGGGAAGTGTTGTCCTCATTTTGCAAAGGATGCGACAGTTATAAAGGGGTAAAATTTGGTATCAAGTACAATAAAAATGGCAAAGAGCACATAAGATTTCATGTAGAAAAAATTATTCTGGCTCTGCTGGTAAGATGGAGGTTGACGGGATGTTGAGGATTTTTAATCGATCAGAAAAGCTTCACAACCTGAAATATTCGAACTACATAGGAGATGGCGACACAAAAACATTCAATGCCCTTTCTGAAAACAAGCCATACGGCGATGACTATCTTATTCAGAAAATAGAATGTGTAGGCCATGTGCAAAAGAGAATGGGTACAAGACTTATGAAGCTTAAATTAGTATATAGTAAAAAGGAATTATCTGATGGTAAAACTATTGGCGGTAAAGGTAGGTTAACATATAGTTTAATTGATAAACTTGCGCATTACTATGGTAATGCTATTCGATGCAATTCTACTAGTGTAAAGGAAATGCGGAAAGCCATTTGGGCTGTTTGGGGTCATTCTTGCAGCACTGATGATGAACCGATGCACTGGTTTTGTCCTACAAATCCTAATACATGGTGTAAGTATAATGCCGCAATTAATAATAATTTACAAAAGTATAAACACAAACCCTCAGTTGCTAAAGCTGTTCGAGATGTAATTAAGCCTGTATTTGCAGACTTATCTCATCCGGCACTCCTGAAGAAATGTTTAGGAGGTAAGACACAGAATCCTAATGAAAGTTTAAATTCATTAATTTGGAAGTTTTGTCCTAAGACGATTGGTTCTAGGCTTCAGATTGCAGAGATTGCTGCAACTCTAGAAACCAGTGTTTTTAATGATGGAAATCAAATACTTATTACTATTTTAGAGAAATTTGGCTTGGAAATTAACAGAAATGTTTGTGTGCCCCTGGCTGAACGTGACAATATTCGAATCTTTACGTCAAGACAGAGGCTGTTAGAGTCATCTTTTGAAGCTCGCAGAGCCAAGAAAATTAAAAAGAGTATAGAAATTGAGCTGTTTCAGGAACAGGAAGGTATGTCTTATTATCCTGGAGAATTTTAGCGTGTAAGTTTTAAGATTTATTTTCTCAAATTCAATTTTTAAAACTTTAAAGCCCTTTTCTCAGTTTGTGTTTTTTTTTTTCAATTACGCGCATTGCGTTTCAAAAACTATCATACTTTGATGTATAAAACTTTACAGAATTATAAATTCTATCATAATCTTCAAATCCTAGCTATTTATAGCATTATAAATTTTAATTTTTTGAAATATTTCAACAAAAATTGAATTTTTAAAAAATTTTAAAAAATGTATTTTTATTTTTAAAAATATTATTTTTATTTTATTTTTATAAGATAAGCTAGCATGTAATAAGGATATATTTGACTTTATAAATCAACTTATTGCTAGTAATTAGAATTATTATTGCAGAAAATATCATGCGCGTCGTAAAACTTACTATTTGTTTCTTACAAAAATTTTTCTTATTTTTATGTGCTTATTATTTTTAAAATTATGATTATATTTTAGATATTTTATACTTTTTTGAAACTGTATTCCTTTATAAGAAATGTGTAAAAGAATCAAATTATTTCATTTTAATCTCAAAGAATTATTTCTAGTCGAAAATTGTTTGTATTTTGTGCTCTCGAAACATTTTCAACACCCCTGTGACCCCTTAAGAGATATTCTAAGTAAAGTCACACAGTTTAAAGAGCACAGGTTATATGTTGCTAACAAAAGTATGACTATCAAAATCAATTAAATAAAGAAATATAACATTTTATTTTTAAGACAACTCTCAAACATACCTCTAAAATTGAGGTTAGAATGTTTTTTTTAAATTCCTGATGCAATCTAATTTTAATTTATACGTGTATGCAAAATTTCTCAACTTCATAATTTCTATATATTTACGTAAATTTTAAGCCCCTATTATTTGCATTCTAAATAAAAATTTTTAGTATGAAATCAGCTGTAGTTATCGAGGCTAGATTTACATAACCTGTCTATTGATATACAAGTATTGCCTTCGATTTGCCCTAAACCAAAAGAAAACACCTGATGATTTATCAGATTTTTCTTTATCATTTCCTCTCATTCATTTAAAAAGAATATCATTTCAAAAAAAAAGAAAGAATTATTTAATTCTACAAATTTCACTTCCTCATTTTGCATTCGTACAGCATTTTTCTTTGCAACATGACATTACAGATACGAGATTGTTTTATTTTTTTTTCCTTTTGGCGAAAAACATTTCGACAATTAAGATGTGATTGTAATGTGACAGAATTGAGGAATGCAATGAATATGGTAATTTCCTTTCGATAGGCTGGTTTGAACTAATGTCTAAGACTAAGAACTAATGTCTCTTTTCCAAATATAACATTTTCTAAGGACTTGCATTTGGTTTTAAAATAAATTGTGATTACAGTAAATAATTCAAATAACAAAGTTGTTCATGAGAATAATTATTGGCTTATAAATTCGACCTGTTCTGTAATTAAATGTGAAAAAACACGCCGAGGTTTTATATTTTATTTAGAACTATCCACACACATTTATTTCTTAATTTTAATGCTCTTTCTTTCATTCTTAAAAGACTTATGAACATTACTTGAAAAAAAAATAAGTGCAGTCATTTGAAGTCAAATCATTTTAAGCAAATTACAATAAAATTCGGAATTAAAGAAAAAGAGAAATGCCCACACAAGCTGAAATTAGTAGTCATTTTCGAAACTATAAATCTCTGAAAGAAATCGAATATTGGATACTCAGCTTAAACGAAATTGCTGAATAATTCCAAGCACTTAGATGCAGAAAGTTTATTCATGGATCTCCCTTTCTGCGTCCATATTTCTACACTTTGTCTTTTTTCTATTTTCTTTCTTGAATAATTCCAAAATTCAATACATGTCCGGAATCATAAATAAAAATTATGTGCGTGCAAATGTTTAAATTATGCAATGGCTTAAAGCAATTTCATGTATCAAAATGAGGCAATCACTTTTTATTATTTATTTTTTTTCTTTATAAAAGTCAATATTAAAATAACGTCATTTTTGGAAGAACGATCTGTGTCATACATTATTTTATACTTAGAAAAGAAAGCTACTTGTATTGTTTTCTTCTTAACGCTTTATGTTAAAAATAAAGGTAATCAATAAATTGTGAATGCAGTACTTGAAGGTTATAATCACGTCACTTCAGAATCGATCCAATGATGTAAGATATCCATTCATGGATGGAAATAACATTTTGAGTGAGGAAAGGCGATAGAAAAATATGAAAAAATGTAATATTTTCTGGATTTATCTCGGATAATACTTGGAAGTTATTGAATTTTCTTTCGTATTTGAAAAACACCAATTGGTGTCATTCCATTTATGTTGTACATTCTTTAGAAAAATGGATCAGGAATGCGTTAAATTTATTTAATATTAAAAAGCGAACTGTAGCAGGGTGAAACAATGCTAAGGATTACATTGTAAAATCATGGGTTCATATTCCTCTTGAACTCTACATTTAAGATTACAAACATGTTGGTCTCTTATATCATTTTATACTATTACAATTTCATTTTAATTATTTTAAATTATTTATTTTTCATATATGTAGGATTTTAAGTTATAAGAATATAAATCTAAATGTGTATATAATATTGTTTGAGAGCGAAGCCAATATGATATATGTGCCGAAAGATTTCTGGATCACACATCTGTTGGATCTACTACCAAAGGGAATCACGCAGTTACTATCTCAAAAACATGAACAAGAGGCACGGGATTACTACCACGTGTAGAACTTACTATTGAACAGATTCAAATTGAACCCTGAGAAATGTAGGCAGTTATTTGTCATGCATCCGAAAAAGTGCTGACAAAACATGTCATGTCTTCTTTACATAAAATCAAGCATTCTTTAATGGATTAATTGAAAAATTTGAGATAAAAACATTAGGATAGCTACGGAATATGTTGATGGAATACCAGATGAAGAAAATAGCTCCTTTTGAGTTCAAAAACTTCACCTAGACGAATAGCCAAATGTCAACTGTCCAGTTGAGTTACAGAAATATTTGAAGAATTGGAAAATGCCCGTAGAACGCGCGCGTTGAAACAAAAATAACCTACTACAACACAATTCTCAAAACATGAAAGTAAAGAATCGAATAGAACTGGACATTGCAAAAAAATAGATAATCACCACACTAGGAGAACTGTAAATTTTAACCCTGAAAGTGTGTCAAGCAAAAAAGTTGCCCAAACAGATATCTTAACAGAACAACATCTAGGAGATTTTATATCTATAACTCACCAGACCATTTGAGTTTTAATTACCCTGAAGCAATGACAAAGATAGAGAGAGAACAACCTGAGGAACCTTCAGTACAAACCTGTTATACCACCTCTCAGAAAGAATTACATTAAAAAACATTCGGTTAGGCAATAGAACTGTATCTGCACTTATAGATGCTGGAAGTTAAATTAAATTAATACATGAAGATATAAGCAGAAATACAATTAATCTTTAAAAGTTATCTAAGAGAAAACACTATAATACCCGGCTTTGGAAGTGACTAAAGGCTCTGTCTAGAATGGTTTTGTCTTAGATGAAAATCTATACTATTTATATATATAACGTGGCATGCAGCTCCAACCAAAAAGCTTAACTTTGAAGCTATCGTATGTGCAGACATTTTGGTACAAACTTCTTTACATTTCCTTCAGAATGATGTTACATTCCATAAATATGAGGAAAAAACAAAAGACGAAGCGGAGAAATCTCCAGTTAGACAGAAGCCTGAGAAGAAGGCCCCAAGAGTATGGTTTAAAGATAAATGAGCAGTGGAAATTAGCAAGAAACTTGTGGAAGAATCAGACTTGAAAAATTTCAATAAGAAGCTTCCTAAAATGAGTCGAGTTTGAAGAAAGGGAAATCGATCATTAAAGAAAAGCTGAGATCCAAGATAAAAGCAAGTAAAGAAAATACTCCATCAATTAGAGAACATATTCCAATGGAGAGTAAGGAAATCCAGATCAGAATGATAAGCTGTCATTGTATTTTTCAGAGGGAAAAAATGGTTCAAAATTTGAAATTGGGGAAGAGGAAGAATTACCGCACTTATAATAAGAAAAAAAAAACACTCCACAATATGCAGCTCATTATTTGGTAGCGGGACCAAATACATGCTTTTGTACCGGTTTCAGACTTAGGCCCTTAATTTTGATAGCATTTATATATATATATATATATATTATATGCACACATGTCGCGTATACTTTCTTTTATTTTTTTTCTCGAAACCATGATCATATCTCGCTGAGGTCGTTGACAAACAATATTGGGAGAGCTGAAGAATTTTAAATGATTAGAATATAAATACAGTCGGACTTCTATATAACGAAGTCACTACATCCCGGAAAAAAAGTTCGCTATATGGAAAATTCGTATTATAGATGTTTATCTTTTAATATGCTTTATAAACTACTTAAAACAAATTTTAAACTCATAAACACTATACATTATAAAAAGAAATTATTTGCACTTTTTTAAAATTAAAATATGTTCATTTTGAATATCTTACCCATCAAAAAAGAAAGATAGAAAGAAAAACTATAAGGAAAACAAAAAAAAAAATGTCCAAGGATTCACTGTAATTCCAATATTAAGAAAACAATTTTATACAAAACTTAACTCATTTTAAGGAACATTTTATGATTTAAAGCATACAAGTGCTATCAAGCGTACATTATTTTTTAATTAGAACACGGGGCAACGCCACTGAGGGTGAAAGATGGTTTCGAAGCAATGGGGGTTAAAGGCTGCACTTCTTGGATGAAATGTCCGTAACTCGGTGAATTAGGATCTAATAAAACCAATTCATAATTTATGACCACCATAAAATGAATCAAAGAGAGAAAAACTTGAAATGTTTTCAGAAATACTTTAAAAAAAGGGAGAACAAAAATTGAATCACAAAAGAAAATGTTCGTTATATATAAAATGCACTTTACTATAGAGAGGTTATTTTACGAAGAAAATCGTGAAATGTTCTTGCTTCCAGGAAAAAGTTCGCTCTAAAGAAAAATTCGCAATATATAGGTTCGTTATATGGAGGTTCGACTGTATATATATATGTATCTCAAAAAATGGGTTACATCCTCTCTATATAAAAGAGGGCGATACAAGGCAACATATGTACGTGGGTTCTATTTTTGGTAAGGGAATGACTTAGGGAAAGAGATTATCGAGGGACGAGTTATGACAAGAGTTGGGTCGGTGTGGTCGATTCTAAAAGTGGTATCTCGTAGTAATGTAAATAATCCTAAAATGCTTATTAGTATTGTGTTTTACTATTATTATAAATACTTTAAATTACTTTTAAAGTAATAAATAGTCAGTTTACAGCATTAAGCGTTTTTGTAATTAATTAATTACCCTTGGACATCATAAAATCTCCTATACACCATATCAAGCTAACGATATAAACAAAATACACCCCTACATGTGTGTAACTTTTGATGTATTTAAAAATGTCTTATAGTGATTTCTACAACAGCTGTGTTATTTGTTTTCTTCTACTAATATATGGAAAATATTTTTCTTTATTCATGTGTTGTGATTTAAAACAATAATTATGGATTGCTTTTCAAGCTGTTTGGGAGCCATGCGCAGATATTTTTATGTATTTTAATTTGAATTATACATTATGGAATGAAATACAATTTTCTATTCATATAATAACTATAACTTTTTCCAATTGTGTTAATTTTTGTTTGTTTTAGCTTAATAACACATTATTCACAAGTGATATATATTTAAAAAAATATTTTAGGTTTACTTTCATGTTTGCTTTTTAATTCAATGAAAAACGAGATTTTAAAAATATAACTGATTGCAGGAATTCAGACTTTTTGCAAAAACAATCCAAGTAGTTTCCATTTAAAAACAAAAAATAGATGAAACTTTTATTTAAGAAAAATGCAAAGCATTTGTGATTTGTTTTTTTTAAATGTTTTTTTAAATATGCGTTATAGATAGATTTTCAATTTCTGCAATATTCATAAGGGTTGGAAAAATAAAAGCAAACAAAGACATTCAAAATGCACCATAAAATGGAAATATGTGAAACAATAATTCAAAACTATAACACAGAGAATCAATTGGCGAAAAAGGAAATTAATTCTTATTTAATGAAATTTGTATCTCTCTAACGAAAAATACTAGTTAAAAAAGGTTAGCTTTTCGGATAAAAATCGTATTTTATGAGATATTCTAATTAAGGTATCCGACTACGTTCGGAACCATGATTTTAAAAAAGCGAATAAATGGATAATGTCCATGATATTTAGTGTCACTCAGATTAGAATATATATATATATGCAATTGTTTTAAGGACATTTAGGCTAAAGAATTATTTAAATCAATGTTTTTGAAAAAAATTAACTTAGAATAATATTTTTTCAAAACGTTCTCCTGTTGTGAAAAATGCTTCTATTCTAATAATATTTTGCCTATATATCTCAAACCTCTCTACAGAGGCTCAACTAGAATGTTTGAAAAATTCACATTATTTTCAGAGTTACCACCAATTGAAATAATTATTGGCTTTTTTTTCTTAAAATTGCTCCCCTATGTTGTCGTAAAACATGGATAAATCCACTTCTAAGTTATATATTACAAAAATTCTATTTGACCTCTGTAGAGAGGTTTGAACTGTTTACAGGCAAACTATTATAATAATAGAAGCAATTTTCACAAAAGGAGAACATTTTGAAAAAAGATTATTCTGTTAATTTTTTTGCCAAAATATTGTATTTAAATATTTTTTTCTCAAAATGTCCTTAAAACAATTTTATGCATGTATTATAATCTAAGTGACACTAAATATCATGAAAATCATTCATTTATGTGTATTTGCAAAGTCACAGTTCCGCACGTAGTCGGATACCTTAAGAAATGAAAAAAAAAAAGATTTTTCTAATAAAAGTGAAAAAAAGAGCCGTCTAAATTGTGAGGAATTTTAAGCGTATTATCTCCCCAACCAAAAGTATACTAAAGTAATGTACATTATTACTAGTTAGGATTTATTACTCTGTCTAACAAAATAAGTATTTGTTAAGAAATACACATTCATGAACGAAATTATGTAACAAACTTTAGGTATTTTAAAATTTCATTTTTCTGTGAAATGTCTAAAGTATATTTATTTCATGTTGTATCTTAAAAGAAGTAACCAATTTTAACAAGAATAGATGTATGGACAGAGCCTGCACATGAAAGGAAACAATTATAGAATTTTAAAAAAAAATGAATAATTTATTCTAGAGTCCATTTGTTCTAAAACGAGGAAGAAAATAAGGCTTTGACGTATCTCGAATTTGGATGCAAGCTGTTCCTTGTACCCGCAGTGACATACAAAGTTTTTGGATGATGTTCTATGGGATTTCTAGCAAATTTTCATCAGATGTAAAGCTATGTCAGCTGCACATTGGGATTCAGACCAATACCATTATGTCCTTTGAGGGTAAAGGTTAGATTACCCAACTGGTAAAAGAAAAGATTTGGTAAGTTTAGAAACAGTTCATAGTATTGTCTGTGGTGGAGAGGGATCGTGTCTCTAAGTGAGTACGTCTTAGTACAAACTAATCACAATACAAAGTATAACAGAGTTTTGTCTACATACCGCTATGCTGCATATGCCTAGAGAAGGAGTAGAGATATTCGAAGAAATTCTCTTATGGAGCAGAACACACTTTAGTATGTCTGCATTATGTCTGATGTTAAAACGAGAAACTCAAACTGAAAGTCTCCAAACATGTACCGCTTAGCCACGAAAACACTCTTAGAAACATGACTTGAAAATAAAAATCATTTGTTTCCAGTCAATGTGAGTTGAAAATGATTCCGCCTGCGCCCAATACAATCCAACTGGACTATGCACACGGTTCAGAAATATTCGATACGAAAATTATCTTGAATCAAACGTAACAGCTTCCATCTGAGTATTTTCAGCATTGTATTTAAAAACTATTCACAGCAACATCATGGGAATAAGGCATAAATAATGTTCTATCACTGCTATTCTTTTTTTTATGTTTTTATTTTTGTAACTGAACTAGCATTGCATGAACAGTTAAAAAAATTCAATTTTCACAAAATTTAAATACATATACAACAATTATAAAACAGCTGTTAATAAGAGAGAAATTTTACGAAGTAAAAATCATATCTGCTGAGTTTTTATATTCTTTTTATTTCTCGTTGTCAAAAATTAACTCTTCAAAGTTGATGAGTTTTATATCAATTTTATCCTGTAAATTATCTGGTAGATGTCACCAGGGATGAGTGAAAGGAATGTCCAAGGAATTTAAGTGGCCTTAGATGAAGAGATATTAATATAGTGAACAAATAACTAGCATTTTTTCAAGGAATTTGTGGGCTTGAGGCTTAGTACCGGTAAGCAGAGGTGTTTAGGAGATTGACTTTCGTGAAATCTATCAAAAGTCGAAAACCGTCATTTTGGTATGCCACATTTAGGTGTGGAGTCAACAAAAAAGTTCCATCCTTCACTTGATCATGGTTCATATTTACAAGATGACCTGCCATTACCTTTCTAGTAGATTGGAAATGTAATACTAATATCAATCAAACTACCCTTGTAATTAGTATACGTGATATACACTCTACTGTTTTGTTTTCGTATAAAACATGATTTGAATAACAATTTTTAGATTGTTTGTTTTCCAATCAGTTATGAAGAGTTTATTTTCCAATCAGTTATCAGTTATGCTGAGTTCTTAAGGCCATCCTTGAAATAAGAGAACACGATATTTTTATCTGCCCACCCTTGTTGTTGCCGCTAATATTCTGGAAGCTAAGAAAGTTGAACATGATTCATAGTAGAATTGAGTCTTAAGATGTTGAGCACAAGATGGGAATTATAATATATATATTCCCAGGAGAAAACAGAATTAGAACATATATATTTCCAGGAGAAAACAGAATTAGGACATATATATTTCTGGAGAAAACATTGTACCCGAAGATGTACTCAGCTGACATTTGGGTAAAATGACACATGGCATAGGTGGCGAAGATCTTCATGCTCTCTGAGAATGAAAAGCATCCAATGCGTTTATTTGTGAAAAATTAACAAAATTGTCTTCTGATTTAATTTTGTAGTTTTGATTATTAGGTTTAAAAAAGAAATGTTTATAAATATGTCTTTTTTGTTGCACTTGTTTTAATTGCAGTGAAAATTGCAGTTGTTTTAGTAAACACAGTATGTATGTAGCATGCAAGTATGTTTGGGGTATACATATATCTATTATGCAGTTCTTTTAATAAAACAGCATGCTTGTAGTATGCAGCTACTTATTATGTAGTCGTTTATTAAAAACAGTATGCTTGTAGTATGCAGCTAGATATATTGCAGTTATAAATACAATAAAACATATGTTTTCAAATTGTATTTATAGAGAAAGCATGATTTGATTTGATTTATTATTATTAACGTCGCACTGTTTAGCTACACGAGGGCTTCTGGCGACGGACCACGTAATTTTGAACCATGGTCAAGTGACGAGGACGACACCTGAGCTGACACCCCTTCTCCTAACTACCACACCAACGTGAGGACGTTTCAGCTCTCGACAGATTTAACGTGCTGTGGTACTGGGCTCGAACTCGTGACAAGGCAAGCCACGGTCCAATACCTATACCACTCGGCTACCGCGACCACTAGAGAAAGCATGAAAACAGTGCACAGGTATTGCTGAAGAAGTAATTAAGATAATTAACTTAAATTATTTTTTGTAAGTCGGCAGTAATATTAGTAACATGTTTCTTCATATTTATTTTTTCACCTCAATGTCATCAAAAAAATACAACCACTTATATGAACAAAAATAATAACTTTATAAGTGATTTCCTTAGCCATTAAAATGAAATATTATTCATTGTTCGAAAAAATTAAGTATCTGTTTTCCTTCAGATCATTACAAAAATAAATATAATTGTAACACATAAATTCTACAACTTGAAATTTCTCACTAACTTTTTTGTCTGTTCATTTTTCTTTATTGTTTTTGTTTGCCGCATTAATGTACTTTATTTTAATCATTTCTGTTTCTCTTTTACATTATTTTCATTATTTATTTTTTGTTTTCCCTTCAATAATTTACTAAATGATACTGAAGAGCCCGAAAATACTCCCCACAACTCTAATTTTAATTTTAAAAAATGTTTCGCATGTAGTATATATATTAAGAATATTTTTGCAGATAGAGATCTAAAATTTGCAGGGGAGTAAATCATCTAATCAGGATTTTCGACTGGAATTACCAAAAACCTTTCCCATTAAGAAAAAAAACCAGCCTAATTAACAAGATAAATTTACACTGTCGATTAGTCTTTGTTTTCCTCTTGGATTAAGATTTTTGAGCATTTAAGTCTAATTGAGAATTTTTTATCGTCTGGTAACTTTAAGGCATTTAAAACATTTTCCAGAAATTTGGTCAATAATCGCAAGCACACAATAATAAATGCTACTGTCGAGTAAAGTATTGATTCCACTCATTCGTACTTCCGTCAGTGGTTTTATTGGAAATTCTGATAAAAATTACCTATCATATGGTTGATAGTGATAAATCATTGTTGATTGTCAGCCGATTTTTCAATGACTCTTTTTCAGTTCTTTTGTGTTCTTTGATCAGTAACTGACTTCTGATGTTGAAATATGTCTTTGTTGAAACACTTTTGTTAGTGTTGTGCAATCGCCATTTCAATTCAACCCATATGATGGACGATTAATTGATATACTAATCGAAGGACTTTCTTTATCTGAAATAACAGGATCTTGTATAAGCATAGGGAGTAATACGAATAACCGGGAGCTGCTATGGTTAAATTAATTATCTACACGCAACATACAGCAGACAGTTTGAACATCAGATTAAAAATTTTATTTATATATAGTGATGGCTCTTCTTATCTAATGACTTTGATTTACAGCTCCGTTAATTTCGTACCAAATTTTAATTATATACTCAGTAAAAATGGCTTTTCATGTGAAATTTATTTATTTATTCCAAAGAAAATCGATTTTTGTGCTGTAAAATGTATAAAAATCATCTATAGCAGGGTTGGGCTGACTTTTCCAGCGCGCGGGCTACTTCTAATTTTTGAAGGTGTTACGGTCCATTGTGTGACCAAGGAGTAATAAAAGGGTTTACAATACTTACTATAACTTAACAATAAATACGAAATACGTATATGCATGTATAACAATTAAAACCTTACATAATTAAAACCGCCTTTAAAGTAAAACATAACGTACAAACTTTATAATAATAGACACAAATAAAATGATAGCGAATGATGCATTTATGATCAAAGCAATGTTATTTTTTTTTTGTAAATGGTTGCTCAAATTATAATTAGTTTTAAGCGAATTGAAATTTTAAGCCTCACAGAATTATCATTTATAATTGATGCTAAATAATGAACAATAATATAAAATTACGATGAAGAATAAATATGATATTTTTAATATTTAAAGCGAAAAGACTTCAAAATGTTTTAACCCGAGAGTAGGCGCACACTCGGTACGGTCGTGTGCGGCTATTCAGAGTGACCCCAGTACTTTTATTATAATTATTTTATCGTACACGATTCAAATCGTAATTCCAGTGAATAATATAATTAAGAGAAAGTTTACTTACCTACTTTCAAGGACTTTTTAATTTTTCTTTGGTAACAAATAAACAATTTTGCCAGAATTAACAATTTCGTAATCTGTGTGTCCCACGCGACCAATTCCGGGTAAAAAGTTTATTCATTATGATAATATGTATGTTACTGTTAAAAAAATTGCGTAAAACGTTTTTCGTTATGCTTTATATGTTTGAGATTACTCATAAAATAAGTCTTGGCCAAGTAATCCTTTGAAGTGCTATCCGTGGTTTTCCAAATATAAAACTCTTTTGCATGGAAAATAGCGCAACAGAGAAATACAATACTTACAACTTCCCTAAATGAGAAACAAACACATAAGCGAGGGGTCATAACTAACTTTACCAATAACTTAGAAGGTCAAACAGATTACATCTATAATGTGCAGTATTTCACAAATAAAATGACAGTGATGAATTTTTTATGTTCTAAAATTTTCTCAATTCTGGGATCTGTTTTTTCTATGAAAGAGTAATATGTTAGGGTTAAAAAGAAGGCGTAATAAAAAAAAAATCTCTCATCATGGGATTACAACAAATCAAATAAAAGTTTTTTTATTTAATTATAGGATCAAATATAGCTAAGTAGGTACTGAAGAAGTTTTTATTTCTGATGACTTAATATCGCATGCGCGCTATAAATTATATCAGAGTAAAAGTGCACTTTTTATTATGCCTGAAGGTATTTTTTTAATTCATTCCAGTAAATTAATTATTTTTAAATCTTTTATTTTCGATATGCTCACGCCCCCCTCGTAAGGTAATCGCGACCTCCAGGGGACGCGTTCCACAGTTTGAGAAACACTGGACTACAGTTTAAATTCATCCTCACAAATTAAGTGAATTGACATGAAACAATTGGGATAACTGTAAAATTTACTTTAACAAGGTTAATGAAATTCATAGAAATTTTGAAGATTAATCATATAAGCTTAAAAGATTTTTTTCTTCAAATAACTAAACTGAGAATATACAGTTTTATTTCACTTAATTGTAATGTTTCATTTTCAATTTTAACTACTCTTGATATTTTTCTATTCCTTAATTTTTAAGTCAGATTTTATTTAAACTCTTAACAATTAACATTTCTAATGTTTTTGTAAAATTCTTTCAATTAAATGCATTGTATTTGATTAGAAAGTCACTTCCAAATTTCCATATACTATCACATAAGATAAGGGTGGGCAACTATCGGCCCTCAAATAATTGTTTATCCAATATAGTTTGAAGAAGCAAATGGACAGAAAATGTTCTCTATATTTGGGAGAAAACATATTTGCGTACAAAGTTTTTTTCTTTCTTTTTGTTTGTTTGTATATACTTGAAGATTAAGTTGGATGACGCAACTTACAGGCAATGATGAGAATTTGAACAAGATATCTTACTTATGATTTCAAAAAAAAATCGTAGAAATATATGATAGGGTTCGTTTGCCCCATTAAAATGATTCTAAAATCAAATGTGCTCGCATCCACTGATAACATGAAAATGGCACAATCAATCAACTAAATAATACTGCCACTATTTTATTTAACGTATGTTTATTGAATTATAGTCAATAAAACGATACCATTTTTGTAATACAATGTGTAACTTTTCTGAGATGTAATGTTAATGAATGCATTCATTTCAAAAATGTGCGGTCCTACGGTATATTCCATTTCCACACTGTGGCTCGCTAAGCAAAATACATTGGTTATGCTAAATCAAGAAAAATTAAAAGAAGCGATAACTCGCTTAAAAAAATTGGCCTCTCACATTGAAATTTGAATATGTTGAAAATTAAAATTGCAGAAAGTTATTGCATTATGCAACACACACACACACACATCTAAGTGATGCAATCAGAAAACGTCATTTGTAGTATCATAAAAATGGATGCCTTAGACCAAGGAGGCTATTGTCGTTGCATATCTGAGCTTAGAAATTTGGTAAAGCGAAATGGTAACAATGACCTCTAGATACATTTGACCGTAGAACTGCGATAAAGAGCTATTGGAGGACTAGATGCAGAACAAAGTCAGAGAGAAAGGGCTAGATAGCTGAATGTGAGCCCATCTGCGATTGATTAACTTTAGAAAAAAAAATTATATCCATGGATTCAGCAGCCAAGAGGTTCAGCCAAGGACACCCACGAGCTACCGCAAGTACCGATATTCGATGTTTGCCATTATGTGCACGAAGAAACAGTATCCCAAATCCTTCCTCGTTGAAGGCTCCGGAAGCTTGGCATAAATATCAACCATGCGTTGAAGGCTTCAGGAACGTGTTCGTTATGTGAAGTGACTAGCCATTTACGTCCCCCTCAATTCACTACATAGGTAGGAACGTTTGCAGCGGGAACATTAACATGTCCACTGAACGCGGTATTAATGGAGAGTTATTCTGGTTGCAGATGAGGCAAAGTTAAGCTTCAAACCTGATAGTAGGCGTATTTTTAGCTGGAGAGATTCCATAACTCGTTTTCACCCATGAGAGATCCTTGAAAGAGATACATAAGGATCTGGCAGTGTCTGTGCCTGGGTTGGTATCTTTTTGAGTTGACTCACATGTCTTTTACAGTGAAAATTATAATTCTCACGCCTGTAGAGATGATATCCTGGATACTTATATGTATATTTATGTTGGGTAAATAGTTGATGCTTTCGTACTACATGATTACAATGTGAGAATTCACAGAACGTATATGGTCTTGCTTTGTGGATGCTTATCTCATCCACATACATCGTGGATGCTTTTCTTGAAAAGGATACAATTCAGAGTATACAGTGGCCAGCTCGATTACGGGAACATAACCTTGACGAGCGTCTTTGGGACGCTCTAGGAGGACGTATAGCTGATCTCAATCCTCTCTTAAAACCCTGGCTACGTTTTCAACTATCTGGGCAGAACAACGGCTCAAACTACCTACAGAATTAATAGACCGCTAAATTGAAAGCATCACACAGTGCTGATTTCATTGTATTGCTTTAAGAGGGAGGGGGGATCATACTCCGTATTAAAGGTACTTTTCCTATGCCACACTGACACATCCAATTTGTTCATTATATGTACATACTAATTTTCTATAATGACCCGGTGATTTCTTTTTTTTATGATTTTTATACTGTCTTATGTGTTGTACAATGGCCATTAAATTATTTGCCTAACTCTGTGAGTTAATGTCTTTTTAGTGATTTTTCCTTAACTCATTAAAACCTATGTAGTTGTCCACCCTAGCATAAGATATGAGTGAAGCATAAATGTCCCTTTCACTTGTTAATTTGTAGTTTTGGGGGGTAGTTTTCGTATATTTAATGACGAAATACCTCTTTGGTACAATCTTATAAAAAATGAAACATAATAAAATTAACAAAACAATTTTAACGGAACAAACGTTTGAAGAAACTTAAGAAAATATTCCACATATTAAGCAAATTTGTTTTTCTAGATTTATGTTATTTTACATTTCATTTATATTTAAATTTTTCTTTTATATATTAGCATTATTATTTAGTATTTATTTAGTTCTAAGGTAAATAGTCAACCACTTTTGAAAACCTTATGAGTAAATATAGCGCATACAATAAACCTTTTTATTTATTTGTTTAAATGTTGCTTGGTTTTCTATCGTATATATTATTTCCAATTATGATACCTTTATTCAGGATAGACATAATGCTATATATGGAAAGAATATTTATTTTATACATATTCACATTAACATTCAAACGTATTACTAGTGTTGATATATTCCCAATATCTTTCTTTGTATCTCGCCTAACATTTTCTCTTCGCAATAAGATTTTTGGAGATCTAATAATCGAGAACTTCGATGGATGAAACATTTTTTTCACTTCATTCTTGATGGAAGGTTACATTATTGCCATCTGGTGTGATAGAAAAAAGTTCAGATTACACTGGTGATTGGATACAGATGTTTGTTCTTCAGAGTTCCACGTCGTTAGCTCTCTTTGCAACGCGAATTAACTCTTGAATAAGGTTTGAAGAGAAGGAGCATGGGATAGTTTTTCCTTCTTCCCGTTCCTCATTTAACTAAAGAAATATTTTTTTCTCTGCCAATCAGAAACTGACAATCTTTCCAATATTTCCCCTTCTAATATTTTAGAGTTTTATAATCCTGGATTTTTGCAGTTGCATTAAGGAAAAATGGCATTATCCAAAAAAGTAACTGCGACGGTCATAAATTAACTGTGGATGTTCGTAACAAAATGTTTTTTTTCCTTAATGGGAAATTATTATCAGTCTTTCAGCTTTCAATGAATTATTTATACTAATATGTCCCGTATGAATTCGTACACTGAATATTTTATTGGTTATGTGATTATTGAATCATCTTTATTCACAAGGAAATATTGTATTGTGCTTTAGCTCAGCGTTTCGCAAACTGTACCCTCCCCCAAGAGGGCTTGATAAATTTACACACATATAGAAATTTGAAAGTAAACGATAATTTAAAAAAATACTTATTTACTGAGATGAAGCAAAACAAAGTACATTCCAACATAATAAAAATACACATTTGCACTGATATAATATACTTATAAATTCATCAGTACAGCCCAATGACTTTGATAATTAAATCATCAATACTAAATTAAGAACAAGTTTAAAAATTACTAGAGACTCCTATAGACTTTTCATATACAAAATTTAATATTTATCTTGATAATGTGTACGGATAATAATTAAAGTCATATTGTACTTAATACATTCAAGACATTGTTAATGTATGCAGGTGGGGGGGTGTAATGAAAATTGGGTCGCAAATGTTGAAAGTTTGAAAATCACTGCTTTAGCTGTTATTTTTTTTACTCTATTATAACTCCCCATTAAGTAATTCAAGTTAATTTCGTTATTTTTTTTCATTTTCAAATTCATTTCAGTTTGTCAATTAAGAATATTTCATAGCGTGGGAAATGTTTTATTTGTGCATATTTACAATAGGAAATTTATTTATAGTTTTGAAGGAAAGAAGGAAGTTCGGTGGGATGATGTGCTTGTTGGGGTTGTTCAAACAATAGGTCTGAGGGTTTTTAAGTGTCTAAAAAATGTAAGGGATATTCACGCTTTAATGAGTATCGAACTTAAATTCTCAGTAATAAATTTCTAATTAGCCAGGTTTTAAATTCGCACAAACTATTCACTACGTATTGTAATAAGTGAAAATCGCTTGATTTGAAATTACATTAAGTCTTTCAATCTCGCTTAATATACTATAGGTGTAACGGATTTCCTTTTTGAGACTTGATTTTCATTTCTTCGAGGAGAAAATGCTATATAAACGAAATTTATCGATTTCCCTGTTTTCTATATGTTCTTTGAATAACTTAAATTAGTTTTCAGTTTTATTGAGAAAAAATATATTAATTCGTTAAATAGATGCATTTTTATTTATCCATGCAATACACTTAATTAAGATTCAGATGTAAATGATTTCATTTAAAAATTAAAGAATTAACTATGTCACGCATTATATCTTGATCCGTTTAAAGTTTAGTGAGTAGTTTGTGTTCTGTTAAGGGGTCACAGGGGTGTTGAAAATGTTTCGAGAGCACAAAATACAAACAATTTTCGACTAGAAATAATTCTTTGAGATTAAAATAAAATAATTTGATTCTTTTACACATTTCTTATAAAGGAATAAAGTTTCAAAAAAGTATAAAATATCTAAAATATAATCATAATTTTAAAAATAATAAGCACATAAAAATAAGAAAAATTTTTGTAAGAAATAAATAGTGAGTTTTACGACGCGCATGATATTTTCTGCAATAATAATTTTAATTACTAGCAATAAGTTGATTTATAAAGTCAAATATATCCTTATTACATGCTAGCTTATCTTATAAAAATAAAATAAAAAATAATATTTTTAAAAATAAAAAAATATATTTTTTTAAATTTTTTTTTAAAATTTCAATTTTTGTTGAAATATTTCAAAAAATTAAAAATTTATAATACTATAAATAGCTAGGATTTGAAGATTATGATAGAATTTATAATTCTGTAAGGTATTTATACATCAAAGTATGATAGTTTTTGAAACGCAATGCGCGTAATTGAAAAAAACACAAACTGAGAAAAAGGGCTTTAAAGTTTTAAAATTGAATTTGAGAAAATAAATCCTAAAACTTACACGCTAAAATTCTACAGGATAAAAATATATACCTTCCTGTTCCTGAAACAGCTCAATTTCTTTACTCTTTTTAATTTTCTTGGCTCTGCGAGCTTCAAAATTCATTATAACAGCCTCTGTCTTGACGTAAAGATTCGACGATTGTCACGTTCAGCCAGGGGCACACAAACATTTCTGTTAATTTTGCCAAATTTCTCTAAAATAGTAATAAGTATTTGATTTCCATCATTAAAAACACTGGTTTCTAGATTTGCAGCAATCTCTGCAATCTGAAGCCTAGAACCAATCGTCTTAGGACAAAACTTCCAAATTAATGAATTTAAACTTTCATTAGGATTCTGTGTCTTACCACCTAAACATTTCTTCAGGAGTGCCGGATGAGATAAGTCTGCAAATACAGGCTTAATTACATCTTGAACAGCTTTAGCAACTGAGGGTTTGTGTTTATAATTTTGTAAATTATTATTAAATGCGGCATTATACTTACACCATGTATTTGGATTTGTAGGACAAAACCAGTGTATCGGTTCATCATCAGTGCTGCAAGAATGACCCCAAACAGCCCAAATGGCTTTCCGCATGTCCTTTACACTAGTAGAATTGCATCGAATAGCATTACCATAGTAATGCGCAAGTTTATCAATTAAACTATCTGTTAACCTACCTTTACCGCCAATAGTTTTACCATCAGATAATTCCTTTTTACTATATACTAATTTAAGCTTCATAAGTCTTGTACCCATTCTCTTTTGCACATGGCCTACACATTCTATTTTCTGAATAAGATAGTCATCACCGTATGGCTTGTTTTCAGAAAGGGCATTGATTGTTTTTGTGTCGCCATCTCCTATGTAGTTCGAATATTTCAGGTTGTGAAGCTTTTCTGATCGATTAAAAATCCTTAACATCCCGTCAACCTCCATCTTACCAGCAGAGCCAGAATAATTTTTTCTACATGAAATCTTATGCGCTCTTTGCCATTTTATTGTACTTGATACCAAATTTTACCCCTTTATAACTGTCGCATCCTTTGCAAAATGAGGACAACACTTCCCTATCCAAAACCTTACCTGTTTCGGCCCCTATTACAGTACATACTCAATCAACGATGAATGTCCTCTCGTCTTCCAGGTACCATCACCACTTACCGTTAAAAGGTTATCAGGTGACGAAGAATATTCTTCGACAGCTGCCATTTTCATGCTTTCTTCAGCGACTTCCTTCATAACACGTGAAAGTTTATTATTAATAACATCATGTGATTTTTGTTCAACAGGATTAGGAAGACTCATTACAGCACAAAAGGTTTTTAATGACTCTAAACCTTGGCCTATGCATCTCATTGCTAAAATAGATCTTCTGTTAATTTCTGGAGCATTATTTT
Organism: Trichonephila clavipes; assembly: GCA_019973935.1. NCBI lineage: Eukaryota > Metazoa > Arthropoda > Arachnida > Araneae > Nephilidae > Trichonephila > Trichonephila clavipes. The sequence continues at coordinate 1,443,315 of BMAU01014915.1, forward strand.
TTATTCCCAGTGTTTTCACAGCTTGAAAAAGTACAAACACTCCCAGTTTTTACAACGTATTTCAAAATTCGAATATAAACCACGAGTGGACTTTTCATTAATTTTTAATGGTTTATGACATTTTAAACAACATGATACTGATAAAATAGAGCTAAAAGTTGAAATAAAATCAAAAATACGATATCCTTTGAAGTTTTCACTTACCTTAACAAGATTTGACTTTAATGAAGTCTGATATCCTGAAATTTTATTACTGGAGAAGCACACATTTTTATCTCTCCTTTCTGCAACATATGAGAACATACCTTCATGATTTGGTTCCCTCTAAATCTTCTTTTCTTAGGACGAAGGTCTACGATGAGTATTTTCCATTTGAATCGAGTATTTTCAATTTTTATAAACGGTTTTAAACAACGCTGTTTTGAATTTCGATAAGTCATTTGAAACAAACGTGCTAGCATTACCAAAACAGAATCAAAACACATTAAAAAAATGTGTGTTGAGTTGCAAGCTTCCTTCTCAATTAAGCAAGTGTTTAAAATATTTCATGAGGCTTTTTAAAAACAGAAAAATAAAACGTATGCGGAAATCAAAAATAAGTGGGTGTGGCATGTAGCCTTTTAAACATTGTTATTACTAAATTGCTGTTTGGAATTTTTCGAATAACTTTCGAAGTTTTTATAGTACTATCACGTGGTTGGTATCAAAATGTTCAAAAGAAAATGAGGAACAACATATATTTTTTTTCGAAAATTCGAAAAAATAGAAGATTAACACCCCTGTGACCCCTTAAATTAGAATTACAGATTTGGCATATATCAGTGCGAAGTAAATTGATACCCATCGCTTACTTGAAATGTGTCATTCTGATTTACCTCGAAATGAAACGTAGAATCTAAATTTTTTTTTCAAACGTACGACACCTTACCGGAAAATCAAGAATTTTTTTTAAATCCAATGAAAATATATTTTTATGTAGAGCTGGCGGGGGGCGTGGTTGTTTGTGTAGCTGGCCTTCTGTACCTAAGTTTGAAGGTTCAACCCCGGCGAAAGACGGTAGATTTTCATGATGCAGAAAATAAACAGTGGCCATGCCTTATGATTATATTACATGTAAAAGATCTCGAGAGTCTCTGTTTGACTTAGGTGTTCTTGGTAAAATTGAATCCTAGAACAAGTTCGCATCATCAGGTTTCAGGTACCTCCCTCTAGGGAGGAAATGAGCGTCAAAATTACCTACCGGAATTGGCATCCACCTACAGGGTGCTGCAATAAAAAACATACCTGCTACCGGGGAATGTGCTCGGTCTGTAATGGTAAAACACCAATCTTTAGCCCCTTAGAAATATAAAAAAATGCGACATTTACACATATCCATAATTATTGGACTTAGTGTAGAAAGTTGGTTCGGAGAAATCAGCATAACAAACATTTTATCTTATTCATTAACGTTAGCTCGCATGGGTCAAATTCTTTGATGAATAATTGGTAATAATGGACAACACGATAATAAATTGGAAGTATGGGTCCGTGGCTGTCAATAAAAAACAGCAACAAAGCGATAGAGTCCATTTTATTCTGGAAATTGCGATTATAGTACGTATTTAAGAGTAGTAAAAAACTCTCATTGATTTACTCGTAAAAGAAAGTTACATTTATTATAATGTTTCTTTATTTACACAAACTAAAATTTTGCCACAAGGAGGACATGATAACAATAGTTTGGCTAATTTTTATTTACACTTTTATGAATATAATTATATTATTAATATGGATTATTACATGTTTAGATATATAGATAATCTAATTATTTTTGGTAAAAAGTAATAATTTAACCCCAACATTATTTTATATCCTGATTACTTAAACCTAATTAAAATAAATAATAATAATACAGTTAAAACTAATTAATTTAATGCATCCTTGTAAATTAATGATTCAAAATTACTAAAAAATTAGATTTGTCACATAATGAAATTAGAAATCGTATTATTGCAATTTATAAAAAAATTAGGTTTTGTTATTTCTAACATTAAGTATTCATATATATCTTTAACTCCAAAATTTCATAAAAGTCCTGTTAAATTTAGAACTGTGACAAATGGTTTTAAAACTTATATTACTACTGCAGGCAAATTACTTCATAATATTATATAAAACTTTATTAATCAGCAATGTAATAAAGCTATAATTAAAAATAGTAAAGATATTATAGATTTCTTTAATAATACAAATATTTATTCAGTTCATAGTTATGACTTTGAAGATCTTTTCAATTCCATTGATATATATGATATTATTAAAGAAATTTTAGAAAACTACAGTATGTATAATCATAATATTAATATTAACAAATTTAAAACTCTCACAGATTTTGTCTTAAAAGAAAATTACATTAATTTTAATGGTTCTTTATATAAACAAGAGAAAGGACTCCCACAAGTGGGCCCAGCTAGCAACAGTTTGGTTAATCTTTATTTACATTTTTATGAATATAATTATATTAATAATAATGACTACTATATTTTTAGATATATTGATGATTTAATTATTTTTGGTAAAAATGATAATTTAAATCCCATTATTAAGTTTTATCCGGCTTACTTAAACTTCGTTAAAATTAACACTAATCCAATCAAAACAAATTACCTTGATGTAACACTGTATATTAAGGTTTTGAAACTGCATAGTAATATTTATGATAAAAGAGATGCCTTTAGTTTTAATATCATCAAAGTGCCTTACTGGAATTAAAATTTATCAATATCTATATAGAGAAATATTATTTTTAACTATGTTTATCGTAATAATGTATTAATTAGCGATAAAACTAATTGTTTTTAAATCTTAGAAAAAATTGAATCACTGTGTTGAACATGGATACCCTGCTAAATTTCGTTGTAATTATATTTATAATGGTTTTTCATGATACAATTTGTAAAACTGTAATTATTTACTGTTATTATGTTTTGTACTGATTTTTTAAATTTCTACAATATCTAATTTATTCCACAATTATTAAATAGATGGCGCCACATGCTTATTAAATTTTAATAATATTATATTTTTTGCGTTTCCTTTTATATTTTACACTAATTTTTATATGAATATTATTTTTTTGATTTTTAAAATTATATATATATATATATATAAATTATATAAATTTCTTAATATCTTATCGCAATTAATTTTATGCGGTTCTGATCTCACTCTCTTGTATTTGGCGAGTACACATTACTTGTTGATGAACTCCCGACCATCGTCTACATTCCGAATAAAAGTAGGTTATGTTTTTGTTCATATGTTATTTAGTTTAAGGATTTTTTAATATTTAATTTTTTCATATATAATTCTTTCCTTTCCTCTTTGTACATAGTATGACAAATTACAGGTGAAGGTTGGCTGGCCGCAAAACATGTTTAAACCTGCAATCCTGGTTCCTAAGGCCGGGAGTTTGCCATTATACTACTGTGTCTTCTTTCTAATTTTAGCTATCTTAGGTTTATAACTATCTGTTTATTTTTATATGTTAGTTTATATTTGTGTATATGTATATATATATGTATATATTTCTAAAGTTGTCGCTGAATTAGGCCATGAATTAGGGTTAAGCAGTGCTTTGTGGATCCAACCTTCCCCGTACAGTAGAAATTTTCAACATAATAGGAAAAAATACCAAGTTGAAAAGTTAAGCTTAATACAACACGTGGCTGTACAACCTGCTAAAATTGTAAAAAGAAATTGAGAAAAGAGAAGAATAATGAATCTATCAAGGAGAATCATAATAAAAAAAGTTTTAATAGAAAATATGAGGAAGAACTTACTTGCAAAACAAAAATCCTGAGCTCGAAAATACATCCTACTGCAATTAGATCCTACGAGAAATGGCGTAAAAGATTGAAACGCCAGCGCAAGAAGGAAAAAAACCGTGGTGCCATCTGGATAGTTATTTTGCAATTGAACTAACCACAAATATAAATAATTAAGTAAACAAAACATAAGAAGTTTTAAATAAAATGAACAACAGAGTTTTCAATAGATAGTATCAAATAGAAATATATTAAAATAAATTTACTTGGATGATTATATACTAGAATATTATAATGCAATTAAATTAAACACATAAAATATTTTAAAATATGTTTTTAAAAATATACTAAAAAGAGAGAGAGAAGAAATATTAATTAAAATATCGAACTAAAATGAAACTAGATTTTATTAGAAATAGAAGTATATTTAAAAATAAATTTACTAATATAAATGTAATCTAAACAATTATTGAAAAAATTCACAAAATTATTATGTATTAACATTGTATCAGTAAATAAATCATTGTTTCTTTTTAAAAAGTTTAAGATGATATTTCTAAATATTGATAGGTGTAAGTTACTATCTCAGAAAGGCATTTTTATAATGTTAAAATTAAATGAGTCTCTTCCATCAAAAATATTATTTTAAAGCAATTTATTCTTAACGTTTAATCGAAGGTCCAAAAAAATTGCTGACTCATTATTATTAGTTTTTAATCATTTTAAATAGTGGGGATAATAATTAAAGCTAGGAACATAGTGAACTATATTACTGAAATATTTATGTCATCTATGTATCTAAAAAGTTGCAAGTATCATAACTAATAATTTCATTTTCATAAAAATGCAAGTAAATATTTGCTAAGCAGTTGCTAGCTGGTCCACCTTGTGGTAATCCTTTAATTTGCTGATAATGATCGTTATTATGGAAAATATAAGTTTATTTTAATACTAATTCAATAATAGAAATATATTTATCATATTTTACTATCTTATTCATAAAATATTTGCTATATGCTATTTTAAGAATCTTAAAGAATCTATCTCTTAAGAATCTATATTAAAACTATATTATTATCTATCTATCTATCTATCTATCTATCTATCTATCTATCTATCTATCTATCTATCTATATATATATATATATATATATATATATATATATATATATTACATAGATATAATATATATATATATTATATAGATATATATATACATATATTTGTATGTATTATATATATATATATATATATATATATATATATATATATACATAATTAAAATAAAAATAATAAATACTCCTTTTTGAAACCATTGTGTAATTTATTTACCATTCTTGATAAGCTCAAAGTGTATTCCAATCTCTTGAGCTACACTCTGCAAATTAATAAAAAAACCATTCCAATTTATTCATATTTGAACTATTCTATATCTCATCATATGGAAGATTTGCTGTACCTTTGTCTTTTCCTCTCTGATTGTATCTGCATCAGTAAGATTCCAATACTTCCATCCCAGACACTTAACTCTGGTAAGTAGCACGTGTTTTTTGTTCTGAAGAGCGGAACTGACATGGCTCTCTCTCTCTCTGTCAAAACAATATTCTTTCATATCCTGCTAGATCAATTTATGTTGCCTTTTGCCCTAACTTTGATCAGAACAACAGTGTGAATTTTTCTTTGGATAAGGTGATACAAGTGTCAAGAGTTCATTCACGCAGTATGTAAATAAAGTTTGATTTTAGAATGGAATCTTTTTTTTTTCTAAAAAATTTTTTTTTTCTTATTTAATAAATGGAAAACGGAGCATGTTTTGATGGATGAGTTCGGAAATTGCTTTGGAATTGCAATGTCAGGATATGGTAAGATATATTCCTAGCTAGCCCAGAAAAAAGTACGGTATGTTATTTATGATAACGAAATATTTTGTAGACACCGAGTTTTGTTCGAAAGTTAGGCATCAACTTATGAGTTCCATGCAAAGGTAACTAAGAAAATATGTCAATCATAATTTTCAGAAGTGAATTTTTAACTAATTTTGATAATTCTGACTAAAGCGCATATTGCAATAAAATATTGCGACTGTTTCGTTTTTTAATTTAACCTTATATTGCATTAGGAAGACACAGACAGAAGTTAATATATATGCTTTAATAAATTTTTCCTATTTTTAGCTTTTCACTATCTTAATGCATAGTGTATTTATTGTTATATTTATAATAGCAGTAGCTGTTTTGAGAAAATAACCCAAATTTTACCATTGTCGCTTAACGCATTATTCACATTTATAGTAAATATAAATAACATAACTACAAACAATTTAGCAATTACTAATAAAAAGTTTGTTTCATTATATTTTTTTAATCCAGAGCTTAAGAAACGGTATAATCTGGCACTTATACAGAGTGTTCCCAAATTATTGGTACAAAAATTAAGAGTAGATCCAGAGCATTGTAACAATCGATTATTATATAGGGATATATGAAAAAAAAGTGACATGGTGAGGTGCCAACACAAAAATTAAGACACGGAATGAAGGAGAAAGTGTTTATTGAAAGCGTCGTTGACAAATGTAATACTTACAGTAAATGTCCAGCACATGAGTTAAGAAGTTCAGCTACAGCACGCTTTGATATGCCACCCACTGGAGTGTGGAAAAGATAGTCTGCTGGATTCAAACCTTGTTCTCGCTTAAAATGGTGAATTATTTTCGTCTAACACTCGACAAATGGTTTAAAGATGTACATTTATGCAATGAACTACATCTCTTTTACTCGACTCTGGTCTATTATCCACAACGTTCAAAATGCTTTCTTCTAGACTTGGACCACGTGTCACTTTTCGTCGATCTTCATCATGTCTGGTGAGGTGGAATGAACGTCGGTCACGAAGATGGCCATGTAACCCCTGAAAAATCCTGTGACCCATCAGCGCTTGATATATTTGTAGAGTTGCTCTACCGTTACCATTTGCATTGTCACATGTAATGCATCTTTGCGTTTTGGCATACATTAATTCTTCCATTGTATATGTAAGCACAATTGGGAATGTTGCTTTCCCCTAATGAGATGCATCATGTTGAACGGTGACTGGACATCTTATTCCTCCTACTCGCAACTTAACCAACCGATAACTCCATTAGTCCCTCTCTGGTCCTTTATTTCCCCAGTTGTCGCCTAACCACCTCACTTGAGCCCATACATTCATGTACAATAAATGTTTACTACAATGTCCTGTATCTACCTTTAAAGTTTGTACCATGAATTCAAGACTACCCTGTACATAACTTTTTTCATTTGATTCCTCTACCACAAAGTGGAAAATTTGAGTTTCTAATTGTTTTATTCAAAAGGAAAACGAAATACTTACTTTGATTAAAAGGTACAGGAATTGTTGAATAATCTCTTACTTTCAAATCCGTTTTGTCTCTGTGTAATACTTGAAATAATCTCACACAAAAAGAGACATTCAGAACGCGTACTGAATTATATTGAGGTGATAAAATGAAAATGTTAATTGTTTCAATGCGTTTCTTCTCATTTTATTTATTTCATAACACTTTAAAAATTGTGAACAGGAGAAAATCGGAGACTAGGAGACAATAAAAATAACATGCTTGTTTAACGTAATATCTTTCCATTTTTTTTTTTGGAAATTAAGAAAATAAGAAGTAGAGGAAAATTTCAGAGAAAGAAACATATTTATTTCTAAAGCAATAACATTTTTCTAATATTCGTCTTTATAAAACAAATTTAAGATATTTTTATTTAATTGTTGCCATTCACAAAGGACTTTTAAGCTAAATTAAATATTCGTTCTTTATTAAGGTTATAAAATGAAAATCTCATATAAAACTTAAATTCGAATTAAATTATCTAAAAAAATATTTATCATTATTACCAATTAACTGTTTGGATCATGACACTTTTTCATTCATCAATCAATATAATGCATTTATTTTAGATGACCTAATAAAGCTTTTGAAAAACAACCCCATGCCTAAATAGGAGTAAAATTTTGAAAGAATTCGGCTCACCTTTTAAATATAATATGTTAAAAAAATTCATTATTGGAAAAAAATACTTTTTTTTATTTCAACATGATGTGGGTTCTTATACACAATTTACGGTGTATAATTTTATGCTGGGGTACATCAGCGTGTTGTAAAAGTAGAAGAAAACCCTTAATATAGCTTTTTTTTAACTGAGCAGTAATTTTTTGGTCAATTGTATTACAAATTTTAAGGTATAAACTTCCCTGTATTTCATGCGTTTGTATATTTTGTGCTATGCATTAAGTTTTGTTAAACTAATAAAATTTTCAAAATTTAATTTACATTTTCAGACCTTTTCTAGTACAGTTCTTAAAATTATTCTACAGAATTTGCGCAATCTTTTTAGATCATAAGTGAATTATCTCTGTTCTTATACAACAATGATTTACCGTGACATTCCTTCTTGAAAAACGCATCTCATTATGATAAAATTCCTTCAGTACATAGCATTATCAACAGATTTTTTAAAATACATCTTTCAAGAATACCACTAGAATTGAAAGTAATGAAAACGTATCAGCTAAATTTATTTTTTGTGATATATTTTTGAACATTTTTTTATAATTCATTAGTCCATAGAAAACATGTGTAACTCTAAAGCATTTTGAGTTATTTTCTACAATTCAGAGCAATTGTTGATATGACTAGGTCTCTTACTCTCATACCTAGGCTTCCTCAGGAAGGCTTATACAAGACCACAACATATTAATATATGCTTAAAGCCCCTATTAATCTCACACTAAAACTAGTTGGGCACAAAGACAACCAAATTCAATAATTGCTTATTGAATTTCACACATTCTGCTAATCTTCCTATGCTCTTTTTGGATTGTTATTTCATGACATCTTAATGAGGATATTACATATAAACGAAATGTAATTGATACAGAGCATGTGTGTGTCTACTAATACTAAGAGTCATTTTAAATTATATCCAATTAAGTTATATACATTTCTAAATACAATTATATATTTTTTTTTATTTTTCAGTATTTATTTAGGATAAAGAATTTACCCTATTGTATGTTAATTTCGGATAATTTAACCGAATTTTTTAAGTGTTTGCTCTAATATTTTAACCAAGTTTGTGACATTTGTGTAAACTTTTCAGCTTTTTACATTAAAAGATAAAACGGAAATCTAGAACGGATGCTCTATATAATGCTAACGTTATCCCATGTTTCTTGTTACTTAAACATACACCAATTTTTTTACAATACACAGAGGTTAATATAGTGGGAAAAATATTTGCATCATATTAAGATTAAAATATTTCAGCAAAATGAAAATGAAACACTTGAGCTAAAAAAGGACCAAACATATTAACTAAAATCAAGAGTTATTAATATATATATAATCCAATATATATATATATAAGAAAAAATTTCAATATATAACTATGTACATATACATACACACATATATATATAAATTTATACATATATATACATATACACAAATATATAAAAAATATAAACATAAACATATAGTTATATACCTAAGATAACTAAAATTAGGAAGAAGGTGCATAGTATGAAGACAAACTCCTGGCCTTATGAACCAGGATTGCAGATTTAAACAAGTTTTGCGGCGCCAAACTTCACCTGTGTTTTGTCATACTGTGTACCAAGAGGAAAGGAAGGAATCATATATGTAGAATTTAAATATTAAAAAAATCATTAAACTAAATAACATAGGAACAAAAACATAACCTACTAATTTGGAGTTAAAACGATGGCCAAGAGTGCAGTAACGTGTTCCCGCCAAATAGAGGTGAGAGCAGAACCGCATAAAATTAATTGCGATACGATAATAAGAAATATATATATATATATATATATATATATATATATATATATATATATATAAGAAATATGTATTATTTATCAAAAACAAGAAATAATAGATAAAGAACCTAACAAGAAATAGCATAATAAAAATATAAAAGCTGAACATGAAGAACAAAATTATAGAGAAATAAAAGAACTACAAAAAAGCAGAACCTAGCGAGTCAGAAAGCAATTTCAGACTTAGGACAGAATAAGTGGGGTTAAACTAGTTTAAAGGCGCCAACCTTCCCCCTTTGCAACTCGGTAGGAAAATCAAATAGAATAAAATAAACAAAACTTCAGATTATGGATAACACAGAGAGCATGATAAAACCAATCACTACTATTATGTAACAAACTCTCCCAAAACTCTTGATGCAGAAAAAAATCACAAAACACAAAATAATTATGTAAGAAAATTAGAAAAATGCTAAAACAATTACATAAGAAAAGTATCATTCAAAAATTAATTTAACAAAATTTCTTTACTCACAAAGCTTTTACGAAGAGATCAAGCGTCTTGCCATTAATGAAAGTCAATTATTCACTAAGTTAAAAAAATCGAAAATACATAACCACATCTTTTGAGCTGTCTTTTATACCAGCCAGAAAAGACAAGTATAAAATGACGACAATCAAGTATAGTAAAATTTGAATTAGTTGATTGTCAAAAATGTAAATTTGCTAGGCTATAATTTGGTTGGTTGTCAACAATGTGTAAGATGTTCAAGATGTGTGTGGAAAAAATGTAAACTGTGATATGAGTGTTATGATATAATCTTCACAGCAAGACCACTAACATGCTGACTTTGAAAACCTATTGTTGTGTGGTGGATTTGGAATTCGAAGTAGCAAGCCGGTTAATGTATTTGTGATGAATATAAGATCTCAAGAAATTAAAAGGGTATTCATGATCTAAACAACATTGAAAAAAAAATTTATATTATTGTATTTATCTATTTTGTGGGTAGTTAAGTTATCATTTCTAAATAAAAAATTCAAAATGATATTTCTGTAAATTGATATATGTAAATTACTGTTCCATACGGGAATTTTAATTATATGGAACTTAAACGAATCTCTTTTGTCAAAAATGTTACTGACTACAATATTGTTAATAAGATGCAAGTCTAAATCCAAAAATTCCACCCTATTAGAGTTTAAGTTAGTTTTAAGGAGCTTGAGATAATCAGGGTAGAGTGTAATATTTGGTTTGTATTCACTATTTTTACCAAAAATTATTATATCATCTATATAACGATAAATTAAGTAAGAATCATTTACAACATGATCTATTTCAAAAAAATGTAAATATAGGTTCGCTAAACAATTACTAGCTGGACCACCCTGAGGTAATCCTTTGATCTGTTTATAAAGATTCTGATTAAATGTAATGAAATTTTCTTTTAATACGAGGTTAACAAGAATATCAAATTTTTCTTTTTTCATTGAAGTATATAATTCATATTTATCATAAATTAACTGTAGAACCTTAATCATATCGTCAATATCTATAGAATTAAAAAGGTCCTCGAAATCAAAACCATGCATAGAAAAAATCATCATGTCCTTAGTAACTCCAGCAATCTCTAAGCTATTTTTAATAATTGCCGTGTTTTGTAAATTATCAATTAGATTTTGAAGAAGAGATTGTAAGATCTTCCCAGACTTCGAGATATATGTATTATATCCATTAGTGATACTACGGAATTTTATAGGGCTTTTATGAAATTTTGCTGTTAAAAAAATACTTGGATATTTAATATTATTTAGATGGATATTCAGTCTTTTGTTAAAAGCTAAAAGACGATTATCATCTTCTCTATTATTGTGAATTGATTTTTGAAATGAATTATTATTTAAAATGTGGTTACTTAATATTTTACTGTAAAAATATTTACAAATTATGGCATAATTAGCAGAGACCTTATCAACATATGTAATAACGAAGTCATTTTGGATATTTACTATTGATGATTTAAGATCTTTATACATAATTTCATTTTCAACAGTAAAATCTAATTCCTGAATTTCTGTTGTTACATAAGATCTAAATTGATTGAATGCTTCAATCGGCATTCCGTATTTAATTGCCATTTTAAGGTAGAATTTATCTAAATCTTTTATGATTTGTTTCATAACGTTAGATTTATTTTTTGTGATCATCAGTCTAAAACCGGTACATTTTTCCAAAAAATTTCTTAAGGGCAGTCGGAAACCTCTATACCGACAATGTTAAATTGGCTGTTTTCGAGGTAAATTTTCCCAAATTTGTTATATGTACATGCTTGAAATTTTTCATATAATTAAAATACACATTTCTCATTATACTCAAATGAGCTTTTAGCTAATTTTGAATTTTTTCATAATTTATAAAATATTTTATCAAACATAGTTTACGTTAACCCGTTTTTCACATATAAAAATTTGTAAAAAATAAATTTTGGGGTTTTTTACAAAAAGCTCATTTCAGTATATATTAGCTATCATTATAAATATATCATAAAAAATTTACATACCTGTGAACAGTAGTTTCTAAGAAAAGGAACATCGAACATCAAAAATTGACATTTTGAGAAAAATTGATTTTAACGTATAATTACTTTTTAATTAAAACATTCCAGCTCCATATTCTAAATCATCAGCATTTTTTAGTAGCTCATCATCTTCTTTCTTCCTTTTAAGTCTTTTTTCTATCCTAACTTCCTTTGTTTTTTTGTAAACAATAGTATTTTGCTCGTAACAGCCTCTGTTTGTCGAGGCACTCCATCGCCTGTACCGTGTAATCACCAGGCTCAATACACATTTTTCTCAAAATTTCTAGTTTTGATACATTCCCCATATTAAATGAGGAAACTGCATCATATGTACCCAGTGACAAAACTTCTAATTGTACAATGTTTTCTTCGGTACACGAGACCATATTACATTATTTACACTTTCGTTAGGATTTTGCGTACCTCCATGTAAACACTTTTTTAGCAATTCTGGATTAGCTAAATCCCTAAAAACAGGTCGCATGGTCTCCACAACATCCACAGGTAAACTATTTTTGTGATGATAAGTCTCCCCAAGCAATTCTGCTTTTTTTTAAATTTGCACCACGTATTTGAATCAGAGGGACAAAATCCATGCTGAGGTTTTTCATCGGTTGATAGCTTGTGTAAAAATATTGCCCATATGGCTTGTTGCATGTTCTTCACGCTAGACAAATTTCTGCGGATAGCTAGACCATAATATGCTTGCAGACGGTCGATTTCTGCCTCTGTCAATCTATTTCTTCCGCATAAAGGCTTTCCGTCAGAAAGTTTTTGACCTCTCATCTTAGTTTTCAAGCGTCGAAGACGTGTCCCCATTCTTTTCATAACATGACCTATGCATTCTAATTTCTCAACAGAGCAATGGTCACCATATACTTTGTCCTCGACAATAGAAGTAAATGCTTTGGAGTCCCCATCTCCTAAATATTTTGTGTACCGAACATTGTAGAGAGACTGGGAACGCTGAAAAATGGATAGAGCTCCAGCTACTTCCATCTTACCGCTGTAGCCTTCAAAATTTATCTTACAATTTTGAAGATGCTTGGTTTTGTTCGGACAAATACAATGTTTTGAAAAAACTTCGACATCTATAACTTTGCCGGTATCAACACTTGTGACTGTCACCAAGCCATTCTTCGAAGAAAAACCACGCTTCTGCCAGCTACCATCAACAGCAACAGCAAGGTCCCTTTTTCCATTATTTTCATCAACGACTTCACGAACAGCTTCTGCCATACTTTGTTCACAGGTTTCTCTTGTTGCCTGCAGTAAAATGTGGTTGTACTTTGAGAATTTTGTGGGTGGCGGGGGAAGATTCATGATACCTCAAAACATCCTAGAAGACTCAGCACCTTTACCTATGCATCGCATAGCATACACTAGCCGGGTATTCAGTTCGTAATTCTCAGAACTATCGCATTTCTTGGAGTTAAAAAAAGTATAGTTATATTTACATAAAGGACATTTTAAGTGAAACTTCACAGATTCACCACAGTTACTTTCACTGAGGTGCAACCTGAGTCCTGTTTTTTCACACTTTATACATTTTACAGCTTCAAAAAACACACAAGCTAAAAGGTTAATGCCCACAATAACATTTCTGAAACCAGAAAAAGCCTCATCCGAATATGAAATATCCATGTTTGCAATTTTTCTCTCACTGGCAGATGGTTCAGTTTCATTAGTACAAAGCTTTGCACCATCAGCACAATTCTTTTCATCAGCAGACTTCTTTGGAACAGTAGAATTGCTTTCACCACAACCATCATTACTTTTATTACATCTTCCTTTATTAAAAACTCCTCTTCGTTTCTTAAATACTTTAGTCGATGCTCTAGGCATGGTAAAGTCGATATATTATAGCAATTTTTTTGAAAGTTTAAGCTGAATAATGTTAAAGAATACTTGCGAGTTCAAAAATTATAACGCAGTTTTGAAAGTGTAAACAAACACTGATTTGACCGTTAAAAATACAGTGAAGTTTCAAATGGGTTAGGAAATAAAATAATAAAAGGCTCAATTTATATAATAAAAGATAAATGTTTTGATTTATACCAGACGCTCAACTTTTAAGCCAAAACAAAAAACTTTGTTTACTTTTACGCTTGTCAAATGGGCGTGGACAAAGTTTCAACGATTATTTAAAAATAGGTTTTTAGGGCATCTACTTACCCTAGAGGTTAAAGTAAGGTATTTTTAGAAAGGTTAAAATCTGTACTATGTGGAAATGTAAAAATCTCAAATTGTCAAAAAAATCAAATTTTACCTTTCCGACTGCCCTTAACAAATCATCTTTCACGATGCTAAGGTCTCCTGTGACAACGTGCTGATGATAATCATCAATATAGTCTCGATATAGATTGCATCTATATGATTCTGAACTTAGAAGCTCCGAGATTTGATTATAATTAAATATAAATCTACCTAATTTCTTGTTGTATTTGAAAGCCTTTTTAATAATAATATTTTTAATAGGAAAAAAGGATTGATATTTTTGAAATATACTTGAAAAATTAATTTTGTTAAAGGATTTATTCATAAATAATAATGTACAATATTCTGTAGAGAAATTTTCACTTGCATCTAATTTAATATTCGTTTTTTGTACTAAATAGTTATTAAGGCCTCGAATCATATGCATACCATGAGAATCACGAAATTTATATCTGCTTAAAATATCTGTCATAATTTTAATTTCAGATTTATTCAAGCCAAACATAAACGATTTAATTAAGCCTGTGTTGTAGTTATCATCAAATTTAACAGCTAATTCTAACATAGAATTATTGAGGGTTGACAGGACTATAGTAACTCTTTTTCCGCGTTTAGCTTTTGAAATTCTCGCTAAACGAATATTATTACTTTTATCAATACATTTATTAAAAATCGGAATATATAATGAATTCTCGGATTTTTGTTTAAAAGCTAATAAGACACTTTCACCTCTTTCCAGATAACATTCAAACCATAAGGATAATATGATCTAAATGAATCTATAAAAAAGTTTTCGAACCATAATCTTTGTTTAATATTTGGCACTATTCTAAGTATATGTACAGTTATGTTATTGAATCCATGTCTATGAAAGTGTCCTATCTCAATATTAGCCTGGTTATTGTTGCAATCAAATTTCCTTGTATCAGACCTATGTTGATTCAATCTAATATTGATAGTGTTTGAAGTCTGACCTATATAAGCGAATTTACATATGTTGCATGTCATTTTGTAAACACAGTTAAAAGTCTTACAAAATAAATAACCTGCATCCTTATCCAACTGTTTCCTACTCATCATGCCACACGCCTTGCATCTTTTATCAGTGCAAGATCTAAATTTTAGTTTTAAAGCATGAATATCTCTGAAAAACCTACTTTCTAATATGTTACCAAAATCCTTATCTCTTTGATTTTCATCTATACTATCGGAAACATGAATATTTCGATTTGCTGTACGAGATAAATTCCTATATTTAGAGTTCCAAAAAATTCGAGTTTTAAAATATATATATATATATATATATATATATATATATATACTTTTAAAAAATCATAAAAATAATAATCATATAAAATTAACGTTAAATATAAAAGAAAACTCAACAAATATATATTAAAAAAATTTTTTTAATAAGCATGTGGCGCTATCTATTTAATAATTGTAGAATATATATATATATATATATATATATATATATATATATATATATATATATATATATATATATATATATATTTGATATTTGAATTGCAATTTTATGTTCTGACTGAATTACTCGACTTAAAATTAAAAAGAACAAAATCACAAACATTAAAAAAAAACTCCTGAAATTATCATTAATTTGTGTGTGTGTGTGTGATTGATAGAATAATTCCATAAATTCTTCTTTCTTAAATTTTTTTGAATTGTATTATTTGAAATATAATCTTAAGTAATGACAATAATTTTGTAACAATAAATCCTTATTTTATTTTTTTCTGTAAATAAATAAAGTGCGTGAAACGTCTTTCTTCATTAAAAAAGAAAAAATGAACATTTTTCAAATGTAGAATGTAAGAATTTCTGGCAAATGAGCAATTGTCTAACATGTATATTGTACAGGTTTATCTACTCTATTTTTCCTATGCTTATAACCGATCACTAAGAAGTTATTTAAATCGGAAGCTGAAACAAGCATGCAATGAAAATAAATTAGTGCAAAATAAGTTTTATTTCAAAATACTTAAAATTCTTACTCTATCTTTCAATGAACAATTTCTCTCCAGCCCTTTTGGATGAGACGGGGATAAACTGGAAACACTGTGCACTTACTTTCATAATTAAAACAAGATTCGGAAGCAGTAGGAAGTGGTGACAGAATCAAGATGGATGTCCGCTGTCGAGAATTCGTAGAATAATTAAGAGGTTATAGTGAGTTATCTTTCATAGGAGGCTTCACTGCGAGAATAGGGAGGTAATGAGAAAAATGGGTCGTCTTTTGTAACGAGAATCATCCTCTCTTTGGGGAACTGGTTGGATTGTATCAATTCGCCCAATGTGAAGTTACGTAAGATTTAAAGTCATTATTTCATGTTCAGAGTTTAAAGTCACGGGTATAAGACAATCAGCTTATTAAGTTTCTGATGTACATCTTGTATCTTGTCTGAAATATATGATCTGACTACGCATAAACTGCGAACCTTTTTAGATAGAGTGAGTGCAAATTTCTTACCATAATAAAAATTTCTTTATTTATGAACTTATAAAATATATTAATATTCGTGTATTCCAAAATCCTACCATTTAATTATACTAAAATTTAATCTCACTATAAAAATACAGTAAATTATCGTTGATACTTGAGATCTTAAAATCCCCCACGAAAATTATCTGTCACTGTTTGTTCACGTACTTAAAGTAAACGCTGTTGCAAACAAGTCGCGGATTTGACTTTTGATATTACTTAAGAGCTATCTAATGTATGTTAAATTTCTTTAGAGTCAAACTTCTCAAGTTGCAGAGATTCGGTGTGTTTCTCTCTCTCTTAAACTTGCATTTTTAGTTATACACACACACAATCTAAGTTTATTCCCTTACTTTAATTTTTGTATAAGATGGTTTGATGAGCTTATCAATTACGTACACTTTCTAAATTTTGGGTATGAAAGTTTTTTAATGGAATATATTTCTCAAAGAGGATTTTCGCTACCAAATATAAACTTCTAAAACCTTCTTGAATAAATAATTTTGGTACATTTCTAAATAAATGTATCAGCTCATTTAAAAAAATTAAGGTATCTGCTTATAATTCCCCTTAACAAAATCAATTGTTTTGGTAAAAAAGGCTACTTTATTTTATTGTCAATTCTTATTTAATTTATATGTACTTTTACATTAATGCCAATGAAATATTTTACACATTTATCGTTTGATTAAAAATTTTACATAAAAATAAAATATTTTGCCTTATTTTAAATCATTCTTCGTTAAAATTTTCTTAATAAGGATACAGTAATCAGTAGAAAGTTTCATAAGAACATCTTGAAAAATTCAACTATATCACCTTCAGTCAATTTACACATTGTTCCATCTGTCTGTTTTTAGCAAAAAAATCGCAAATTAAGAAATTATAGCTACAATATCTAGACGTTGTAAATAGCTCATTTGGGAATCCCCTTAAACCATTTTTCTTCACTCAAACTTAGTCTTATGAAACTAAATAGTTTTCCTCCATAAATTTGCAAATATTTGTTATTTGACAGAAAATAGCATTAGAGCTTTGTAGTGTTAAAATTTTAAGAAATATAAATTTGTTCTTTTTGAAAAAAACCTGAATCTGAATTTTAAAGAAACAATGGCATTAATTAAATCTTCAGAAATCTAGTTCAGGAAAATTCGATCAAAATGAAGAATTTATGTTGATAAGTTTCCTTTTCATATAAACTTTACAGGAAAAATATAAATATTTTTTCTTACTTTCTAAATGAAATATTTTGAAAAGATGGATAAACTTTTAAATTATAAGGTAACCTTAGACGATAAGAAAGCATGAACTAGAGCTCAA
Organism: Trichonephila clavipes; assembly: GCA_019973935.1. NCBI lineage: Eukaryota > Metazoa > Arthropoda > Arachnida > Araneae > Nephilidae > Trichonephila > Trichonephila clavipes. Next base: position 1,461,587 of record BMAU01014915.1, read on the forward strand.
ACAACAAGTGCATGATTACAAAAAATTAAATGGAGATAATATCCTCAAGAAATATACCTAAATGTTCGATTTACCACAGCTAAAGTAAAGGAAGAAGAGAAAACCCATGTGTGTTACTTGCCCAAAAATGATTCCCTAAAAAATATGAAATCTTATAAACTTAAACGACAATTACAAACTCTGTATGGTGAGTTTATTGGCAAACGCCTGGTATTGTTTGAATTAAAATTAAACTCATATGAACATTAAAAACATTTTTAAAACTTATGTTTAAAACATAATTATCTAATTATGTTTGAAAAAGTTTTAATTGATCCTTACAAAGTCTCACATAAAATAATATGATTTAAAAAATCTCATAGCAACACCAGAGCTTGTTTTGATCGTAGAAAATATGTTTCAAAATAATTTTACTAAAAACATGTGTGCAGTACGTGCCTTTATTAAAATATACTGTTGCCCGTCAAATCAATGATATATCTAAAGATGCTCAGTAGCAGGTCTTAGGAAATTTGCGTAACAAAGTTTTGAATTCAGTTTGATGAGGCAATACATAGTAATAAAAAGGTTCATTTAATTGCGAATGTTTGATTTTATGATGGTAAGTCTTTAATAGAACTATTTTTTTTTTGTAAAACAAAATAAAACTCAAAGCAACATCTTTAGCACTATTTGATAATTTAAATGATTTCATAAACGAGGCAAACATAATGTGGAAAGCATATCTGAGAATATGCAAGGATGGGGATCGGACTATGTCTGGTAGATTCCACAGTGTACAGGCGCGTGTGAATCAAAAATCCCAACTGAGCATCTGGACGCATTGCAGGATCTCAGAGAAGTTCAGGTTTCCAAAGAAATGAATTTTGGTTTGAATGTGGTGCTAATGACAACTGTGGCCATAGTAAATTATGTAAAAATTACGCTTAAATCATGAAACAACTCAGGACTTTCTAAAAAAAAATAGGGATAGTACATTCATCATTGCTATTTTCTTGCGAGGCAGGATGATTATCACATGGGAGAGGATGAGGTTGTCATTTTTCTGCAAGAGAAGAATTGACTGGAAACTTAGTAGTTCTGAAATTGTTTTATTGAGACTGGCTTATTTGGGACGTAAGCTACACTGGAATCAAAAGCTAATGTTACGAGCAAAACAAAATGCGATATATTTGCATATTATACTTTATTTGTAGTACACTTTTGTACTTACGTTCCTCATTCTCTGGGAATAATATTGTCAATAAATAAAATATTAATGTTGTTTACGTCCTGTAATATGCGTATTAGGTAAAAAATTGTCAAAACACGCTGTGAAAATATTAAAGATCTAAATGTCTAAAAAGAAATATGATCACCAATTGATGTTATACTTACTTCAGAATGAGCTCTCATACTACAAATTATGTTGTTAATTTCATTTTAAATTATTTTTAATTCATCCCAGTTCGCAGATTTTAACGTCTAACAACTGTTTGGAGCAATGTTTTTTTCCTAAGGAAAATCACACATGCTCAATTTGATTTAGGTCAGGAGATTTTGCTGACCATTCCATCCGGTAAATATCCTTTTACTCAAGAAAGTGTTCAATAAGGTTTGCTTTGTGAGGTCTAGAATTTTGGTCCATTAAAATTCTTGAGCAATTGCTCTTCGGAAAAGTCTTACATGAGGCTCAAGAACTTCATCTTTATATCGCTGTTCAGTAACAGAAGCCATATCAAAAATGTGTAGTGGTTTACATTCATCTAACATAATGCCTTCCTAAACAAGAATTCCACATCCACCAAATGGATTGGATTCATTTATATTAGAAGAATTGTAACAAACAATTAGGCCATTTCCATAGGAAAACTCGATGATAATCCTCATTGTTACTGAACCTGGACACAGCATTGAAAAACACGCGGCACCACTTTTGATTTACCCTAGACACAAGTTCTAGACTACATGAAAGACGAGATCTTTTCTGTGATGGGTTAAGAGGGACACATACAACTGGTAGTGAAGCAAAATTTAGATTTAGTGAATAATTATGTTCTTTATCTCTTTTTGTGTGCCTCGTTATATTATGTGTGTATCTATTTACCTTTTTTTAAAAAAAATGCTAACATTTCTTAGAATTTCATTTAAAATATTTTTAGCTAAATGTTGTTTTTATTGAGTGAATTCCTTATATTTCAAATTCCATGGTCATTATGGTATAGTTATGGATCAAAAAATTATATTCTGAATTTCAATATGTGTGATTTGTTATGTTTACTATAGTTCCGTGGATAGGTAACGAGATGATGATCTCACAGCAAATTGTAGCAATAAAATAGAAATTTATTTGCTCAACTAAATAGTTATTAATCATGCTACATGGAAATGTTTATTTGCACAAGCCGGTAATGATGAGTCTCTTAGTCGACGGTTTTCTTTCTCCCACGCATTTCTGTATTGTCCGAAAGGCGTTTCCCTATAATTCTCCGTAGTTCGACTAGATAGGTTCGACAACTAGCGTCCATCTTCTTTTCTTCCCTCTTACACCAGAAAGATTGGCTTTCGTCAGTCGCTTCACTTTTTCTATCAAAGTATCCACTTTCGTCTCAACTATTCCCCTTTTTTTCGAAAATTACCATTTTAAACTCCAGAGGCGAATCCCCTAGATGCCTCTCGTCCTTTTTTATTGGCAGATCTACAAAAGTTTGCACATGACCCTCAGACTCATTAGTGCCCTACTGGCATAGACCTAACAATTGCTCTCTCGTGTCCTTCTCAAACGCACCGGTGACAAAAGGCACATCTGAACATCTGGTATCTTCCCACCAATTAACCATTTTCTCTTTGAAGTAATTTCCCACAACTTCCGAGGTATTAGTCTCCTAAGTCAGACAGGCCGTGTCAATTGTCACGCAACGTGTTTCTGTCTTGTTTATTATAACTACAGGCATACTGGCGTCGCGTTCTAGAGGCAGAGCAATGGATAATGGCATCAAAGTAAAGAAACTTCAGAGAACTCACACCTGCTAAAAATGAAAAATAAAATAATCTATGCGTGTCATTGAACTTAATTCAGAGTAGATAATAAGTTAAGATAGGGCTTGCGTGTTGATGATTATTCAGCACATAAAAATAATACTATATCAAGAGACATTGAGTTGACATTGAGTTCAAGAATAAAAGTTTTGGAATTAAAATAAATAGATAAAAAAACTAACAAAGATTTTGATTATTAAGCTTAGAAGTTAAAGTATTATTTTTTCTCAGTAATATTCTAATTTATCCCAAGAATTGGCGAAAATGATAGTTTTAAAATTTAACAATCAAACTTTAAGTATCACAAAATGTATTAAAACTTCCCAAATTTTGCTTTTTGTAAATGATGCTAGATTACGAAAGGAAAAAAAATCATGCATTTCTTTCAAACAATATATGACAATTTATACAAATGCGTGCGCACGGCGTTTAAAATCTTTTTTTTTTACTTTATAAAGGAAAAAGTAAAAAATGTAGCATATATTGAGTGAAGTTAAAGAATGTCACAAAAATTGTGCTTACACAATTGCTTATGAACCTTCTTAAGGTAGTTCATTCATCAATACAAACACATCTCTAATAAGTTTGGTTTTAAAATATAAAAATTGTCTTCTCTCTCTATATACATAGAAATAGATAAATTTTCATGATGTCTTTCGGTTTTAATTCAAAAGAAAATCACACTTTTCAAATTTTTATCTGAGTAAAAATAAAATTAAGGAAATATATAAATATGAAAAAGAAAGTTTTTTTTTTTTTTAAATTTCTTTTTTAACTAATAATTGAGCCTTACTTTAATTCTACCAGATTTTTCAGAGCTATACTTACATAAAAAAGATCATTCTTTTGATAACCAAGTATTTTTTTTAAATCTTGAATCTTGTTAAACATGCCCTTTTTTTCTTTCCTATTATGTAACATTGATTTTTTTCCTCTAAAAATATATTTCGCCACAAAATGAAAAAAAAAATATTATTAAATTTCAAATGTCATTAAAACACGAATACGAAAATAAAATAAAAATAAAATACCTAGAATTAAAGACAATAGGCTCTTGCTTACAAAACTGGGTATTTGAAAAAAAATATTCAAAGCTACACACACGAAGAATTCTACTATAAAAGTTAAAAAGAAAGAAAGAGCCTCTATTATGCTTAGGAGAGTTAAGAGCTATTTGGGAAAAATTTAAGTTCCCCAAAAAGGGAGAAAAGGTAAATGAGCACATTAGTTTTTACTTTAGTAAGTAAAAGATTTTAATACCCAGTACATAAAACGTTTTAATTCATTGATCTCAATCTAAGCTAAAGTTTTTACTTAGCTAATACAAAACATTTCTTTTTCATCTTTCTTTCCGGGATTAGATGTAAAGTGGCCAAAAAATACAAAGATGAATCACTAATATATAGCCTAAATATAAATGAAAAATTTTCTTCATTTTTTTTAATTTACTTTTTCTTTCTTTCTTGAGGGTAGAGTAAAAAAACGTATAAGTTTCGTGGCCTAAGATTGATAAATTGTCAACAAAGTAAAAAATTATTTTTTAAACCTGCATTATTATTTAAAGTATTATGAAATAAATTTCGGTTTTACTTAAGCAACTAAATTTTGAATTGCCTCCGAAATAATGCAGGATTTTTCTATAATTTTCTTTTATCGACTGACAATTCTGATAATAAACAAATTCAACTATTTCTAACTCTACAACACGATACAAAAGTACTCAAATAATGTCCGAGAAAAAGGTAAATAACTAAATAATTTCTGTTTATCCAATTAGAAGCCTAGATGTAGTGTTAGCTCAGCTTCCGTAGAAGGGTACAGAAAAAAGTAAGCTTTCAACACTGAGGTAGCCTTGATGATTACTACACGCTTACTTTGAAAATGTTTGGTTTTCCGTGCACAGAATTCGATAAAATGAAAACAAGTGTGCCAGGCATTTAGAAAGGAAGTTCTATAATATTCTCCTTTCAATAGTTCATCTAGATCAAATGATTTTCATGTCTAGGGTACAATTAAGGCACACTGCGGGTGAGGAAGTCCAGAATTTCAAATAAAGATTCAAATTTTAGTAAGTCATCTTGGCGTAATTCCACGGCTAGTTTTGAGATCGCATCCACTTGATGCACCCTAAGTTACAGTAAACGATATACGACCGAAGAAGGGCTTTGGAGTTATTTCTGCTTTCATAGTCAGTTAAGTGTAGGTATAATGGCTGAAGATTATCTGATGGTTCTATATTGGAACGCTGGTGGTTTATCCCAAAACAAAATGTTAGAATTAGAAAATAAGTTAAATGAACTTGACGTGGATGTGTTTGCAGTTGCAGTACAAGTGTTTTAGTAAAAGCAGATGCCATAACTTTACATAAAATGTCAAACTTAAAAATGCATCTTACTCGAAATGTGCTTTTTAAGAAAAGCTAAAACGGGGACAGCATTTCCTTAAAAAGTTTTTAGAATAATTTGCTGAAAATATTCGTGTAAGTTATACATACCAGTAGAAGTGGTATAACCTTCAGATTTATCAATCACTGTTTTATTACAAAATTTACTGTTCTGTATGTGAATAGAATCGCTATTTTTTAAGCAATTTCATATAAAAACCAAGGTAAAGTTCTCAAGTTATTGTAAAAATATAAATATCACTCATCCTGAAGGTAATTTCAAAAGGAAATATCAAAGTAATAAATCAAATTTGAGAAACTGAGAATTTTTTCCTTTACTTTTTGCACAGAGGGTGCCCAGTTTATATATATATATATATATATATATATATATAATTTCCTAACAATTAGTAACCATTTTTTCCCATTTTAGTAGCAATAATTTATTTTACTCTTTTTAATTTTAGCCTTTTTTTTTAATAAAATGTAATAAATATATAAATCTAAATACTGCCAAAAAATTACTATATCTCCACTTTTAAAAAAAAAAAAAACATTGTCGCAAGTAGTTGGATACCTTAAGTAAAAATTTTAAATTTTTCTCTAATAGTTATTTTTTAAAAATCAGTTTAAGTATCTTTGGGTTTATAAAATACTAAATAGTTAAAAGAATATAGATTCACAAATTATTTTTGAAAAAAAAAATGAAATTTATCTTTGGATTTTATACATTCAGATCGTTTCCATTCCTTGTTCACGTTTTCTTTGAAAAAATATATTTTAAATTAATAAATATAATAATTCATATATTATTAGTTAAAAAAAATTAAATTACTTTTATGTAATATGGCAGCACAAAAATTTATTCGCAATGCATATGAGTTTTGGCAAGTTCACACAGTTAGAATTTATATATTAAGGATAATTAGATTATCACTTTTGTATTCTTTCAGTAGTGCAACTTATAGTTTGAATATTAAACATTTTTTTTAGAAATTCATTTATAAATATTGTATGCCATATATGTTCTCATTCAGTATAAAACATAAATTCATTCAGTAAGTTTCTTTTTCCCGATCTTTATGCATAACAGAGTAATAATATATACAATAGATTTTTTTCTTTATTCTTAATATTCAATTTTGTAACTGAAGAACAGTGTGCTGCAAAAGACACATAAATTTCTTCCGACTTAGAATAGTTAACAAATTTCCTTTTCAATGGTGTCTCCATGTTTCTTTATCTACCCCTTTAACAATAAAATATATTTCGTAGTTTGCAGGGATTTAAGTGTTTTTGAAAATGTTGAGAAAAAGGTCTGCAATTTTTTAGAGTTGTTTCAGCAAGGGGAAAGACAGTGTAAAATCATTCGTTTGCTTAATGTACCTCAGCAAACAGTGATGCAATCTGCCTTTTCAAAGAGCTTGGCAATGATGGTCGACGTCAAAGAAGTGGGCGAAAACGCAGTGTAAATACTTCAAGGAATCGTAAGGCCATCGAAAAGCAAATCCAGATATATCCAAGAGTTTCCATGAGACAGATCGTTTGTGACTTGGAAATAAGTAACAGTTCGGTGAGGCTAATAGCTAAAAAAGAGCTTGGACTGAAGCCTACCAACTTGCGAAAAATTTAGTCTCTCACTAAAAAAAATAAATTCGCACGGCTTCGAAAATACCGAAAACTTTTCAGAACGGCTGCAAGTCAGGGCTGGATAGGATTCATTTTCACTGTTGAGAAGCTCTTTACGGATCAACAAGTTCATAACTCCCAAAATGACAGAATACGGTCTGTGGTAACTCTAAGAATCTGGGCAATTATTGAACATCGCCAATATCCAAAGTTACTCATGCTCTGGAGCGGAATTTACTAAAGTGGTAAAACACCTTTGGTTTTGGTGGAAGAGGGCATTAAAAGCAATCAAATTGTGTACCAGAGGAACATTCTTGAAGCCGTTGTATTTCCTTGGGCCCAAACGCATTTCGGAAATGCAAATTGGGTGTTTCAACAAGACTCTGCACCAGCTCACAAGAGTGGCACAAGGCTGGTGACAAGAGTGGTGCAAGGCAAATTTTGCAGACGATGTCATCTGAAGAATAGCCTCACTACGCGCCGAATCTCAATCACGTGGATTACAGTGCATGGTCCATTTTGAAGTCCAGGGATTGCATTAAACCTCACGAAACTTTGGACTCTCTAAAAGAATTCCTTATGTGGGAATGGATTGATTAAATGTAAAAGACTTGAGGTCCATTATTGAAAACTTTTGTAAGCGTTTGCGCCTCTTTATAACTGCAAACGACGGTCACTTTGAAACCAATTAAATTTATTTATTAGTACGAGTGTACTCTTATAATTATTTGTTATATTTTGTTAATTTATGAATTTTTTTTTATAAAGTTATATAAAACACATTGTCTGTCCGCGTTTGTTACCGCATCCTGTAATTTGAATTATTTGAATAAAATAAAGGGTGTCCCCAAATTAACGCATGATATTAACAAAAAAAATCTTTTTTTCATTAAATTGTTATTTTTTATTGAATCATGAAGTATCCAGGACAGGGTTATATATGAAATAACACATAGGGCACACCATGGCTCTGATGGTACACACACTCTCTTCTGTAGAAAATTCCCAGCGTTGAAATGCCACGTTGAATTTCCTCCTTTAATGCACGCCCACTTATAAGCGTGTTGGAATAGGTTTTGACTTCTCTCAAATAACCTCATAAAAAGAAATTCAAAGGGGTTAAGCCACACGATCTAAGCGGCCAGTTCTTATTACGAGTCTAAAGATTACACAACCAATGCAGCATCAATTTAAAATACCACATTTATGCAAAATAGTCATAGAAAATTGTCGCAGTGCGTCGAACGCAGGTGTGAGAGGGTTCCAGTAAAAAACAAACATGATCTAAAGTTAATCATATTCAGCATTTTACACTTATGATAGCTTACGAGAATACACTCTGATACTTAAACCAAATGAGTAATAAAACTTATAAATTTTATTAGATATATAGAAGCACTTATATTATTTAGTTTCTTGAACGCTCTTTTTGCCATCTTGTTAAATCATCAGCTGTAAGGTGGACGACTTCCACGTTTCTCGGAATCCTTCCTTTGGAATTAATATTACGAAGTACGACAATTGGTCGCTCACACTATGTTTTCCGCTTAGGCTCGACTTATAACCATCACCTCGTTTTCTCCCTGACTGGCACTTAAATAGAATTTATTTGCATAAAATTAAGTCATCTCTATGCAAAGTGGCTTTCAATTAAAATCACAGTTAGAAAGAGTATTTTCCCTAAGAGGATTAGTAAAAGTCCGAAATGCACCCGTTATAAAAGTTCAGCAAAAGAACGCGTTTTTGCCAGTAAAGCCATGGAGTGCCATATTTTGTTTTACATACATAAACCAATTCTCTGCACTTTAGGATTCAATAAAAAATAACAATTTAAAGAAACAAAGTGTGTGTTTTTATTTAATTCAAATCATGCGTTAATTTTGGGGCACCTTTTAGAAGATGATATTCATTCTACAAGAGGAAATACAAAGTGATTTTTTCAGAAAAATAAAGTATTTTCTTATAATGCATGCATTGTATAGGAAGAAATAAAACTGCAAGAAACACTAACAATTGTCTGCTTATGAAAAATATTAACATTTTATTTTCTTAAAAAACGCTTAAAAGAAACTACAGAGACCAGGAATATATAAAAGAGATATACATTCGTCTGCTTTTTCTTGATCCTCATTTGCTTAGCAATACAATATAGAATAATTCAGCCTTAAACAATTCGTTAAGTGGATTGGCTTTTTACATAATACATCTATTGAATTATAAATTATTTGAGCAAGGATATCCTGTTTATACATTTCCGTAAAGAAAATCTATTCAGCTCTTTTTAAAAGGAATGGAAAGAAGAATAAGGCCTTGTTCAGACTGAAAATAACGCTCAATAATATCTTATTTGGTAACTATTTTCTTACGTTTTATTTTTTAAAAGAATGTGTGTATCCAAATAACAAATAGTAAGAAGGAAATAAAATTTTCATGTAGCTATTTCAATTTCCATTTCCTTAGATTTACAGTTTATCTGTGTCGCATTTTAAACTCAGAAAAATTATGCTTAACCTAATTACATGAAAAAAATTAAAATTTTATACATCACATATGCGTGCTTTAATAATTTATATTTTGCATTTAAAATATAAGAGTAATTTTTAAACTTTGAAAACAACAAATAAAAAACCAAATTATTCTAAGAAAATGATTGAATTGATTAAATAATACTTATTTAACATAGAAAAATATCTGATTTATATTTGTTTTTCATTTATGTTATATGTTTTGCTTTCACTTTAAAAGCAAAAAATCTTACATTATTAAAAATTACACGTTTAATAAATATTTATGTTTTTTCATTCAATAATAAAATTTTTAAAAAGCACCAGTAAAAAATTGGAACTCGTAGGAAATTTAGTAGCCGTAAATGTAAAAAAAAATAATGTACATATAGTATTTATAATTAAAAATTTGAAAAAAAATGTCATATTTTTATAAGCACAAAACTTTTTAGTATTATGTCATATATAACTAAAACATTAAAACAATTTTTTTGTTAGCTTTGAAACGCTAAATCTTCTGTAAATATTTAATCGGAAATCATTCTAATAAATTGTTCCATTTCTGAACATCATTCTGTACAGGAACCGCTTATTTATACAAATAAAAAAGAAAAATTACTTTCTAAAGTTAAGTGAATTGAGCTAGAAAGAAAGGGACGAAAGAGAACAATTGGACGTGTTGACGTTAGATTAATTTAAAATTTATATTTAAGTTGTCAGTACCTAGAAAAAGAACTAGATAACTCTTTTGACTCGTGTTCAAGGAATATCAAGCTAGATTTGGCAATTAGCGAAACGTATTTTTTTTTATTACAAACATATTTAAAGTAGGCTGAAACTGACTCACACTCTAGCACAGAAACTCATTTTTCGTGAAAATTCAATTCATTTTTTCCCTTATTTGTACCACAGGGCATGCAATTTTCTATTTCAGATGTCACAATTATATAGGAATAATTTACAACAAAAGATACCACAATTTATCGGAAGCAAGATGTATTATAATGTCTTGAATTTGAGATATATTTAATCAGAAATATATTTGCATTTTTTTTATATTTATATATTTATTTTGTATATGATACATTTTTTTATAGATATTACACATGAATAATAAAAAAAGTGAGCTAGTGGAAAGAATTAGATGCAAAAGGCTGTCATACCGTTTCAAAGGAGGGGGGGGACTTACAAAAAATAATTACAAAAGCGTAAGAGATTTATAGCTTACAATTTCTAATATATGATATATATATGTATATATATATATATATATATATATATATATATATATATATATATATTAAAAAACAGTTTATCAAGTTTTAAATTATTTCACGGGTATAGTAAAAATATTTACATATTCCATACAATATTCACATATTTATAAAAATAAATAAATAAATAAATAAAAGAGTAAAAGCGTTGTTTTTACCACTCAAAATGCTTTCTTGGGACTATTTTTCAACTAGTTTGAAGCGATATCCAATTAATTTACATTCATATAAATGCATACTTTCCTTATTCGTTATTTACTAAGTAATTATCATGATTATTAATAAATACCAGCATCATCAATCTTGAAATAGTCTTATTCTTATTTATTCTGTTAAATATACAGGGTGTCCAGATTTAATATGACCCAATAGCTAATTCCCGGACCGTTCGGTTTAGATATGCACTTACAAGCAAAAAAATTTTTAAATAGGTGAATAATGTTTTGTCGTGCTTTTCAAACCAAAAAAACCGTTTACAAAAAAATTACAAAAATTAAAATTTTATACTGTCCCCAGGTCCTATTACTTGTATTTAGGAAAAGATGCAGTACACAAAAACCAAGTAAACACAGCAAGTTTAATTTTATTAAGATAAAAACTGACCGAGTTATACCTACATAAAGTTCAAGCATCTGAATTGCTCAGTAAACGGGGTCGTATATAGATTGAGTTTAGATAACAGTAATGCACATTCTACAGAAAGAACCAAAGAAAAACATCATAGTAATATGACAACATCGTTGTATACATCATATTTTGACAATTTGTATTGCTGTATGGCAAACAATAAAAGTTAAACTAAAATAAATACAACTTGTACCTAAAACATTAAAACAGCTTCTTTTAACGAATAAGCAAAATAATACAGGATTTACCGTTCAAATTGTAGTATAATGAGGAATGATGCGCCAATCATGAGACAGGGACTTTATTATATCAGAATGACCAAATTAACTCAAAAAATGTTCCAAATGGCGGTCTTCCACATAAATGCAACACCAAATCCGCGTCAGAAACTCCCTTGTAGTTTCTGAAGCATAGTTAATGTCACAAACCGGCATGTGATGCTGTTTCGATTGAGTAAATTGGATTTTATCGATGATTCACGTTCGTACACTTTGCTTTTTAGGAAGCCCCAGAGAAATAAATCCAGATGACGTAGGTCGAGTGATCACGGAGACTCTAATGGGCACTTCTATTGACCTCCGTAGCCGATTATTACAGTATCAAATATCTGCGCAAAAAATGTACATGGCTGCGCAGATTTGTGCGCGGGTGCACCATCATGCATGTACTACATTCATACAAATCCCGTAAGGAAATTTCATCTTCTAAAAATTCGGCTAATGGTCCAGATAAAATTTCCGAGCATGATTCTGATTATAAAGGTCCATCGAAATACATTGATCCAATTAAGGTGCTCTTCCATATTCCGCACCACACATTCACCGAACAACACACTTGGTGGCGATTCGGTCGTGTTAGATGTGGGTTTTCGAGGGACCAATAATTCATATTATGTGTATCAATAGTGCCTTGCCTCGAGAACTGGAATTCATCTGATCATAAAATTTCATTAAAAAAAACTGGATTTTCAATCAGTGAGTTAAACATGAAATTGCAAAAATCAAAACGGCGCTCCTGGTATCCCGGCATCAGTTTCTGCACCAGGACTGGACGGTAAGGATATGCACCGTGCATATGTAATATGTTCCACTCCGTCGATTTTGAGTAGCAATAAGCCTTGCTAACTTTCAGGATGACCCAGGGAGTATCCTAGAACATCTTCAGCGGGTATCCGCAAACTTGAAGGTGTGACAGGAGACAAAGGAATACGTTTATGACAACTCTCAGTTTTATACAAGCGTTGAACAGCAATGATTGTACAATAAGATCCATGTCTTAGACTGGGAAATTTAATGGCATAAAGTCTTACTGTCTCTCTCTTATTTCAATTACACTGCCCATACAACAGTACCATTTTGCAGTATTCTTCATTTGTATACATCTCGTTCTCCCGTACTAGAAATCGTAATATTGAAATACGACTGTATGCAATTGCTAGTGACTACACAAAATATTTTTAACGTTCGCCATAATCAGTATCGTAACAAATCTGTCTGAAGCCGCAGAAAATAAGTCTATTTTTCGGGAACTGCTTTTAAAATGTTTTCTTCGTCAAAAATATTTTATTTTGTCTATGAAAAAAAATGTATTTTTCAAGTATTAATTAAGTAATAAAGTAAATTTCTTTCTGAAGTATTGAGTAATTAAGTATTAAAGTAAATTTCTTTCTTAAGTATTAAGTAATACAGTAAATTTATTTCTTAAGTATTAAGTAATAAAGAAAACTTCTTTATTAAGTAATTAAGTAAATTACAATTATTGCATTATTAACGTAATGTTTGTACTTTTAAATTTAAAAACGATTTACATAAGAGTAACGTGCAAGAGCGAAAATTTCCTGGCAGAGTTCCAATTGATTTCACTTTGGAGACGGCCACTTGCTAGCTTCTTGAAAATGGCCGGAAAAATGGATGAAATTCATAATTTTTAAAGTTCCATTACTTGGCCAGTTTTCATCGTAATAAAATGAAACTTTTTGTGTACTGCATCGTTTCCTAAATATAAGTGATATGACCTGGGGACCGTATACAATTTTAATTTTTGTAATTTTTTTGTAAATAGGGTTTTTGGTTCGAAAAGCACGTAAAAGCATTATTTACCTTTCTTAACACATTTTTCAAATTAAAAGTGCATATCTAAGCCGAACGGGTCGGGAATTAGCTATTGAGTCACATTAAGACCGGTAACTCTGTATATTGGCTGAGAGCTAATAAATGCTATAGGCAATTACAATGGATATATATATATGCAATGTTCTTAAATTAAGGATATCACCATATATTGTTCAAGTTCGGATTCAGACTGTATAATAGAATAATTTGGGTGTTTTAGCAAGACTATATTGTTTAATTATTAAAAAGATTCATAAATCAATCAATGATCAACACTTTTATAATACTATATATGTATTTATTGAAGCCCAGTGGTCTAGTGGTAGTGTGTCGTGTTTCCACACTACGTGTACGAACTTCTATATCCGGGCTGGGCAATGCAGACTCAGTCTTTCATCCCTTCAAAGGATAGAAAAATGAGTACAAAGCTTGATAGGGGACTAAACATAGGTAGTTCAGCGTCCGTCTGACTACTTTAGCGGAACATTGGCTCATCCACCTAATGATTTGGTCACAGTAGGCTTATGCCCTAAAGGGCTGGTGCACCACTGAGTTTAGTATGTATCAATTAAGTTCGTTTGAATACAATCGTTTTGAACTTTTTTCATCATTATTAACACTCATAAGCAATGGTTTTGGTCGTGGCGCTTTATTTGCTCTGCCAGCTTTTATTGCCACGGCATTTTGTTCTGTAACTCATTTTTGTCGGTTTGTTCTTTTTTGCTGTGCTAATTACTTATGTATTTCTGAATTGTAAAATAATTTGTTCGTACATAAAGTTTGATTTTTTTGCCTGTTTAAGCCTTTTTTCGTACGGTCTCTTAGCTCTTTTTTCCTGTTCTACTTACCTCTTTGGCTTTTTTGAGACAATATTTTGTAGCAATTGTGTCCTTCCTATTAGATCTATTGTTCTAGACTTGTCTTCATGTCATGTCTTCTTTTGTGGCTCAATTAAGTATTCTCTTTATTTCCCTTAAGCCAAGACTTTTGCCTCTTTGTCTTATGGTCTTTGATGATGTTCAGCAGCCCACTTAACTGACTCTCCTTCATCCCCTACTTCTACATTATCCTCGCGACCTAAATCTGTTGGAAGGAACAAAGAAGCAGCCATATCATTTATCTTAATATCACTTTATTAAGATTTAACTTAAACAATATACAATAATTGTACTAATATTCAATTCAAGTGAATCTGAAGTGAAAGGACACACTATTCGCATTACCAAATAATCGCGTAACCAACCACTATATCTAACTCTACCGAATATTTCTAAATTCAGTAACTACACATTCCTTAATAATTCACTTTAACAGTCTTACCGCTATATCTTGGGTAAACAGCAATGCGCTTGATTCTAACTGGCGTGGATTTTATTCTTGTGGAATGATATCCACCTTTAACCATCTGGATGGTTTGCTTCTTCCTGAAAAGTTATTCCGAAAGCGTTTACTGTTATTTTGCCGTTCGCTTTAACAATGCAACAGTCTTCTTTCCTTTCCCCTTTTAAAACTTGGGAGGTCGAACGGGGACAATTTTATGACTCAGTTCGGTCCCTTTGTCAAGTATTCTTGAATTAAATAAAAATTTCTTTTTTACATCGACATTTGTGAAGGACATAACACATATTCAGTCAATAATTTTTAATTTTAATGGGGGACATACTTCTTCAAATGCGCATGACAATACTTTTCTCCTCAAGTTTAATTTCTTATCCTTCTGTTTCTTTTATTAAAAGTAAAAATAACACACATCGATAACAACATTTTCACACAATTCAGTCCTTACAAATTCTAGTGTGAGAAAAGTTCTTCCTAATTAATTTTGCCTTTCAAAACTGTACATTTAAAACAATTTTGTTCAGTGAAATTAACCGAAAGTTCCACAATGTATACATGCCAAATTTTAACCCTCTAACCGGATAGCACGGAAAATTCCGTCAGTGTAAAGATGCTTCGAAAATGCACTGCACGGATTTTTCTGCCTTCAAGTAACGTTTTCAAAAGTAGATTAGCCACAGTTTTCTGAAATCATTTCCCCCTTTTAAGGTTTAACATCTTGAAAGATAATGAGGGACGGAGGAATCAAATCAGCAGGAGTTTTATGGCTCGCAGGGAACCCCGTGTTTTGACCCTGGGGCAATCGTAAAATATCGGGGAGAAATTTCTTTAGAACCCAAGAAGTGTTTGTTTGCTAGCTTGTATTTTAAAAGTTTTCAAAAGTCCCAACGCATAAGTAAAATATGTTACAATTCCCTTTTATTTCATATTAATTTCAAACTGTAACAAGTTGGGGCGTGTCAGGGCAATCTGCTATTTTATGTAGTTAGACAAATTATCTTTTTTTAAGTATATTCTTTCGCTTCATTTTTCTTATTTTAATCAAAGCTTTCAGTTTTTAAAACATGATTATTTTATTATAAGATGCCATAAAATTAATAAAACATCAAACTCTTTAAAGTTTGGAACCTTTTCAATTTTCCAACCACTAAAAATGAATAAATTTAAACTTCATCAAATCATTTGAAACATTTTCTTACACTTTGATAAAAATAATAACGAAAAAAAAAAACTAATTAAGATTTATTAGTTTTTTTTTTTTTAGATTTCAAAGCCTAAGTGTTCTGGGAAGTTTAAATACAGTGCCTGATTTTATATTGTTAAAATTCACCGAATTATATTTGAATTTTAAGTGCTTGAACTTCAGTTAACATCAAAGACAACATGAATGAAGATTTTCACACATTTTTTTTATAACTTAAATGTTTGAATAAATGGTAATCAAAAATAAACGGAAACATTTACAGTAGACATTTATGCATATAAATAAACATAAAAATCAATTTTAAATTCGAGCTGTTCAAAAACATTCGAATTATTGTTCAAAAATATCTATTTATACAAAATACCTCAACATTTATCTTTTTTAAAGGCTAAGTGAATAAGTAATTAAAATCTGGATATTTTTTTGAAATCTCAGCCATATATAGCTAAAAATTTTATGTTAGAAATTCCATTTGATATTTCGAAAAAAAAATCCATCGCGCAGTTAAAAATTATTTACCATAAGTTTTAGCAATTATTTGAGTATAATAAAAATTTCAAATTTTATTATATAGCTTCTTTGGTATCTTTTAATATTCTTCGAAGATTTCATACAATTCAGTTGAAAACTGCATGCTAAGAACAAAAAATATACAAAAAAAAATTGATGAATAAACAATTACAATAAATTCTTAAATAGAGAGAGAGAGAGAGAGAGAGAAGCAAAACTAAGAAGCTAAAGCGTGGGAATGAAAAATTTTAAGTCTATCTGAAGTAGTTTTCGAAATATTTATTTTAAAGTTCAGACAATTTGTCTGCGTTATGTTATACTTAATATTAATTAATTGGTTAAAATAATATGTTAATATTAGTCATGTAATCGTTTGATGACACATTCATATACTAATAAAAATTATCATGGTCTTTGATACGAATGTCAAGAATTTTATTTAATTTTATATTCAGACATTAAGATATTGATGTAGAAAATATAAAACGACCATCTAAAATACATGAAAAATGCAGTATGCTATAAAATGATCTTAACAAACAAAATCCGGCATTTTCACTTACTTTGGCAGAGCCGGCTTAGTCAGGGGCGATCTGGAAAAACAGAGAGAGAACCGCGGTTTTTTGATGGATGCCGCTCTAGCTTTTAAAGCTCCCAGGAAAAACTTTATATATATAAATTACAAATACAAAAATAAATCTTGTAATCTTCCATACATTTTTATAACAACGAATTGTAGAATTGGCTTCCAATACATTGTTGTGTCCGACAATATCTAAGGTAACCAACATTACTTTAGATAGATTTGTACAACTTTTTCGTACCGTATTCCTTTTAAAATGAATTCGTGCAGCCGAAATACACCATTTGTACCCTTAAAAATTTATGTAAACTATAACGGTTAATTTTAATTTATGCCACTTTTGAAATGTTCATAATTAACCATTTTTGTCTAAACAGTTTACATGAAAAAAAAGTTTGGACTCCCTCATTCATTAGGGATTTATATAAGATTCTAACATTAAATTTTATTTTTCACCGAATAGGATCGAGTGTTAGTGTATAGGGCTTCCACACCACAGGTCAATGGTTCTATTAACGGGCTGCGCAGGGTCGACTCTTCCTTTCATCCCCGCTACACTGGGTTGATAAATGAGTACCAAGCTTGCTTCGGGTCTTAAACACTGAAGGTCTCTCTTCAGACAGACCACCAAATCGGGACATCTGTTCATGCACCTCAGCGTCCAATGGTCACCTGTATTATGATGGGCACAGTACTTCCTGGCCCTCATGGATTGTTGTGCTTCTGAGTTTAAGTCTTAAGTTTGAGGATTACATCACTTTGGGGATACTCCTTAGATAAACATGTATTTCCACTCATTTGCAATTAAACATTTTTCTTTCAATTACGTTTATTTCAGAAGGAAGTTTGATTTTTCAAATGTATTTGCTTAATAACATGTATATTTGTGTATTATATTAAAAATTTGATCAATCCAAAATTACATATTTTTAGCTCATCTAAAAGCTTTTAGGATTTTACGACTGATCTTACAATCCATATACGTTTTATAGTAGTGTATTTAAAAATGATAAAGACATTTTTACGACTGTGTGAGCTTTTATGCCTCGTTTATAAATATGAAAAATTGCATTCAGCTACAGTTTTTAAAATGTACTGAAATAAGTGGAGGAATAGGATATTTACATATTTTGAATATTTTTGACTGCAGTAAGATATATGTATATTTCAGTTTCTTTACAATTTGAATAGAAGTTGTAAGCCATTTTGCGAATAGTTTCATGATGGGTATAAACCCATAGGCTGTTTAATATTGTAAAGTGTTTTACTTTGATACCAGGACTCACTAAAATAAGGCTCATTTGCAGTTATATGATCAGCTTCAGTGATATTTAAATTTTCAAAAATAGTCTACACGTACGAAAACATTCTGTCACAACCGCACACCACATCTCTCATACTATATCTTCCCTTCAGCAGGAAATATTTGTGTATACTGAAAAAATTAATACAGGATACAATTTCAAGTGTTAAATTTGTTTTTAAAATTTGGTATGAATACATTGGGGAACTGTCGGTTAACTTCACTGAACAAAATTGTTTTAAGTGTACTGTTTTGAAAGACAAAATTAATTAGGGAGAACTTTTCTCACAATAGAATTTGTAATGACTGAATTGTGTGAAAATGTAGTTATCGATGTGTGACATTTTTCCTTGTAATAAAAGAAACAGAAAGATAAGAATTTTAACTTGAGTAGAAAATGGTTAGAAGTACTGTCATGCGCATTTGAAGAAGTATATCCCCCATTAAAATTAAAAAATAATTGACTGAATATGTGTTATGCCCATCACAAATGCCGATGTAGAAAATATATTTTTATTTAATACAAGGAGTTCGAAAAAGAGAACACTAGGAAGGAAAATTTAAATTTTTTCCGAAAAATATTCAGTTAACATAAAAATATATTTTATATGATTTTAATTAAAATAAATTAAAAGTATTAAAATCCTTTTTTTATGCTATTTTCAATTAAAAATATAACTGAATAGAGAAAGATCGGTTTTATTTCATAAATGTAATCATCGTATGTAATATTTATTGTGGTATTGTTTAAAAATGAGATAGGGCCTTTGCTCTTTTTACCTCATTACTTTTTTAAAAAAACAGGAAAGTGAGCGCGTTTCCTTACTGTGATATTCAAAAATGAATACAGGATGCTTTTTTCTGGTTCAAATCGCAATACGAAAAATATATATATATATATTTTAATTTTTAAAAAATGACAGAAAAATAAATTTTCTTTGAAGAAAATACACTCTGTCGCAAAAAAAATATATGCACCCAAAAGAAATTGAGCTACATTCACGAAATTTGGTATGCATGTAGTGTATATGGAAATAAACAAATGATTAAAAATTCAGAACAAAATATCATTTTATTAAGCGGTTACAGCTTGCAAAAGGTTAAAAATCAGTAAGTAGTAAAGCCACCTCTGGCAGCTATACACGCCGAAATTCGGCGTGGCATCGATTCAATTAGATCACTTATGACCCCCTGTGGAAGATCCTGCCATAGTCTTTGCATCTGCGCAGTTAATTCTCCTGTATCTCGGGACGGCTGCAGTTGCCTTCCTAGCGCGTCCAGACATGCTCTATTGGCGAAAGATCTGGTGACCTGGCAGGCCATGGTAGGACGTCATATCCTTGAAGACATTGTTGGGAGAGTCACGCAGTATGTGGACGAGCATTATCCTGTTGATAAATGGCACCTGGGCGACTTGATAGCATGGGTAGCACAATCGGCGTTAAAATATCGTCCACGTATCTGCGAGCTGTCAAAGTGCCTTGAAGAACCACTAAAGATGATCGTGTGTCCCAAGAAATTGCTCCCCACACTGTCACACCTTGTGAAATTGCTGTATGCCGCTCGACAATAAATGCCGGATCGGACCGCTGGCCGGTGCGCCTCCAGACACGTGTGCGGTGGTCATCATCACTGAGACTGAATCGGGATTCATCACTGAAGATGACACGTCTCCAGTCTGTCACACTCCAAGTTGCCCGAGGTCGGCAAAATCCAGTCGACACTGCCTATGATGTGGGGTCAGTGGTAAGCGTCTTAGCGGACGTCGGCTCCTCAAGCCAACTTCGGTCAGTCGTCTCCTTATGGTTTCTCTTGATGGCACTGGATGTCTGGAAGGAGGTAAGTGGCGTTGAATCGATGCTAGCGACGTTGTTGGTGCCGAAGTGGCCACTCTTCTGATTGCACGATCCTCGCGATCATTTGTGTTCCTGGGACGTCCTAACCCTCCGCGACGGTACACTCTACCTTCTGTGATCCACTGTTGCCAAAACCGAGCAACTACCATATCGCTCCGACCGAGGTGGCGGCCGATACGTCTATTCGACCAACCTGCTTCTCTGAGGCCTATTATACGGCCCCTATGAAAGTCCGTCAGCTGCTCGTACTGCCGCCGGT
The DNA here is from genome assembly GCA_019973935.1 of Trichonephila clavipes. Lineage (NCBI taxonomy): Eukaryota > Metazoa > Arthropoda > Arachnida > Araneae > Nephilidae > Trichonephila > Trichonephila clavipes. The sequence continues at coordinate 1,482,186 of BMAU01014915.1, forward strand.
TACGTCTTAGAGGCATCCTAAGTCTCAATATCGTCTATCAAAGTCATCAGATTCGTTTGGATAGCCGTACGGCGCTCGTACTCATGCTTTTAAACTCTCCCAGTTGCGCAACTAATATGCGCATAGCACACTTAGCCTTGTCTCATTGGCTTCGAAATTTTAATCATTTGCATATCTCTTACCAGACTACATTCTTGCCGAGTTTCGTGATTGTAGCTTGATTTCTTCTGGGTGCATATATTTTTTTGCGACAGAGTGTATAATTATTTTTCAACTTATAACATATTATTTATTTCATTTTTTCCTCTGTTTTTTACCTTTCATTTCGTTTTAATTTTACTGTGACTGAACATATAGGAGAAAGTAACACCGAATTCCACTACGCTTTCAAAGAAGATTGCCCAAGGCAACTTAACAGCTAGCTGTAAACGATTGATCTCTTGGTTCTTACTTTACAAAGGGACCGAACTGGGTCGTAAAATTGTCCCCGTTCGACATCCCAAGTTCTAAAAAGGGGAAAGAATTGAAGTCAGTTGCATTTTTGAAGGAAATCGCAAAATAAGAGTTAAACGCTTTCGGAATAACTTTTCAGGAGGAAGGTATCCAGTTAGAGGGTTAAAAACAATTTTAACATTTTGAAATGCATCCTGCATGAAATTTTTTGAGTATACACAGATATTTCCTCCTGTATGGAAGACATACAATGGTGTGCAAAAATTAAAGACGAGACCGTTTTTTCAATATAAATTTGTACAAAAACTTTCCAAATTAACACATTTAATACCGTAAGATCCACAATACGTAAGGGCATGTGTAATGTAAGCAACACTTATTAAAAGAGAAATCATAGGGATAAAAAGAAGCTTTATTGAAAAAGTAGCATGAAGCGCAATGCGAATGAAGGCCGAAACATCCCTGTGATGGGGGTCCAGCAAGAAACATCCGGTCTTTATAGGTGATATGATCTCCCCTGACTACTAGGCAGGTTTCACAGCGTCTGCCCATGCTGAGAATAAATGTGTCAATGAGTTGTTGAGGAATTGCTGCCCATTCGTTTTGCAGCGCCAATCAAAGCTAACGAATCGTTACTGGTGGTAAGGTACGAGCTGCCAAGCGTCTGCTTAGAAAATTCCATACATACTCGATGGGATTGAGATCCGGAGATTGTGCCGGATAATCCATACTTTCAATATCCTCACACTCTAAGAGCTGTTCGGCAGCTACTGTGCGATGACATGGTGCATTGTCGTCCATTAAAAGGAACTGCAGACCCATAGCGCCTCTAAAAAGACGCACATATGCAATTAGAATATCGTTAGAATAACGGGTCCCGTTGGCTGAACCTGCGACGAAGATGTAAAGGTCTGTACGACTACCAAGCATGATGCCTCCCCAATCGAGAACACCGCGATCTCCATACATGTCCCTTTCAATGATGTTCGAGGGACGATTGCGGCTTCCCCGCTCTCTCCAGATGAGTATGCGATGAGAATCGCTACTCAAACTAAATCTGCTCTCATCTGTAAATAGTACTTGTCCCCCTTCATTGTCTCTCCAATTCCGGTGTTCCCGGCACCACAGAGAACGGCTTCTCCGATGGGCAGGCGTGAAAGGTACACACCGTAAAGGACGTCGTGCAAACAGACCACCAACGTGCAGTTTTCTGGCCACGGTAAAACGCGATATCGGTCGTCCAGTCGCCTGCGTCGTGTGTCTAGCGATTTCGTCCGCTGTCTGCCACCTGTTTCTTCTGGCCTGTAAGACAATGTACCGGTCATCTGCGGGTGTGGTTTCTTGAGGACGACCACTACTGAACCCCCGGATAGCTGTTCCTGTAGTTTGAAATTGTCTCCAAAGTCGTGAAACGATGATGTGAGCAATTCCGAACTCTGCAGCCACACTTGTCACACTGCGGCCTTCCTCCAACTTCCCAATGATTCGACCTGGGTTAAAAGCATCCAGATGTCGTCTAACAGATTGATTATTTGCCATTTCTTGCTGAGGAAGAAACTGGGTGTGATTTTAACTGCTATACAGCGTGCAATCTCTTTGCCAGAAATACTGATCTTACACCCGACAACATGCTTTATACTAATCAGACACTCCCGCATTACGTCTACCGGCATATCTGCGCATTTGCTACCGTACATCACCTTACGTAATCTCCTGATTGGTATTTCTTTCCGCTCTGCCTCTTCGTTCAGCTGTTATGCTAATTTTAGACTTCGTCCTTAATTTTTGCACACCAGTGTAGTATAAGATGTGGTGTGTGGTTTTGAAAAAAGGTTTTCGTATGTGTAGGCTATTTTTGAAAATTTAAATATCACTAAAGCTGATCATATAACTGCAAATGAGCCTTTTTTTTAATGTGTGGTGGTATCAAAATAAAACATTTTACAATATTAAACAGCCTATGGGTTTATATTCATTTTCAAACGATTCGCAAAACGGCTTACAACTCATATTCAAATTGTAACAAAACTGAAATATAAATATATCTTACTGTAGTCAAAAATATTCATAATATGTAAATATCCTAATCCTTCTCCACTTTTTTGAGTACATTTTAAAACCTGTAGCTGAATGCAATTTTTTATATCTATAAACGAGGCATAAAAGCTCACACAGTTGTAAAAATGTATTTATCATTTTTAAATATACTACTATAAAACGTATATGGATTGTAAGATCAGTTCTAAAATCCTAAAAGCTTTCAGAGGAGCAAAAAACATGTAATTTTGGATTGATCAAAATTTTAATACAAAACACAAATATACATGTTATTAAGAAAATACATTTGAAAAATCAAACTTATTTCTGAATTGAAAAATTTTTTTAATTGCAAATGAGTGGAAATACATGTTTATCTAAGGGGTATCCCCAAAGTGAGGCAATACTCAAATTTCAAACACAAACTCAGTGCCACAGAAGGGTCAGGAACCACTATGCCCATTCCAATATACGTGACCATTGGGCGCTAATGTGCATGAACAGATGTCCCGATTTGGTGGTCTGTCTGAAGAGAGACCTTCAGTGTTTAAGACCCGAAGCAAGCTTGGTACTCATTTATCGACCCAGTGTAGCGGGGATGAAAGGCAGTGTCGACCTTGCGCAGCCCGTTAATAGAACCCTTGACCTGTGGTGTGGAAGCCCTATACACTACCACTCGACCCTATTCGGTGAAAAATAAAACTTAATGTTAGAATCTTATATAATTCCCTAATGAATGAGGTAGTTCAAACTTTTTTTTCATGTAATCTGTTTTGACGGAAATGGTTAATTATGAACATTTCACGAGTTGCATAAATTAAAATTAACCGTTATAGTTTACATAAATTTTCAAGAGTACAAAAGGTGTATTTTGCTGCACGAATTAATTTTAAAAGGAATACGGTTACAAAAAAGTAGTTCAAATCTATCTAAAGTAGGGTTGTTTACCTTAGATATATTGTCAAACACAGCAATGTATTGGATGCCAATTCCACAATTCGTTGTTATAAAAATTTATGGAAAATTACAAGACTTATTTTTCCATTTGAAATTTATATATATATATATATATATATATATATATATATATATATATATATTCCTGAGAAATTTAAAAGCTACAGTGGCATCCATCAAAACCGCGGTTCTCTCTCTGTTTTTCCAGATCGCCCCTGACTAACCCGGCTCTGCCATAGTAAGTTTAAATGCCGTATTTTGTTTGTCAAGATAATTTTATAGCATACTGCATTTTTGATGTATTTTAGATGGTCGTTTTATATTTTCTACATCAATATCTTAAAATCTGAATTTAAAATTACATACAATTGTTGACATTCGCATCAATGACCCTTATAATTTTTATTAGTATATGAATGTGTCATCAAACGATTATACATGACTATTATTAACATATTATTTTAACCATTTAATTAATATTGAGTATAACATAACGCACACAAATTTTCTGAACTTTAAAATAAATATTTCGAAAACTACTTGAGATATACTCAAAATTTTTCATTACTACGCTTTAGTTTCTCAGTTTGCTTCTATGTTCAACTTTATTGTATCTTCGTCAATTTTTAGTATACTTTTTGCTCTTAGCATGCAGTTTTCCACTGAATTGTATGAAATTTTCGAAATATATTAAAAAATACCAAAGAAGCTATATGATAAAATTTGAAATGGATATTATACTCAAAGAATTGATAGAACTTATGGTAAATAATTTTTAGCTGCGCGATACATTTTTTTATCGAAATTCTAAATTTTAAAAAAATATCCAGATTTTAATTACTTATTCAGTTAACCTTTAAGAAAAGACAAATATTGAGGTATTTTGCATAAATAGATATTTTTGAAGAATAATTCTAATGTTTTTTTAATAGCTCGGATTTAAAATTATTTTTATGTTGTTTTATATGCATAAATGTCTACTGTAAATGTTTCCGTATATTTTTGATTACCATTTATTCAAACATTCAAGTTATAGAAAAATGTGTAAAGTTCTTTATTCATGTTGTCTTTGATGTAAACTGAAGTTTACGCACTTAAAATTCAAATATAATTCGGTGAATTTTAACAATATATAACTACGCTCTCTCTGTACGTAAACTTCCCTGAACACTTGGGCTTTGAAATATAAAAAAAAAAGACTATTAGATCTTAATTAGTTGTTTTTTTTCGTTATTATTTTTATCAAAGTGTAAGAAAATGTTTCAAATTATTTGGTGAAGTTTAAATTTATTCATTTTTAGTGGTTGAAAAGTTGAAAAGGTTTAAATATTTAAAGTTTTTGGTGTTTTATTAATTTTTTTGGCATCTTATAAACCATATTTCAAAAACTGAAAGCATTGATTAAGATAAGGAAAATGAAGTGAAAGAATATACTTAAAAAAAGATCATTTGTCTAACTATATAAAATAGCAGATTGCCCTGACAAGCCCCAACTTGTTACAGTTTCAAATTAATATAAACCCAAAAAAGAATTGTAACATATTTTACTTATGCGTTGGGACTTTTCAAATCTTTTAAAATACCAGCTAACAAACAAACACTTCCTGGGGTCTAAAGAAATTTCCCCTCGATTTTTTACAATTGCTCCAGAGTCAAAACACGGGGTTCCTTGCGAGCCATCAAACTTCCTATCAGTGTCCTGCTGTGTTGCTTCCAACGTCCCTAATTATCTTTCAAGATGTTAAACCTTTAAAAGGGGAAAGGATTTCAGAAAAGTACTCCTCAACCGCTTTTGAAAATGTTACTTGAAGGCAAAAAAACCCGTGCAGTGCATTTTCGGAGTTTCCTTACAATGACGGAATTTTCCGTGCTAACTGCTTGGAGGGTTAACTTGATTGAACAGGTACGGATAGATTCGATTTTTAACTAGGGGTTTCCTCTCACTTTAACTTGGGAGTTTGTACTCATAGACCTCGTATATTCACCTCTCATAGCCACCCCACGTACGTTAAACTTCTAATATTTAGAAGTTTCCCAATTTAAATATCACGCTTCTCTTCTCGAGTTGGTTGGAAAGAATGGCCATTCTGGCCCCAAAGAAATCCTAGAAGATAATTAGTTGAAATCGTGATGAGCCCGTCACACAGTGCTTCTCAAAGTTTAGATACCTCCTACACAATTTCCAGTCATAATTTTCTTCGCGCCCCCTCCCTCATCCAAACAATAACAATGTATTTAATCCAATGATGATAATTAGCTTCGACATAAATCTATAATACGAATTTAATTACAAACCATACAAATTATAAAGATCATTTTTACTTGTTTTATATATTTTTGTATTTAATAAGCCCATGTAATAACTGGTAACTGTTCAACTTGGTTTTGTTAAATTAATTATAAAATACAGTGGTAATACTGATACATTTATAAAAACAGTCGAACCACTATATACCAATCTCGCTAAATTCTGGAAATATGTTCGTTATACCGAAAATTCGTTACATACAGGTTCATCGTTTAAATACTTTATAAACCACAAAAACCCAATTTTAAACTCATAAATATTATATATATTAAGCTTGAGGACTAATAATATTATATATATATACCAAGAAGTAGAGTCAGTCAAATTATAGTGCACCTGGCTCGGAGCTGTCCTTGAAGTTCTAAGAGTTTACTGTGTCGTAGGGATACCAACGTCAACTCGAATTTCTGCCACAGACGCAGTTCAATGTGCAGTAGACGTACACTGAATACGGTGGTCATACCTCTCAGTAGTGCCATGCGGCTGCTAGGAACCCAGTCGTTTTGAGCAGTATCATCTCTTCACTACTGCTCCCAACAATCATGTCTGGTCGCGGTTGCCGACTGGTATAGGTATCGGATCGTGGCTTACCTTGTCACGAGTTCGAGCCCAGTACCTTAAAAAACCCGCCGTGTAGGGCAACGATGCACGTTAAATCTGTCGAGAGCTGAAGCGTCCTCCCGTGGGTGTGGTGTGGTAGTTAGGAGAGGGCGTGCCAGCTCAGGTGTCATCCACGTCCCTTGAACTTGGTTCAAAATTACGTGGTTCGTCGTCAAATGCCCTCGTGTAACTGAACAGTGTGATGTTAATATTCAATCAATCAACCTAACAATCATGCACATTGCATACATTCCATATAAGTCTTTCTGCAATATAGCGGAAAGAAAATCGACCTTCTCGTAGCCCCATTACACGACCTCGTTCAAACTCTTTGAGATAATGACAATGGTTTGTTCGTCTTCTTAAAGGCATTCTTGGCTAACATCTACTCAATACGCCGAATTTCACGACAAATGACGCTCACAAACTGTACAGCACTCATTTAAAGCAACCTTAATTTGCAAGTTCTGATTGGTGCACTAGCGTCACACTTAAGTTCGAAGCGCGAAGTTTGAATATTTGTCATCTTTCGTAGGTATAAACACACTTAACAAATTTCGTTATATAACAAATATCTTTCTTGGTTTTGAGATTTTTTCCCCGTAAAGGTATTTCATTTTAAACCGTTAAAATACGCTCGTATTAGAATAGTAAATTCAAAGCATAGTACTTATGACGGATTTATAGTGCTTAGCAGGCAGGGGATAAATTAGTACTAAAACAATTATAAAGTACATATATTAAAATGAATACTACAGCTTCTCAAGTAGCTATAGGAATATTTTTTTGTAGTTTTCTCTAAAATATTATAATGGTTGAAATAAACAAAAATAATAAATAAATTTAGCTTTAATTTGAATATGTAGGTGATTATATCAGTATTTGTAACTTTGAAAAATGTATTTTTATGATAAAACCTATGATAATATTCTTCAAAAGAATTTAGTATTTACAATTAAAATTTCTTTTGAACAACAGTGGATAGAAATATGTAACGTTTTGTACATGTTTTTATTTTAATTTTTCCTTTCTAAGTTATATTTTAAAGTGGGAAGTAATTTTCTAAAGTGAAAAAAAATATTTATAATGTTATACACACATTATATGTTTTTGAAATTGCTTAAATAGATTTCCATAGAAAATTCTATAAGGTATGATGTATACAATAGCTCATTCCATTATCAACTATTATAGAGTTTCAAAAAAACTCGCTCGCATCCATAAACATTTAATAAGAGGATTTGAAACTTTTTTGTAAATCTAACGAAAAAAACAGTTTTCTTTAAAGCCTCTATTATATGATGGTATTTTAACTTAAATTAACTTAAGGAATAATGATTTTTAGGGGAAAAAATGTATCTCGTAATGAGAAAAATAAATTTAAATCACTGATTTTGTTTTCGTATTTTTAAATCTTATAACGTTTTCTTATTAAAAACCAAAGAAAAGCAATTACATATTCAATTTCTTTTTGAAATATGTTTTTAAGAGCATAAACTTCAAAATAAACTAACACAGTTTTTTTCCTCTTATTCTTGCCAAGTAAAAGGTCATTGAAAATAATGATAATAAAATATTTCGTCATAAACAGAATGAGGAGGAAACCCGTGGGGATAAAAACCTTTCATTTAAAATTTGGTTCCTATTTTCCTGATTAAAGAATCTTTTCCAGAAAAGCATTTCATTTTTATCCAAATAAAATCTTACGTGTATTTACCATACTAGAAGATTTCAAATGAAAAGGAAAGCAATCAAAGCAAAAAATAGCATTTTTTAAAATTGTTTTTCTGAAAGTCTCGTAAAATATTACAAGCAAAGTACTATAATTTCTTAAAAATATTCCCTAGTCATTCTATTCTGCTAAATTAATTTCTGATTATTCACATAAAGTAGTTATTTTTTTCAATAATTTTACTAAACATTCTTGCATGTTACAGGTTTTGCTGTCAATTTTCAATTGCAGTTCTTTTTATCTTGAATTGTCCCCATTAATGCTTAAGAAATAAGAAATTTATATGCAGCTGTACTATTTTTAAGAGTGATTTAAAAGAAACGGGTATGTTAAAAGAAATACAAATGAAATATTTTTTTGTGAAACACCACAGAAATTTTCTTGTTATCTTAGAATATCAGTGAGTGAAATAGTTTACTAAAAATAGAATAACATATAAAGTAAAAATTGAAATTTCTGGGGTAAAATTGTAAAATTTCTCGTAATTTTAAAACTGTATTTTTTAGTGAGAGCAAGGCACATTTTAATTATTTTAAATATCTGCCTCCATAAGAATTCAATAAAAACTGGACATCATTTCTTTGTATATTACGCATCGCTATAAATAAAAAAACGTTCTTAAAACTCGTTTTTAATCTCCAAATTTGTATAATATTATTAACTAAGAATTTAATCTGGACGTAAAAACTGAGTATTATTAACTATCGTGCTCTGAAATCAATTCTAGGATTATGATGAGCCTCATAATGTTGAACCAAAATCATGTGATGCAGATGACACTTGAGTTTAGAGTCTCACCTTCAAAATTTGAACACCAAACTTAAAGCATGCTTCGGTCATATATGTATATATATATGTATATATATATATATACATATATATATATATATATATATATATATATATATATATAAAGAGAGAGAGAGAAAGAGAGAGTAGTATATAGTTTATATTATTAGATAGTATTATAGTTATAGTATAGTATAGAATGCATTATTATATTTTTAAAGTATATGTAAATATATATATATATATATATATATATATATATATATATATATATATATATATATATATATAATATATACTTTTGTTAAATACTACACTTCAGCCATTCAAACGCTTTGGATATGCATTAGGGTCCAGAATCTGGCAATAACTTATTCATTGCACTCAGAATTAGCTAGTTACTTCTATCTTGTAATGGATTTAGACATTCCTATCCATTACTTTCAAAAGGTGTTTGCTCAGTATTATTTACATAAAGTGGTGAAGGTTGGCTGGCCAAAACACATGCTCAACCCCACTTCTATATAAATTATTTTATATATTAGCTGTCCTAAGTCAGCAATGTTTATAATACTGCAGATCGTCCATTTCATAATTTATAATTCTTAATCTCGGTATCTCATGTGTCCTTCATTGTATGATTTTCCTATTCTATGTGTTTTTCGAATGTGATCGATGAATGTTTATCTCTTGTTTGTAGAGAATTAGACTATATATATATATATATATATATATATATATATATATATATATATATATATATATGTGTGTGTGTGTGTGTGTGTGTGTGTAATTTGCTGTAATATTTTATTAACTTTTAATTATTTGGCCCATTCCTTCAGGACTCGTGGTTGAATTATTTTATCTGGCTTACATGTATTATTAGGATTTTAGTTGTAATCGAATAGTAAGATACATGAAGTATCATGTGGACAGATATGTTAAAACTTGAGATAAATAAAAAAATAGCAGATTTAAGAGAAAGCTAAGTAATTTGCGAACTTTAAAAATTTCTTTAAAATTGCCGATTTGAAGCAATAAAATTAAATCCGTCTCGGTCTAGATAGTGATATCTCTATTATGGGAAAGAAACTGAAATTCATAACACAATAAACATATATCTTCCCGAATGTATTTTAGTAGACTTTTATACAATAAACTTTAAAATCCAATGAAGTTTTTTTTTTTTTTGTAATTTTAAACATAAACCACTTTTTTGAGTAATAAATCTTTACTTGGTGGAGTTTCTTGGAATAGAATAAGCACATCTTAAATGAATAAATGCTGAATATATATGAAAAAATTGTCATAGTCTAAAATAAATATTAAATTACATTTATTAAAAACGAATTCAATATATCCATTAGAATACATGAATTATTGAGTAAAATATAGCATTCAAAATAACTAGTTATTAAATGGAAGATAAACAGGAAAGAAATCTGTATTTTGATTTAAAGATTAATAAAATGTAGCATTTACTTATAAAGCAATCTAAAAGTATTTTACGATCATGTCGTTTTCACAACTGTGTTGAAATAATGATAAACATGAAATGCTTCTATTCTACAAAGTTTGTCATCATTACGTAATACCACACAGTACTAATCACTCCTTGGAGCTTTTACAATCCAACTACTTAAAATTAAAGGCAAGAAGCACTTTGCCTTTCTGGTGCATTTCCATTCGTCAAACCAGTCCACTGAGAATGTTGTCCTGTTTGACAGAGAAATAACACATGTTCTAGGAGATCATTTATTTTTCTTATTTTCCGGCTTAAGCTGTTACCCGCTTTCCAGTAAAAATGTTTAAACAATTTGCAGAAGAATTTTACAATTGTTGGGTATAATTACAAGAATATAATTCAAATATATACCCAAATAATACTTGGTTCTTATACAGATAGAATTTATTGCAAAATCACTCATTTGTATAGAATATAAATCATCTTATTATTATATAACCCTTCACTTAAACAATACAATTTATTAATCTAAAATATTGGTCATTACATCAAAATTCCAGTTAAAATTATATTGCGTAGTAGTAACTTTTGCACTTAGTTGTTAACACAATTTCGTTTAAAAAGTATTCACTTTGAGATCAAAATGGATACATAACTTCAGGAGCTTATTGACTTTTCAATTGACGAAAGTTGTCCATATAATATGGCAATAATGCCAATGGAGTATTTAAAATAAAAAATGAGGATAAATAGGGCATGTTTCCCGATTTAATCCAGATATTAATATTCATAAAACAGATTATTTTCTTCAAAAAGTTTGTTTTGCTTAAAGTTCCCTTACATTTGAAATATGTTGCTTATAAAATGGGTACATATATATTGGACAAAGCATAGACGACATAATTATTAGAATGTGGAACCACAAAATAATATTAGACTTTTATTGCCATCTAGTGGAGTATTTTGAGGTCTATCTGGTGGATTACTTCATATGTACTACACAAATATTGCTAATTCATAGTTGAAATGAAATCATTCCCGTACATAGTTAAAATAAACAGTTTTTACTTGCCCCTGTAAAGTTCATCTAAAAGATGTTACGCATTCTAATAATTAGGATGGCATATGTATATATATATATATATATATATATATATATATGTATATGTATATGTATATGTATATATATATATATATATATATATATATATATATATATATATATATATATATATATATATATATATATATATATATATATATATATATATATATGTATATGTATATGTATATATATATATATCTTGCGGAGGATAATCGAAGAAGTCATTTTGGGCAAGGTGGACAAATCATCTGGTAAAGTACATCAGCTGTAACATGTCGTCCGTATGTCAGTCACCCGACTGTTTGGAGAGTTTTAGACTTAGATTGTGGAAGGATGCAATTTTTAAATCTGTTATAATATTTTTTGTATAGAATTACTGGTTAAGCATGCTACGAATGAACATTCTATATGTCCATTAATTTGTTATTTTCCTTCTGCTTCTTTCACAATGCGACACTTCCACCGATATATTCCTATAAAAAAAAATCCTCCTTCCTATAAAATGTACCTCACTTCAAAGTTCATACCATGAATTTCAATCACCCGGTGTACATAAATATAATTCACATTCATTTTTAGTTGAGGGTTTCTTAACCCATACAGGTATGAACTGTACAGGACTTCGTCAATAATCAATTTCTTGTTCACGCTCCTAGCAAGGTATAAACATATCTTTATATTCTTAAAATTAAGGATTCAGCATTTTAAAGTAGAATTATGTAATCTACATCATGCGATTATTTGGATGAATCAGAAAAACGTTTATTGGAAGTCATATCATTTAAAAAGCTATCAGTAAAACTGTATAGACTGTAAATCCTAGAGAAAAAAAGCTACTTCTTTCGATTGTTATGTTAATCGTTTTTTTTTTTTTTTCAGTTTTGTGTTCTACCAAAAACGGAATGGACAATGACAATATATATATATATATATATATATATATGTAAAATCGTAAAAACTACCAAATTTACTCATATTTACCAAAACGGAATGGACAATGACAATATATATATATATATATATATATATATATATATATATATATATATATATATATACTAGTATATATATACAAAAATTAAGGACGAGATATATTTTTTTTCAATATAACTTTGTACAAAAGCTTTCCAAATCAACACATTTAATACCGTAAGATACCCAATACGTAAGGACATGTGTAATATGTAAGCAACACTTACTAAAAAAGAAATCAGAGGGATAAAAAGAAGCTTGATTGAAAAAGTAGCATGGAGCGCAATGCAACTGAAGGCCGAAACATCCCTGTGATGGGTGTCCAGCAAGAAACATCCGGTCTTTAGTAGGGGATATGATCTCCCCTGACTGCTAGTCAGGTTTCACAGCGTCTGCCCATGTTGAGAATGAGGGTGTCAATGAGTTGTTGAGGCAATGCTGCCCATTCGTCTTGCAGCGCCAATCGAAGCTCCCGAATCGTTACTGGTGGTAAGTTACGACCTGCCAAACGTCTGCCTAGAAAATCCCATACATGCTCGATGGGATTGAGATCCGGCGATCGTGCCAGCCAATCCATACGTTCAATATCCTCATTCTCTAAGAGCTGTTAGCCAGCTACTGTGCGATGAAATGGTGCATTGTCGTCCATGAAAAGGAACTGCAGACCCATAGCGCCTCGAAACAGACGCAGATATGGAAGAAGAATCTCGTTACAATAACGGGTCCCTTTGACTGAACCTGCGTCGAAGATGTAAAGGTCTGTACGACTACCAAGCATGATGCCTCCCCAAACGAGAACACCGCGACCTTCATACCTGTCCCTTTCAATGATGTTCGAGGGACGATTGCGGCTTCCCTGCTCTCTCCAGGTGATTCTGCGATGAGAATCGCTACTCAAACTGAATCTGCTCTCATCTGTAAAAATTACTCGTCCCCTTTCATTGTCTCTCCAATTCCGGTGTTCCCGGCACCACAGAGAACGTCTTCTCCGATGACCAGGCATTAAAGGCACACACCGTACAGGGCGTCGTGCAAACAGACCACCACCGTGCAGTCTTCTGGCCACGGTAAAACGTGATATCGGTCGTCCAGTCGCCTGTGTCGTGTGTCTAGCGATTTCTCTCGCTATCTGCCGCCTGTTTCTTCTGGCCTGTAAGAGAATTTACCGGTCATCTGCGGGTGTGGTTTCTCCTGGACGACCCTACTGAACCCCCGGATAGCTGTTTCTGTAGTTTGAAATTGTCTCCAAAGTCGTGAAACGATGCTGTGAGCAATTAAGAACTCTGCAGCCACACTTGTCACACTGCGGCCTTCCTCCAACTTCCCAATGATTCGACATCGGGTAAAAGCATCCAGATGTCGTCTAACACATTAATTATTCGCCATTTCATGTTGAGACAGCAACTCGGGGTGATTTTAACTGCTATACGGCGTGAAATCTCTTTGCCAGAAATACTGATCTTACACCGACAAGCTGCTTTATACTACTCAGACACTCCCCCATTACGTCTACCTGCATATCTGCGCATGCAGAAAGGCGACTCACTCTCTCAAACACTGACTGACTAATTACGATATCTCCAGAACTATTAAACCTACAGACTTTAAATTTGGTAGATAGGTTCCCTTCATGGAGTAGACGTCAGCTAAGAACGGATTTTGCAGAGTTCGAACCCCAAGGAGACTTACGGGGGTTTAAGGGGCGTTATAGATAATTATTTCCATTAATAAACTATTAGATGTACATTCGTGAAACTTGGACACAGATTTCTCTCAAAAAGTAGAGATTCCCTACATAAAGAATTTTACGAAAATCGACCTCGAAGGGGCGTTCAGGGCGCTTAAGGTGCGTTATACATAATTATTTCCATTTTTAACCTAATATATGTACAGTCTTGAAATTTGGTAAGCCGATTCCTTTCATACAGTACAGATCCGCTGCAAAATGGTTTTGTGAAAATCGACCCCATGTGGCGTTGTTGAGAATTAATAGGCGTTATAGGCATTTAACTCCTTTTTTAAACTATTAGACGTAAAATCTCAAAATTTAGTAATCTGATCCCATTCATTAAGTAGAGATCCGCTATAAGATGGGTTTTGTGCAAATAGTTTGTCACTGAGGGGATTAAGGGGCGCAATAGATAAATATTTCCGCTTTTCAACTAATAGAAACACCTGCTTGAAAATTAGAAGGTATGTTCCTTTCATGGAATAAATTTCCTTTTACAAAGATTTTTGCGAAAACGGACCCCCCAAGGAATGGGGTTGCGAGGGATTAAGGCGTGTTATAGAAAAATTCCTGTTTTTGAATTTAACTCATATACTTTAAATTTGTTGAGCACTTTTGATTAGTTGAATAGAGTTCCACTAAGAATGGATTTTACGGAAATCAACTCCAGGGGGAAGCGGGGAGAGTTATTGGAGCGTATTGATAGACAAAATTCCCGTTTTCGAACTGCTAAGACTACAATAATTAAATTTGCTTTGCATGCTTTTTTTGTTGAATTGGAACCCGCTAAGAGTGCTCTCAACGAGGTATTGATGATAAAAGTTCCGTTTTGTTCTCTTAGATTTACACTTGAAATTTAGCACGCATGTTTATTTTATGGAGTAGAGATCCACTGAAAGTTGCTTTGGTGGAAATCCACTTGATTATTAGGTTAAGTGAGAGAAAAAAATCTTTCTCCTTCTATTTTAGATATAAATAGAAATGTCAGATATTATAATTTATGTTCTTTTTATATCAAGGGGCGAGAGTGTAACAGCTATAAATATATTTTACAACACAATCGAATTCTTAATGCTAGATATCAATAATTAATATATATGTAAACAGTATACATATATTCAACATCGTGAAATACCCAGTGAAGCAGGTGGGCAACGGCTAGCATATATATAAAGCAGAAAAGCGACTCACTCACTGATTGACTCAGTGACTAATCACGATATCTCCAGAACTATTAAACCTACAGACTTGAAATTTGGTAGGTAGGTTCCCTTCATGGAGTAGACGTCAGTTAAGAACGGATTTTGCAAAGTTCGCACCCCAAGAGCCGTTACGGGGGTTTAAAGGGCGTTATAGATAATTATTTCCATTACTAAACCATTAGATGTACAGTCGTGAAAATTGGACACAGATTTCTTTCAAAAAGTAGAGATTCCCTACATAATAATTTTTACAAAAATCGACTTCCAAGGGGCGTTGAGGGCGCTTAAGGGGCGTTAAACATAATTATTTCTATTTTTAACGTATTAGACGTACAGTCTTGAAATTTAGTAAGCGGATCCTCTTCATAGAGTACAGATCCACTACAGAATGGGTTTTTTGAAAATCAACTCCCAAGTGGCGTTGTAGAATATTAAGTGGCGTTATAGGCAATTAACTCCTTTTTTAAACTATTAGACGTAAAATCTCGAAATTTAGTAATCTGATACCATTCAGTAAGTAGCGATCCGCTATAAGATGGGTTTTGTGAAAATTGTTTCCTAAGTGGCGTTGCGGGGGCTTAAGGGGCATTATAGATAATTATTTTCATTTTTAAACTATTTGACGTACAGTCTTGAAATTTGGTAAGCGGAATTTTTCATAGAGTACAGATCCGCTGCAAAATGGGTTTTGTGACTATCGACCCCAAGTGGCGTTGAGGAGAATTAAGAGGCGTTATATAGGTAATTAAATACTTTTTTAAAAGATTAGACGTCAAATCTTGAAATTGAGTAAGCAGATTCCATTCACTGAGTGGATACCTGTCATAAGATGGGCTTTGTGAGAATCGTTTCCTAAGTGGCGTTGCGGGGATTTAAGGCGCGTTATAGATAATTATTTCCATTTTTAAACTATTAGACGTACAGTCTTAAAATTTGGTAAGAGAATTCCTTTTATGGTGTAGAAATCCGCTAAAAAATAGTTTTGAGGAAAATTGATCCCCATGGGTAATTGAGGGGGATTAAGGGGCGTAATAGATAAATATTTCTGCTTTTCAACTAATAGACCCACCGGCTTGAAAATTAGAAGGTATGTTCCGTTCGTCTAATAGAGTTCCTTTTACAAAGAGTTTTGTGAAAATGGACCCCCAAAGGAGTGCGGTTGAGAGAGATTAAGACGTGTTATAGAAAAATTCCTGTTTTTGAATTTAACCTATTTACTTGAAATTTTTTTGAGCACGTTTCTTCAGTTGAATAGAGTTTCACTAAGAATGGATTTTACGGAAATCAACTCCAGGGAGATATTGGAGAATTATTGGGGCGTATTGATGTACAAAATTCCCGTTTTCGAACTGCTAAGACTATAATAATAAAATTTGGTTTCCATGCTACTTTTGTTGATTTGGAATCCGCTAAGAATGCTTTTAACAAGGTATTGTTGATGAAAATTCCGTTTTTGGTCTATTAAAAACTTGAAATTAAGCACGTATGTTTATTTTATGGAGTAGAGATCCACAGGAAGTTGCTTTGGTGGAAATCCACTTTGTTATTAGGTTAAGTGGGCGCAAAAAATCTTTCTACTTCTATTTTAGATATAAATAGAAATTAGATATCTTAATGTATGTCCTTTTCGTATCAAGAAGGGAGAGTTACAGCTATAAATTTATTTTTCAATTCAATCGCGCGAAATCTTAATGCTTAGTATCAATAATCCATATACATGTAAACATTCTACACTTATACAACATTTTTAAATACCCAGCGAAGTGGGGGGTAACGGCTAATATATATATATATATATATATATATATATATATATATATATATATGTAAATCTTCTGTGCGTGTGTATGTAACTAAACTCCTCCCAAACATTTGGAATGATTTTGCTGAAATTTTTTGTGTGGGTTCCAGTGGATTTGAGAATTGTTTAGATGTACATTTCGGTCCGATATCGCAATTATTTAAAAATATATTAATTAAAAACATCAAAAACATTCAACTCAAAATTCACCTGGATTGTTGTAACAATTTTATTGTTATATAAATGACGTAAGTTGGTATCAAAAATCGATTTTCATCCAAAATGGCCTAGCCGCGTCTTTATTGTTACAAAAATGCACAGTAATCATGTTTTTTGACGTTTTGAATTAATACAGTGGTGGCAAAAAGTCCTGAACACACTCATTTTTTAGCGTAATTTTTGTGTTTGACTTCATTTTTCATTGTGAAATTATAGCACTATCTTAAATATTGTTGTTGATTTTAATGTATTTTTTATTCTGGTTTCAAATCTACTACTATTTCCTTAATGACTAAAATATTTTTGTAGTAAAGCTGCCTGAACACAAAAATGTGAAATAAGTGCAGAATAAAACAATATAGAATAACATAATATGCAAAGAAAAATAACACGAAACTTAACAAATACGGTATATTTAATAAGCATTTTGAAAATTACATTGTTGTGACATGTTAGAAAATCAATATTTTATGGGCGAGCCGTTTGCTTTACTTACGGCTCTACATCCTTTTGGCATGGAACGCACCAATTTCAAAAGAATATCTTTCGTGACAATATGGTTGAAGGAAAATATTAAAGCTTCAATTAATTCACTTTTGTTTAAAGGTTTTTTCTTTGAACTTCCATAACCAATATTTAACCATAATTTCTCTACCGGATTAATGTCAGGAGACTGTCCTAGCCAGTTCATTCTATTCACAGAATGGTCTTTCAACCATTTCTGGACTAACTTTGTACGATAACAAGGAGCGTTATCGTCCTGAAAAATCCATGACTTATTTCCAAAAAGACCTCTCGTAGTTGGTAGCAATTTATTTTGTAATATTTCAATGTAATCCATGGATTTCACTGTTCCACTAACGATGTGAAGTCTTCCAACACCATGAGAAGACATGCAACCCCATACCATCACTTTTATCAGGTACTTTACTGTGGACTTCAAACACTGAGGGCTGAATTCCTCAAGAGTGTGTCGTCTTACATATGCACTACTTTGGTTGCCAGAAATACAAATATGACTCTCGTCACTAAATATTAAATTTTCCCAATCTTTAATAGTACATAATGAATGTTCCCTTGCCCACGTCAATTGCCTCTTGCGTTGAAATTCAGTCAGTAATGGTTTGAGGCGCGCTTTACAGCCTCGTAACCCAATTTCCAGCAGTCTTCCTCTAACTGTTCTTGGACACACACTCACATTTGATGTCAAAGTCCATTGTTTTAAAATTTTCGAGGAATTAAGCTTTCTGTTTGAAAGTGAAATTCTGTGCAATAACCTGTCTTCACGTAAAGATGTTTTTCTTGGTCGTCCTGATCGCCCCCTGTCCGCAATAAAATTTGTTTCAGAAAATCTTTTCAAAGTTCTCCCAACATTAGAATGGCCACAAGGTACTTTAGCAGTAATTTGGTGCATAGAATAACCTTCTTCCTTCAAATGTATTATTTTGTACATTTTATTCTCAGGCAGATATAAAAATTTAACCATAATTCCAATATTTTACACAAACGCACTTCAAATTGCTTTCAATACACTATTTTCCACAAGCACACGACTGCATTCAATACAAAAAAACGTTTCACCTTTTTCTTTCAACCCATTATCACTACTGCTCTCTGATTGGTTGAAATAACGGATCATTTGAATGGTGGATACACACTCACTCATTCCTACAGTTACCTTGTGCTTTCTTGTAAAGAATTTTTCAACATATCAATGAAACTATTTACTTTAGATGAAATCTACAAACATATTTGAAATCAGCATGAAAAAATACATTAAAATGAATAACAATATTTAAGATAGTGCGATAATTTCATTACAAAAAATTATGTCAAACACAAAAAATTACTCAAAAATATTAGTGTGTTCAGGACTTTTTGCCACCACTGTATCTTTTCAAATAATCTTTATATACATAATTCTTCTGTGCGTGTGTATATGACTGACTTGTAAATGGCTGGACCGAGTTGGATGACATTTTTTGCGTGGATTCAAGTGGATTCGACAATGATTTAGATTCACAATTTGGTCCAATATCGCAATTAGTTAAAAATATATTAATTAAATACCGTAAAACACGAATAATTGTTTAACCCCAGTGTGCTGTTTATTCTGTTAATGTGCGGCAAGAAGAAAAAAAATAGAAGAGCGGAAATTTTTTTCCGATAATTTCGCCGTTTTTAAAATTGCAGTCTAATTTTACTATCAAAATCAGCCAATAAATAATTGCAGTATTGGAAAGAATATTCATTTCGCCACGATGTGGCATATATCTTTATATATATAATTCTTCTGTGCGTGTGTATGTGACTGAAATTCTCCTAAACGGCTGGACCGATTTAAACGATATTTTTTGTGTCGGCTCAGGTGGATTCGAGAATGATTTAGATTTACAATTCGGTCCGATATCGCAATTAACTAAAAAAGGGCCAAAATTATGTAAGGGCATGTGATTTTTCAAAAAAAAAATCGCGGCCAATACTCTTGAGGCCACTATTTCGAGTGGCAAACCTCAAGGTGAATTTGTTCTTCTACCACAGATCCCAATGATTCTCTCAGACTCATCTACTTATTCAAATGTATGCAATTCGCTTGGAATTTACTATTACCATTAATAAGTCACAAGGTCAAACAATGACAATTTGTGGCTTAGATTCAGAAAACCCATGCTTTTTTATTATATGTTGCATATCCGAGGTTTGGCAAACCATCGCATTTGTTTGTTTATACCTCTCAAGCCTTCACCAAAAACATCGTACATTCAATGGCATTACGATAAATTTATTTTTGGTGCATTAAAAATATACCTGTTATGAAAATAGCTCCAGTTTTATATCTTTTACCCTTTAATCAAAACAAGTTTAAGTTTCTATTCCGAATAGCTTCTATATTCAACTTAGTTCATAGTAAATACATACTCACACGCTATCGATAGGTTGAATTGTGGTAACTGTACACGTAATGATGTCAGGTACTGTAATAACTATCTTTATAAAAGAAAAAAAGAAAAAAAAAACATCAAAACGTTTCAGGTTGTTAAAACGTATTCAAAACAGTTTTTAATTTTAGGATTCAAGACGTATGTACAGGGCAACGTCTGTGGGGACCACTAGTCTATATATATAAAGCTTCTGTGCGTGAGTATGTGACTTAACTGCTCCTAAATGGCTGGAGCATTTTTTATCACATTTTTGCGGGAGTTCAAGTGGATTCGAGAAAGGTTTAGATTCATAATATGGTCCGATATATCAATTAGTTAAAAATATATTATTTAAAACCAGTTTTAATACGCAGTTTAATAAGCACTTTGATTTGTCTGCATTGTTGTAACACTGTTATTGTTATAACAATGACAAAAGTCGATGTCGAAAATCAGTTTTCAGCCAAAATGGAATTTCATAACGTTACTCTATTGACTATATTAATTAATTTTGTTTAAAAAATAAATGATTTTAACATATGATTAACTGAAATATATTTTTAAAATCTCAATTTTTCTACAATGTTTATTTTTTTTTAAATTTAAATTCCTAAAGAAGATAAAACTATTTTTCAAGCAGATTGGTACATTTTTTAACCTTTTCAAAGATGCCAAGTTATATATATATATATATAATTTGAAATCAAATTAAAAGACAATGCTATAGTTAATAATATTTATGATAAAAATAAGACTTTAATTTCAATATTTAAAAATATCATCATTGGAAAAGTAATGTACATGTTTCTATATTCAGAAATACTGTTATTAATTATATACAACGCAGTAATTTTCCAGTTTCTAAAAATCAGAAAAAAATAAGAAAATCTTATAAACATTTCTCTAAATATTCCTTAATTCAGAAATAAATAATTAATTTTATTAATATTTGCACACAATAATTCTAAATAGTAAGGATTAAAATTAATTAGAATAATAATAATTTATTAATATAAACTTATAATTTTTGCTAGTTCCTTCCTAGTTTTCATCCGTTTTCTAAAATTAGATAAAATTACTTATTATTATTTTTTAACTTCATATCTAACCCTACTATCACTGAAGTTAAGGCAGTTTGTAAGATAAATTTTTAATTTTTAATATTTCTATTATTTTCATACTTTTGTTAAGTGCTGCAGTTCAGCCATTTCCATTCTTTTAATTTTTTTGCATTTGGGTCTAAAATCTGGCAATAACTTATATATTGTACTCACAGATTAAGCGCGGAGTTTGCATTTTTGAATGCAATTTTTAGTGGATTAATCGATTTAGATATTCTATTCATTATTTTCAATAGGTGTTTTTTCAGTATTATTAACAAAAAGAGGGAAGATTGGCTGCTCACAAAACATGTTCAAACCCACTTTTATGTAAATTATTTTATATTTAAATTGTCCTAAGTCAGCAATGTTTATAATACCGAAGCAATTATTATCGTAGGTTTTAAACCCTGTTATAATTTTAATTCCTCATATATCATTCTACATCTGGTTATCATGCAATTTCAATTTTGTTCGGTTCTGCTTCGTGAATGTTCATCTCTCATTAATAGAGAATTTAGATTATATATATGTGTGTGTGTGTGTGTATGTGTCTATCATGATTTTTAAGACAAAATCAGATTAAAAGTTAGAAAAAGGAAAGGATGATCTTTATTCAATCATTTCTACATCTGTTCTGACGTTAAGAGCAGGGAATAAAAAAGCACGCCACGATTTTCGTTTAAAATGGATAACATTTGAAAAACATATGGTAAGTATCGCGGATTTGAAGAGGGTATTTGAAATTTAATGCTGATATATGTTGACTATTAAATCTAATGATCTGGAATTATACATGTTTATTGGCTACGACATATGTTCGGAAGAAATAAAAGGGTGATTAGTTTGATACTTGAAGATGTGCACTGAGAAAGATGAGTCAAGTGCTAGATAGGGAATTTAATTTTTAATCTAATTTAATTATCCTAACATCTATAAAAATTCTATGTCACAATTTTTTCCCGCGATGGACTCCGTAACTACTCAACGGATTCTAACATAATTTTTCATAATGCGTGTCATTTCGTCCAACTTAAAATATAGGATAAATATTTTGTCAATTTTTGACGTCGTTATTTTTTAATGTCTGAAATGCGTACAATACGGGAAACGAGAAAATTCGCAAAATGCGGGAATGCGTGTGTGCATGCAGAAGAAGATTTTACATACCAAGATGTGCATAACAAAATAGTGACCGGTGTACTTCGGAGCGTGGAATCAGGTTTTTGAATTGAAACTCAATGATCCCCTTAACTTTGCCAGATAATGCCGGTCAACCTTATTTTAGACACTCCCTAGCAGGGAGTTATCTTAAAAGCCTTGAAGCGTGAAAACGTTATCCCTGGAGTATTTTGAGACGGGCAATCTGAATACGATACGCAATAAAATAAATTATCGCCCTTTTGCCGGATAAGGCCGGACGACCACATTTTATACAAACTATCGCAGGAGCTTACCTTAAACGCCTTGGAGAGCAAAAATTTGGTCCCTAGCGTTATTTTAGCTGCAATGTGAATATTTAGGTATCTATAAGTATATATAACTAAGAAAATGATAATATGTATGATTATACACTGCTGGCCACCGTAAATGCAATACCCTGAATGAAGCATGCAAATAACATGAAATTTACAACATGCATTAGTGAATGTGAAATATGCAAATGATTAGAATTTCAGCGCAGACACAAATTACGCGCGCCTGTGGCGTCACCTCAAAGCGCTATTTAAGGCTTGGAGTTTTCGACGATTTCATGTTCAGTAACTGTGTTTTTCTTCTTTTTTTTTCAAAAAACGATCAGTTATGTCTCGTATCTGGTAGAAAACAGCGATCAGCATTTGATCAAGTATCCGAGTTCAACAGAGAAATGATAGTGGCCTACCGAGATTGTGGATTATTTTTCAGGAAAACCCAGGAATTTTTACCCAGACTGCACTCCCATCTGCCACACTAGATCAACTTTGGGCAACGTGTGGAAGTTGCTTGGTCTATTGTACCCCAAGATCCCATCCAAAGTCTCTTTGAATCACTGCCGAGGCGTGTGGCAGTGGTGATCGCCAACAATGATGGTTACTCTTACTACTGATTCTTGCAAGAAACACACTTCACAGAAGTCTATTAATTTAATCATTTGATACTTCGTCAACATGTTATCTACAAAATAAATTTCATTGTACTATCTCTTGTCTTTCTTGGTGTTGCATTTTCGGTGACCAGCACTGTATTAATAAATTATTAATCCTCCAAAGAACTGTTTTCTTACCATTTATAATTTCTTCATATAAATAACTATTAATAAAATTAATTGAGTATTTTGGAAATTAACGGAATTTAATAAAATTTCTATAATTATTTTTCTATGTTTTTCTGAATTTTATGAAACTAGAAATTTGTTAATTAATATTTATCATAGCAAACTCATGTCTATAAATTAAGGATAAATAGGTTCAGGCAAAGACAGAGACACAAGCAAAAAAAAATTGACTTATTTGTAAATACTTATTATTAAACAAAAGATAAAGAACAAAAAATATGCTATATCATTGACATAATTAATAAAAATTGCGATTTTTACTTCCTGTAGAAAATTTTAAAAAAGAACATATTTACAAAAAACCGTATAACATGTATAGTATGATGATTAATACGGATAATGTCTCCCGAACAATGCAATACAGGCCTTACAACGCCTAAGCATGCTGAGTATCTAATTATCGATCTCATCTTGGGGAATATTACACCACTCATCAATCAATGCCCTCTGAAGTACCGGTGGACAGGTGCGAGGGGGTTGACGGACTGCAATTCAACCAAGCATGTCCCAGACATGCTCTATTGAATTCAAGTCCGGTGAGTATGCTGGCCAATCCATACGGGTGATATCATCCGATTGAAAACATTCGCCTACAGTGTTTGCACGGTGAGGACGAGCGTTGTCATCCATAAGCAGAAATTCAGCACCCATGGTGCCCCGAAACAAACGTACATGTTGTTCCAGAATGACATCCTGATAGATGTGGCCCGTCATCGTTACACTCTGAATATGCAGGTCAGTTCTGGAACCAAGAAAAATTTCTCCTCAAACGAGCCATCCTGAACCACCGCAACGGTGTCATTCAATGGTGTTGTCTTGGTGGTAACGGGTTTCTGGCGCTCTTCATATTAAAGTCCGGTGAGAATCAGCTTACAAACTAAACCTGGCCTCGACGAAAAAAACTTCACTCAAGACCATTGTTGTAGTGTCCACAATGTATGCTCTCTACTCCAGGTTAATCGCAGGCGACAGTGAGTTGCGATAAGGGGAACACATCTGACAGGTTTACGAGCATATACACCAATGTGTCCTAAGCGTTAGTATACAATCTGCTTTGAAACTGTCGTACCGGTAGCTGAAGAGAGCTGACGATACAAGTCTGATGCTGTACTCCGTCTGTTTTTTTTTTGGCAGTACCTCCCAAATACAGGTCCTCATTCGGCGTTGTAACTCGGGGGCGGCCTGTCCTGTAACATCTACTCACATTACCATTATCTTGGAATCGTTGTCAAAGCCTGGAGATAGCACTCTTGGCGATTCCAAGTTCCTCGGATACTTCCAGCAGGGTAGGTCCACATTCCAGACATCGAATAATTCTACCACATAAAAAATTAGCCAAATGCTTCGTTTGTGCCATAACTAATCGGTTATTGCACTGAAATGACTTTAAAGCGCTTGTGAACAATTTTACTTCTTTGCCACCATTCCTTATATACCCCTCTCTTATACTCTCGTCAAAGTGGTGAACTACTCGCGCCATCTGGTGTTTCCTGCAATTTGCTTATTCTTCTTCGAGATGTGTGTGGTAATTATACAGGTGAAATTTTTATTTTAGAATTCAATTTCTGTTTGATTCTGAATTATCCTTAATTTATGGGCGTGGGTGTAAAATTTATTAATATTGAAACATGCCCATTTTGTGTGTCAAATTATATATATACATATATATATATATATATATATATATATATATAAGGATAATTAAATTAGATTAAAATTAAATTCCCTCTCTAGCACTTTACTCATCTCAGTCCCCATATTCAAGTATCAAACTAATCACCTATTTAATTCTTCCGAACATATGGCCTAGCCAATAAACATGTCTAATTCTACATCGTTAGATTTAATAGTCAACATATGTCAGCATTAACTTGCAAGCAGCATCTTCAAAGCAGCGACACTTACCAGATGTTTTTCACGTGTTATTCACGTGAAACCCCCACCATGGCGTGTTTTTTACTCCCTTCTCTTAGCATCAGAATGGATGTAGAATCGATGGAATAAAGACCTTCCTTTTTAAACTTTAATCTGATTCTGTCTTTAAAATCATGACAGACTTAAAGCCGGCAGGATCTTTGTCTGCGAACTTAATGTAAAAAATTAATCTTTTTTATAAAATAATTTAATATAAAACTAACGCCAACGAAAGTAATAACTGATATGGAGAATTTTATGGAAGACTGACGGCACTCTACATTTGTTAGCTGCGGACGTTGGGTTACCAGAATTAATCTATTGTCCGGAAAAGAAACGCGCTAGTAATCCCCGAAAGAACATCGCTCGTACTGCCAAAGAAATAGAATCATCATCTTCTCCTAACAAGATTTCAAAAAGTCATACTTCAAAAATGGAAACAGTGAATGAAATTAAAATTAAGCAAGAAGAGAATTTAGATGCTGAGGAAGAAAAATTACAACAACCTATAACCATTATTAAAAATGATATTCGATTTGAAGATCTACAGACTTTTTTTCCAAAATATAACCTGGAAATACCCATTCGAACATTCATTAGAAATTTTGAAAGTACGTGTGAATCTTTCAATATACCAGAAAAACAGAAATTATTTTTATAATCAAGTTAGTAAATGGAGCTGTAAAGAGACTTACATACAATCACAATCTATCCCTAAAAGTTTTTACGAACTGAAAAATAATTTAATACGTGAATTCGGAACACAAGTCAACCCAGCGGAGATTCATCTTCAATTATCTAAAACAGAAAAAACCTCAAAAGAGACCCACATAGAATATTTCTACAGAGTAAAATAAATAGCATCCCGGATAAACATGGAAGAAGAAGCTGAAAAATATTACATCATAAGAGGATTAAAAGAAAATAGAGCCATAGAAATACAGTTACAAAGCTGCAGCAACATAGAGGAACTGAAGGAAAAAATGAAACTCTTAGATATCGAAGAAAAATCAAAATCAAGTAAGAATGAAGTTATATACCCAAAGTATCCAATGACAAGAATACCTTATTATACGAATCAATTTGCCCATAGAAAACAATATGGAGGATGGAATTGGAGAAATGACCAATCTCAACATCCGGATACCATAACCAATACAAGATATAAGGTATACTCTCCTCAGTTTCCATCACCTTATCATCACCCTTCCTTTTCACGTCCATGGCCGACCCTATATCCGAGAAACCAACAATTTCCACAACGACCGTCAATTTTGCGACCCAATGCTCCAACTTTCTACCCCCGTCAAAGAACACAAAACAATAATACGGTATTCCAACCTCATCAAACATGAGAACTTACGATCATCCAAGGAAGAATCAACTTCAAACAAGTTGATGTCCTCTTGGATACAGGATCACAAGAGTGTCAATATTATTCCAAAAAATATAATATCACAAATCAAGGGATACCACAATGTAGATTATATCAAAACAAAAATTGCCACCATCAATGAAGAAATTGAGGTGAGTGAGGCAATTACTTTACAATTAATATAGGAGAAATTATTGAAAATATTAAATTCCTCATAGTAAATGTAGAACTAAAATATTTAATAATTTCTAATAAAACTATGAATATTTTTGAATTAAATATTAATTTTAGTGATTATAAAATTTTTCAAAGAGGAAAAAAAAATTTAAAAAATTATGAATCTAAGAAAAATATTAAGGAAAATGAAACTCTTAAATTTAGTAATAATAAAATTATCACTAAGAAAACTGATAATGTGTTTAATATAGAAATAATTCCTAATAGTGATTATGATATTATTAATATGATTATTGATAAATATAAACATGTCTTTGCTAAAATAAGTTTGATGTGGACGAGTTAAAATGTAATTCTCCTAAAATAATACTTACCTCAGAATTACCCATTGTAAATCGACCATATAGGACATCTTTTAAAGATGATACGGAATTAAAAAAACAATTAGATGCATTATTGAAAGCAGGAATAATAAAACCATCTTATAGTTCTTACGCTGCCCCTATAACATTGGCTTTTAAAAAAAAGAGGATAATGCTCGTACACGATTATGTATTGATTACAGAAAGCTAAATGCTATCACAAAATTAGATGCAGAGCGAATTCCCCGAATAGATGCAGTTTTAGACCAATTAACACATGCAAAATTTTTCTCAACCATCGACCTATGTAGTGGTTATTGGCACATTAAATTAGATGATAATGAATCTGAAAAACTTGCATTTACATCAAATTACGGTCTTTTTCAATTTAATCGTTTGCAATTGGATATAAAAATTCTCCAGCTATATTTCAAAAAGCTATTAGACAGATTTTATATAAATACCAAATAAAATTTGCATTAAATTATTTTGACGATATAAAAGTATTTTCGGAATCAATTGAAGAACATGCAAAACATTTAGAGGAAATTTTTAAAATTTGTGGAATATAAAATATAAAATGAAAATTCTCAAAGTGTAAATTTGGCAAAGATACAATTGATTTCTTAGGATATGAAATAAAACAAGGGTCATACACTCCAAATAATACAAATGTCGAAATAATTAAAAAACTTTTACCCCCTAGAAATGTAAAGGATTTACAAAGATTTCTTGGTAGTATTAATGTCTATTATAAATTCATTCCTCAATATGCAAAATTAAGAATGCCCATAAATAATCTACTTAAAAAGAATCAAAATTGGAATTGGACCCCAGAATGTCAACAATCTTTTCAAAAACTTAAAGACAGCTTAATTTCAAAGCCCATTTTAGCTATATTCAATCCAAATTATCCCTGTCATCTTTATGTAGATGCATCGAAAACTGCAATCTCATGTATCCTCAAACAACAAAAACCCAATGGAAATCAACATCCGATTGCATTCCACTCGAGACGACTGAGAAATTATGAAATTAATTATACAATAACTGAATTAGAATGCTTAGCTATAATTGATAGTTTAGATAAATTCCATTGCTATCTTCATGGATCTCATTTCACAGTTCATACCTATCATAATGCATTAGTTTGGCTTATAAAAATTTCAAAAATCCCACGGGTAGACTTTTTAGATGGTATTTAAAAGTTTCTATGTATGTGTGATTTTGATATAAAATCTTAGAAAGGTAGCACTAATGTTGAAGCTGATATGTTAACAAGAAATCCTATTGCTTATCATATAATTAATACACCCCCAGAACCTTTATTCGATATCAATGAAATAAGTCATTTTCAAAATATAGAAAATACATCAGCTCCTAAATGTTTTAAGAGAGATGGTGTTTTTGTAGTTAAAAGACAAGGTTTAACTAAAATAATTGTGCCCAAAGCTCTAAGAGTGAAATTAATGGAAACAACTCATAAAAAATTTGGCCACCCTGGTGTAGCTACCATGTTAAAATTAATATCACCACAATATTATTGGATAAATATTATTACTGATATACGAAATTATGTGAAACACTGTGAAACTTGTCAAATAAATAAGAAGTCACATCAGAGAAAATACGGACTGATGCAATCACTTCCCCTTTGTGAAAAACCCTTTGAACTTTTATCTATAGATAGTGTAGGTGGTTTAAATTATTACAACTCTGTTAAAAAATATTTACACATTATTTATGATCATGCAACTAGGTACATTTGGACTTGCCTATCAAAAAATGCAACAACAGGTACTTATATAAATTGTTTAAGACAAATCTTTCAGAATCACATACCGGAAAATATTTTAAGTGATAGAAATACTGTGTTCACCTCTTCAAAATTTAAGCATTTTTAAAACATAATAATGTCACTCAATTATTAACTACTTCTCACAAACCAAAAACCAATGGAAAGGTTGAACGTGTAAATCAAACCATCATTACCCGCTTAAAATGTGAAATTAGTAATAGTTCAAATATAGTCCCACAGACAAAAATTCTAGAAAAAGTAACCCATCAGTATAATCAAACTCCACATACAATAACAGGTTTCCCACCAACCTACTTAATGTATGGTAATTTACCTTTCGAAATTTCACTAAAAGATAATGAGATATATCCTCCCTTAGAAGAAACAAGAAAATTAGCCAAATAAAGAACAGAACAATATTATAAAATAAATAAGATTAGATATGATAAAAAATTTCAGGAAGCTGATTTCAAGGTTGGTGACTTAGTAATGTATGAGGAATTTCAATACCCGAATACAAGGAAATTAAGTCCCCCTAGTTCAGGCCCTTATACCGTTTTAAGAAAATGTTCTGATGTATTATTTGAAATTGATAGACCCAATGCCCATAATAAAACTGACACTGAATTGGTTCATTCAGTTCGTTTAAGACATTTTCATTCATCTGAAAATTTTCAGTTAAATTACATTCAACAAAATACCCATAATAATGTGAAGAAGATAATAACTAAAAGAGAAACATCTTACATAATACAAAAATAACTGAGTTCTGCTTAACATGACTTTTCGGCGAAAAAGAATAATATATGATATGGTATTTAATTTTTATAATATAGTTGTGTTATAAATGAGATATTTTCTTTATATTTTAATTGAGAAAGCAAAGTATATAGGTTTAGTCATACAAAATTTTGAGAAATTTTAATATACTTCTCATAATTTTATCTTAAGATGTCGAATGAGTTAAGAGTTATGATAGAAATTGGTGTTTTAAAGTGAAAGATATAAATTAAGTTTTTAGAAAAATGACTGAGAGAACTAATACTAGAGATATTGATTTTTAAAAGAAACAAAAGTAAAGTCAAGTTGTATTCTTTTTTCTCCATTGAATTCAAATGTTTTGTTAATTATTTTATTCAGCAGTAATCTTATTGCATGTCATTTAATTTTTTTCATTTTGAAATTGTGTTTTGATATACCGGCCATATATCAGGATTCACTATTTCTTAAAATTTTCCTTATCTAAAATTAAAATTAACTTAATAACTTGAAGTCTAATTTTGGATATTATACAGTGGATAAGCGAGAATACAATCATTATAATTTTGTATATGTCTCGAAACGTTAAGAGGACAAACTTGTTTAGTTTGATATGTACACCTCTCATTGTTTCT
The DNA here is from genome assembly GCA_019973935.1 of Trichonephila clavipes. NCBI lineage: Eukaryota > Metazoa > Arthropoda > Arachnida > Araneae > Nephilidae > Trichonephila > Trichonephila clavipes. The sequence goes on from BMAU01014915.1 coordinate 1,512,910, forward strand.
TATCAGCATCCCTGAACATCTGTGACTTGATGACGCAGATTTCTCAGAGAGATGTGTTCAAAATTAAGTAAGGTGATACAGTTTATATTAGTGAATGTGTGATGTAAGAGAAAATCAAGAATTTTTGTCTATGAAATGAATTTTTAGAAGGTTACGGAAAGATTTAAAATATTGTATACGATATTGTTAAGTTACAGGGAATATTGAGAAAATTTTCATACATACTAAACGTTAGTATTGAAGTGAGTCCACTTTTCCGACTCAAAAATAATAAAAAAGTGCTCTTATAATCTTGTATTCTTTTATTCTTATATTCTTATAATTTTTATGTTTTATAACGTATATGAAATAAAATATTGTTTATTGTGTTGAATAGTGCATATAAGTTGTGTGTTATACACCGTTTTCATATTGTTACTAATTTCATTTTATTAGTGTCTATATTTTTTTTATCTTTTTAAAAAATGTTTTTCATATGTGCAAAATGTGTGTAACAACATAAGGTAGTACTACGATGGCGCCAGAGTAGATTTTTATACAAAATTATTTTTTTAACATTTGTATGATTTCATGTATTTTTATATTTACTATCTTATTGTTTGATATATTATTTTCCAACATAATTTTTGTAAAATATCTACCAGCTATAATACGAATCTATTATTATGAAGGAATAGGAGGAAACGTGACCTCTTATTCTAGATGTCGAATAGATTTGAACAAGCTAATCTTCATTTATATGTATGGAAAGTCATGTTTATCAATTAATATGTTTGAAGTGTCCTTACTGTGTTTGTTGTTACAGTTTCTCTCGTTTATTGTATTGCTTTTTGATTTTAGTATTACTTTTGCTTAAAAATTTCTACTGTGTTTAATATGTCTTTCTAAATAACTATGTATTGTTTTGTGTTTGTTGAAAATTGATTAAGTTTGTAAAGAGAGAAAAAACCACGCCATGACTCCCTTTTAAAATTGGGGGGCAAATGTAAGGATAATTAAATTAGATTAAAAATTAAATTCCCTATCTAGCACTTTACTCATCTCAGTCCCCATATTCAAGTATCAAACTAATCACCCATTTGTTTCTTCCGAACATATGGCCTAGCCAATAAACATGTCTAATTCTAGATCGTTAGATTTAATAGTCAACATATGTCAGCATTAACTTACAAGCACCATCTTCAAAGCAGCGACACTTACCAGATGTTTTTCACGTGTTATTCACGTGAAACCCCCACCATGGCATGTTTTTTACTCCCTCCCTGCTCTTAGCATCATAATGAATGTAGAAACGATGGAATAAAGACCTTCCTTTTTAAACTTTAATCTGATTCTGTCTTTAAAATCATTTATATATATATATATATATATATATATATATATATATATATATATATATATATATATATATATATATATATGTCAGGTTTGAAAAGTTTAGATTCAAAATTAAGGAAGTAATAAAGGAAAATAGAGAGAACTATTTAGAACCGCGCAAGGATTTGTGGGTAATTAAGCCTATTCAAAGTTGGAACAAGCACTGACGAAGTCGAACGCATACTTAAAAAGTCTTAGCTGGTGACTATTTGCTTAGATGTTCTCTTATGTACCACCCGGTTGCGCGCCAAACTGCCGCCATGTTGGATTTTATGTGACTGAAGCTAAATAAAGATGTGTTTTGAAGATGATGCCCTCCTCATTTTACCAGCAAGTCTGAGGCCTGATAAGAGCCGGCTGGATTACTTCAGGAACCGCAAAATATTCCACAAAACCAAAAGAATGAACTTCAATTTTTTTTGAACGAGTGACTGTCTATAAAACGATACTACCATGGAGGACGACTCTTTCCGGTAGGAGTCATCAGTGAACCCATCGAAAGAAACCTTCTTTTTTTCTGAATTTGACACGAGTAAGTTTAACAGTTTTAAAAGTTTTCTTGACTGTTTTGATCAACAATATTTGGAATATCAAAAGGACGAACAATGGAAGAAGCAAAATATTGATAGATATTTCACGGGAGGTTATCTTACATTTTGGTAAGAGAACCAACTATTTGAAAAGTCTTCCCAAGAAAGCAAAAAATTATTAATGAAGGTGTTCAATGCGGCTAGACAAGAGGATATTCGAAAATTTCACAACCTAAAATTCAACAACTCTAAGGAATTAATTTCCTTTTTTTACGAAAAACTTTCGTTAGAGCAGAAACTAAATTATGATGACAGTTCCATTGTGGAACATATGGCATTATCCAGTCCCATTCAATTTCAAAACTTCTTGCTTATTAAGAAGATTTCAACACCCTGCGAATGGATTTCGAAAATACGGCAATTAATCGCAGTAACACCAGACAAACCTTACCAAAATGCGGTAGATACTAGAAGTTATACGCGGTGGAATAAGTAAGCATACGGTAGTGAACACAGAGGAACTGAACCATGGCACCGATTCCAATCAAGAGGAAATCATTCACAGCAACATCAATCTCACATAATGTGATTCAATGAAAGGCAACAGTTCAACAGTCAACCTAGGCAGTTTGTACAACGGAATCGACATAATTTTCGCTCACAAAGAAATGACGAAAAAATTAAGAGGCAAGGATGACAACTAATTATCGATTCAATGGTATGTTCCAAGCCATTTTGTACTCTAATTGACACAGGAAGCAATGTGTCATTAATTCCAAAAAAAAATATCTAAGCAATTAAAAAGTATTAAAACTTTAAAAAATTTTAATGTAAAAATAAATCAAACTTGTGGGACTATTCATCCCAAAGGCATAATTAAAGTAATATGAATATTGGAAGCATATCTAAGCAAATAGATTTGTTTGTAATTGATACTAAATTGCCTTATATTATTTTAGGACTTGGATATTTACATTTATTTAAGCTTGACATTAGTATTCATAAAATGTGTGTTTTTCAATTTGGTAAAAATTTAAGTAATGTTAAATTTGTAAATAAGTGTGTCGGTGAGTTCAGAACATGTCATGGTACTTATTGCAAAACTCTTATTAATGATCGAATTATGAACTATTATAATGCTAATGATGAAAATAATATTAACGTTAAGAATAATGAAGGTATATATATATATATATATATATATATATATATATTTGTCAGGTTTGAAAAGTTTAGGTTCAAAATTAAGGAAGTAATAAATGAAAATAGAGCAAACTCTTTACCATCGCGTAAGGATTTATGAGTAAACAAGCCTGTTAAAAGGAGCAACGAGCGCTGACGAAGGCGAACGCATACTAGAGAGGATTTGGCTGGTGTCTCCTCGCTGAGATGTATTTGGTAACACCCGGTTGCGTGGCAAAAGGTCCGCCATGTTAGATTATATATGATGAAAGCGTAATAAAGGAATATTGTGAAGATGATGCCCTCCTCATTTTACCAGCAGGCCTGGGGCCTGTCATATATATATATAGATCAAGTACCAGACAGCACTGAAGATGATCTGAAAAGATTGTTTTACCCAGCCATGGTTGTTGAGGACACAGTACGAAAACAAACAATGGGAAGATGTAACCCAACTCCTTGACAAATTTTAAACCATATTTTCGCAAAATAAATATGATGCAGGCTGTATCAATTTAGAGCCACAAAGAATTCATATAATCTCAGATCTTCCTATAAGTTTACGCCCTTATAGAAACAGTCAACAGGAATCTAAAAAAATACAAACACAGATAGAAGAATTGTTAAAAGCATGTTTTATTAGAACCTTCCATAGCCCATATGCTGGCCCTGTATTTTTAGCGTACAAAAAGGATGAAGGGAAAATATCAAGAGTATGTATCTATTATAGAAAACTAAATGAAATTACACGAAAAGATTCCACTCATGTACCTCTGATAGACTTTGTAATTGATAATTGAACTCACGCTACATTTTTTCTTCTCTCGATTTAACAAGCGGATATTGGCATATTAAAACTCATTCACAGAGAGACTTGCTTTCACACCTAATTTTGGACTCTATGAATGATTAAGACTTCCATTTGGCCGGAAAAATTCCCCAGCTGTTTTCCAAAGAACTATAAGACAAATTTTACAAAAAAATATAAGTTAACTTTTGCTTTAAACTGTTTTGATGATATTATAAATTTTCTCAATGTTGGGAAGAGCATTTAACTCATTTAGATACAATTTTTCAAATTTGTAAAAAAGAAAACATTAAACTTAAAAAATCAAAATGTCAGTTTGCACAGGAAAAAATAAAGTTTTAAGGATATGAAATAACACAAGGTCATTATTCCCCAAGTAATTCAAATATTGTAACAATAAGAAAATTAGCACCACCAAAAGATGTAAAAGAACTCCAAAGATTCCTTGGTTCCAACACTGTTTATCAAACATTTATTAAAGATTATGCAAAACTGAGAGTACCATTAAATAAATTACTTAAAAAAAGGTGCAATTTAGAATTGGTCACATGAATGTCAAGAAGCTTATCAAAAGTTAAAGAATTGTTTAATCTCAAAACCTATATTTAAATTATACAACTCAAAATACCCATGTCATGTGTTTTGTGACGCATGCCAGGATTCAATAGGCGTAGTCTTGAAACAACAACACCCAGATGGAACTTTTTACCCCATAGCTTATCACTCGAGACAATTACTTAAACATGAAAATAATTGTAGAATTTCAGAAAAAGAGTGTTTAGCAATTATAGATGACTTAGACACCTTTCACTGTTACCTACATGGATCCAAATTCACAATACATACTGATCATGCTGCTTTACAATGGCTTAAAAGTGTACAACATTTAACTGGACGTTTATTTCGGTGGAGTTTAAAACTTCCTCAGTATGAATATTTGATAGTTTATATAAAAGGTAAATTAAATATTGAATCAGACATGTTGTCAAGGAACCCTGTATGCCATTACATATCACCCATTTTTTATTTTTAATTACTGATGAAATTATTAAATACCAAAATTCAGAGAACATTAATGAACCAAAATATACAAAATTTAATGATGTATTAACCGTTAAGAAAATAATTTAATTAAAGTTGTAGTACCATTAGCTTTGAGAGAAAAATTAATTACAACTGCACATGAATAATTTGGTCACCCGGGTGTGAAAAAGATGTTGAAATTAATTCCCCCAATTTACTACTGGAAATGCATTGTATTAGACATTTCAAATTTTGTTAAATGTTGTGAGACATGTCAAATGAAAAAAAAATCTACACAAAAAGTATGGATTATTGGAAGAAGTTCCTGTAGCATAAGAACCATTTGAAATGATGTCACTAGACACTGTAAGAGGATTTAATTATCATAATTCACAAAAGAAATACCTGTATATAGTTTTGGACCATGCTACCAGATATACTTGGACATTTCCATTCAAAAGTGTCATTACTGAAATTTACACAAATTGCTTAAAGCAAATTTTTTTCAATTCAATGCCCAAAACAACTTTTAAGTGATAGAAATGCTGCATTTACTTCTTCTCAATTTAAAAAAAATTCTTTAAACATCATAATATTAGACAAATACTAATTTCAGCAAATAGGCCACAATACTGATGCGACGCTGATGAATACTTATTTACTTGCCAAGATGAAAAACCCAGATTCTTAATTTGACATCGCATCATGGCTTAAGTTAAAATTAAACACTAATACTCTAAAGACATAAAACAGTACTCTAAATTGAAAGGCCGGTTCTTAAAGTAACAATTAATTTTATTGAATTAACATATTTAAATAAAGAACGTTTAAATTTTACAAGGGTATTTACTTATCTGAAATTAGAGGAGAGGATGGGCGACGGAGGGGTGACCTCGGGTAGCGAGTGCGCTTCCCGACTAGAGGGTTTTTCTGGCAGACGTAAGAGGGAGTAAAAAGCCCCGAGAATTCACGTGCCTACCCTTTTAAAGGTCGACCGCACCACTCGGAAAATCATCCGCTTCAAAGTTCTGGCGGTAAATTTTACCATTCCGATTGGCCAACAAGCTGTGCAAAGATACAGCTTTGCCCGCCATAGAGTCCGTTGACCTGAGACACCCCCAAATTCCTTAGAAATCCGTTTCCTGTAAACAGGGCAAATATAAAAACTGCAATTGTATCTTGGGGATCGGCGGCCTCCCATCAATACAATGGAAAAAATGAAAGAGTTGATCAGCGATTATTAGTAGCAAAATTAAGATGCAAAGTCAAATCAACTACAAATATTCCTTGGACAAAATTATTAGAACAAGGTGCATATGAATACCATAACTCGCTACATGATGTTACTGGCTTTCCACCTGCATATTTAATGTTTGGAAATTTGCCATATGATTCACCATTACCTAATCAAGTAAAATTAAACTATCCACCTATATAACAAGCAAGACAAATTGCAGTAAACAAAACAATTAAACACCATAAGGTAAATAAACAAAGGTATGATAAACACAATGTTGATGCAAAATTTAAAGTTGGAGATTTAATCTTATATCAAAATTTCTCATACCCTAATTCAAGTAAACTTCAAACTCATTATATTATTATTTCTTGTTTTTGATACATAATACATATTTCTTTATATATATATATATATATATATATATATATATATATATTCTGGAGGCCCTAAAAATTAAATTTTTAAAAATGTGTAATTTCTTAGTAAATTTTTAAAAAAATAATACATACATATATTCTTGCATATTAATCAGTCCTTTTCACTTTTTGCTTATGGGGCGTTGAAGAACATGTCTATTGTCGAATGCTTTTCTATCTTTTTCAGGATTTTTTTTTGATGTAAATATTAGCATTATTGTTGTAAAGATCCCCAATACTACTGACATCAGCTTGGTACGGGTGCCATTCTAAGACCATTGCTCTGACTTTCTCCCACTTTTTCAAAAGATCTTTAATGCAGTGGTTCTCAAACTTTCACTACTGGCGCCCCGCTTTTCAATCACAATTTTTATCGCGTCCCCCTTATAGTTTAATAATGTACTGAATGCAATAATAATGCACTTTAACGCTAAAGCTACAATACGATCATAATTATAACTTATATAAGATAAGTATTAAATTTTGTATATCTTACTTTTAAGTAATATTTTTTTTTTTGCTTTTTAGTTCGAGTCACTATAAAAGCGTGCTTTTTAGTTTGTTTTAAAACTATAATTTATTTTATAGTTATTTTTACTATACACTATAAAAATCACAATTCCAGTGAATAATTTAATTAAGAGAAAATATACTTACCTACTTTCAAGGACCTTTCTATTTTTTCGTAGAAAATTTGAGAAAAAATCCAATAAAAATAAAGAAAATATTCCAAATAAATAATGCCCTTAATAAAGGACATAAATCACATAAACTTTTCGCTAACAACACAGGAACGTTATTTTCCAGCTAAACTCAAATCAATTTAAACGTTTCATATAACGCTTTTCTGATATTTACCTTCGCTATCTTGATTAATATGCATTAATTCAGTAGGTCCTTCAATTGCTTGATCAGTTTCAACTTCCTTTAATGCTTCCTTAATAACATATGCCCATTTTTTTAATATTCTGCTTATTTACATTTTCTAAACCAGAATAAGTCGTGCAACACAACAATCAAAACTACAAAATTGTTCATGGGGAAAGTGTAGCATGTTCTAAAAAAAATTGTGTAAAAAGCTTTTCATTATGCATTATATGTTTCAGAATACTCATGCTTATCCATATATCATAAAACTCTTTCACATGGAAAAAAGATGAAACAGAAATATATTATATATATTTAAAACTTCCCTAAAAAAAAGACGGAGATAACCGCGTATTAGTAAGTTCGAAGGTCAGCTAAAGTAATATTTTAGGGTAAAAGAAACGTAATAAAAAACCTCTCATCATTTGATATCGTTAAAAGGAACGTAAATAAAAATCTCTCATCGTTCTCATATTGATCGCAAAGCAAACAAAATATTTGTTTAATTTGGTTATAGGATCAAAGATGGCTAATGAGTGTTTAAGATATCCGTACACCTTCAAAACGTCATTTTCGTCAAATTTTTCGATTTTTTAATTTAAATGTTATTTGAAAATATGAACTTTTTTCTTTAAAATGGTGTTTAAATTTTGTTTCTATGTTATTTAGAACTTAAGTGATGGGGATTTGAGATTCATTCGATAGCACCTTTTTGAACCCGGAAGTACAAGTCTGCATTGCGAAGTAGAAAAAATGTTTGTTGACATTTTTATTTTTCAAAGTATCGTTTAAATATGCGGTAGTAAGAAATTTAAACTTTTTAAAATATGAATTTGAGTTTTCAGAATTATCAAGAATATAATTGGCAACAGGTTTTTATTTATATTTTTATCTAGAATCTGGCAAGAAAATAGAGTGCTTTACTGTTTGTTTACATTTGCTTATGATTGCGTAGCTCTTTATAAGCTTTTGTTTAATCCTTTTTTATAGCAGAAAATTTTAATTTTTGTCATTTAAAATGGGTAATTCTAAACGTAGAGTTAGTGCAAAGAGAAAACGCCAATTTCTAGTAAATGGATCTACCATTAAACATTCAAAAAAATAGCAGCGCAACATCTACCAACGCCAGTTCTTCAAAAATTAAATACCTGCTGACTTTGTAGCAGAAATAGCAGAATATCAACGTAAACCACTTACTGGTAACAGAATAATTGACATGGAAGTCCTTTTAAATTTGTTTTTAACACTTTGCTGCCCAAGATGTTTCGGAGAAGGTATCCTGCTTTCTGAGGATTCCACATATGGTTTGTGCTCAAATTTTGTTATCAGGTGTAAACATTGTGACTTTTACTCAGGGTTTTCTAGTTCAAAGAAAACTTTAAACTGTCCTGAAGTAAATACAAGATTTGTGTATGGTATGAGACAAATTGGGAAATGTTTTTTCTGCTGGGTTTAAATTATGTGGTACGTTAAATTTACCCAGGCTCAGTAAAACTGCGTACACTAATCATGAGAATAAACTCATGTGTTAGTGAACTCAGAAGTTAGTGAACTATCAATGCAAAAAGCAGCTTCTGAACTGTTAGTGCTACATCCTACTAAAAATAAAATTGTTGAATGTGGCATTTCAGTTGATGGAATGTGGCAGCGTAGAGGTTACTCTTCCATGAATGGGTGTGTCGCAGCTTTGTCAGTTGACACTGGTAAAGAAGTAGACATTGAAATATAATGTCGTTATATTGTCCCACCTGCAGAAAGATTTCTAAAATGCCTAGAAGCATTGAGTCGGAAATCTTTGCAGCAGATCACGTGTGCCATAGCAATTTTCAAGGTTCTGCGTTAAAAATGGAAGCTGTTGGTGCTACGAGAATCTTCCAACGTTCTATTGTCAAACGAGGCCTTAAATATGCACATTTTTATGGTGACGGGGACTCTAAGGGCTTTATCAGTGTCAAAGATTCTTATGGGAAGGATAGCGTCACAAAATATAAATGCATTGGTCATGTTCGAAAGGGAGTAGTTCCGAAATTGCACAAACTAAAGTCTAAAAATAAAAATCTGTCTGGTAAAGGCAAACTCACCGACTCTTTTATTGACCGATTGCAAAACTATTATTGGATTGCGGTTCGTAGCAATGTTGGAAACCTATCCGGTCTTCAGCAAAATGTTATTGCGGCTTTGTTTCATTGCTCATCAAGTGTTGAGAAACCGATGAATGGGCAGTGTCCCATCGGAAAAGATAGTTGGTGCTACTACCACGAGCACTGTCTTGTGGCAAAAAGCCAAAAGAAAAATATAAAGACTTATCAAATGAAGTGCTAAACATGATTAAGCCTACATATTTAGAGTTGTGTACCAAAGAACTGCTTACTAAATGCCTGCATGGCAAAACACAAAATTCAAACCAGTGTTTAAATGGCGTTATATGGCAGAGAGTACCCGAGGAAGTTTTCGTGTGCCTCAAAATTTTAAAATCTGGTGCATTGGATGCTGTGATCCAATTTAATGATTAATACAAGTGTTGTGTTGAAATTTTTAAAAAACCTGATATAACTCCTGGTTATTTTACTTTAAAAGCATACAAACATCTTGACATCAATAGAATTAACGACGCAGAACGACATTCAACACCAAATGTAATGCAGCGTAGAAAGATTTTAAGAGCTACAAGGAAAAAAAATCAATGTTTTAGAGAGTAAAGAAGGTGTTATTTATAAATCAGGAGCATTTTAAGTATATCAAATTGTGTTTAATATTAAAATTTGCAGTTCAAAGTTTATTTCTGATTTATCTCAAAATGAATTTGTTTAACGTATTGACATCTGACAACGTAAATATCAGAAAAAGTTGTGAACCAAATTAGTTCAAATTTTATAAATATATTTGTTTTATAGATTTAAAGAACCCCTAATACTTTCATAATTATATAGTTGATATGTTTTTAGTAACTAAGGTATATGTCATGCTCGTAATAATTTTTTAAGGATTTTTCAATGTTCTTTTATTCGAAACTTGATAAAAATTGTAATAAATTGATTATCATCAGGAAAATAGTACCAGCCCTAAAAAATGTTATAATCATCATCAAATTTACAGAAAAGGGATATTTTTGTTTACATTCGAGTTATGTGCGTTAATTAATAATCAATTTAATTACTATTTACACTATACTTTACTCCTTAAAATTTTTTATGTACTACAAGTAACATATTAAATGTATTTTTCATAGTTTTAAGTTATATTTCATCAGTAAAAAATATTTTAATAGCAAATATTACAGTTTTTAAAAAAATTTTCTTCGAAGGAGTACGGATACCTTAAAGTGGAATCTTTTATTTTTGATAATCACCAGATGATAAAAATAAATTATATCAGTGTAAATGTGTATTTTTTTTATTATGTCAGAAAGCATCTTGTTTTACTTCATTCCAAAAAATTGTTTTTAAACCTTTTATTTTAAATATGCTCGCGCCCCCCTCGCAGGGTTACCGCGCCCCCCAGGGAGGCGCACCCCACAGATTGAGAAATACTGCTTTAATAGAAGATGTAGGCCTTGGTGCTCTTTCGTCTTCATCTTGTTCAGAAGGAGACACATTTCGCTGTGTTTCTTGGTATTCTTCATTCAAAATTTCTTTGAGTTCTTCTGTCGTCAGTTCATCTTCATGTCCCATTATAAGCTCTTCTGTGTCATCCTCGTTCACCTCCAATTCCAGATCTCTAGCAGTTGTCAAAATTGCATCCATCATTTCAGGGGTTTATCCCTGATCACCTCCGAATATGTGTTCGTTGTCCAAACACAAATATCTTTCATGAAAGTGTTCGTTATCCGAACACAAAATCTGTCGTTAAAGTGTTATATAAACCGATCATATATATATATGTATATATATATATATATATATATATATATATATGTATGTATGTAAATGTATATGTATATATTATATAGATATATATATATGTATGTAAATGTATATGTATATATTATATAGATATATATATGTATGTAATATATATACATATATATATATATACATATATATATATATATATATATATATATATATATATATATATATCATGTATTGGAGAAATGCTTGGATTGCCAGGAGAAATTAAACGGGCAGCCGTTTATCCAATTATATTATATTTTACTATTCATTAAAGCAGTCTGCACTCCAAGTCATGACATAAACGAGAGCTCTTTCAGCGTTGATCATCAACGAGGGAATCCTTAGTACACGTGTGTTCTTTAAGTCCGGCGAAAGTAGAAGTCAAAGTTCTTATGCGGGAGGTTGGTTGATTTGTACTGGTAGGAAGTTTACCCCAACTGACATTTGACGGACCGGGGATTCATCACACACACGCATATATATATATATATATATATATATATATATATATATATATATATATATATATATATATATAATTTCTGAGTAGTTTTATTATCACTTTGCACATAGTTTTAAAGACACTTTACCTGTGTAATTTCTTTTTTTTATTTTTTTAACCTTTTACACGCTAATGTTCCATCATTGGAACATTAATTTTGAAATATTTTTTTTATTCATATTGTTCCAGAAAAATTATTTTGAAGATAAAAAATCTGGATTTTTTTTTTGAATTGAAGTACTGTTGCTTAAGTCAATGTCTCTCTGAGAAAAAATTCTAAGTTATGCATTTTTTTTTTTTTTTTTTTACTTTTGATTGGGCAAAGTTCAAAATTCAAAAACTATTTTTATTAATTGGTAAATGTAATTAAAATTGATCATTTTAACTATCGACTGCAAGATATCGTAAAAAAGAGAAACGAGCCTCACAGTTGTCGTATATGATGTATAACATCTAAAATGTTATCTTAGTAGATACGCAATAGGAACTTATATCCTAAAAAATGAATTGGGTATGATTGGAAATAATTTTCTTTCGAATAATTATATCTTTCATAAAAATTTTATTTAATTAATACAAGGAGTAATGCAATTTTTTTATAAAAAATAATTATTCGTGATCAATTTGGGGAAGAGTGGAAACAATAGACTTATGATAACTAAAATATGACACATATACTTGTGATTTCAAAGTATTTAAAAACCGTTGAAAAACAGCGTCAATACCAATACCACTGTTAGTTGTCGAAACATTATTTGTTTTCATTTCGAGCTTGAGTTCATCATTCAAAACAGCTATGAGCGGCTCAAATTTTGACAAACTGAAATTAAAGTTAAAATCACCCCTCAAAATCGTGCGAAGTGAGTGATAGTTTTCTTAAAATAAGCGGAACCCCCTTTGGTATATGGTAAAAGTAAAAAAATGCAGGAAATCTTTAATTTTTTGTATGGTTTGATTTCAAGAAATGCATGCGCCCACCAAAATCCCTCTTTGGCCCTTTTCAAATAATCATTCTGCCACACATGTCCCCCAATATCGTTACTAACAATACCCAGTCCACTTGTTTGACGATAAGTAATGTTCATATGAGGAGTCACAACATGTGAGTTTTTTTGTTTGCGATAGATCGCAACACCAGCTGCTCTGACATGAGTAACATGAGTAACAACATAAGTAACGAACATTTTTATGAAATAACGTCATCAAAATCTGTTTAGTAAGCCCTTTGAAAATAGAGCGTAAAGATCGCAAGTTTATTTTTGGTGAAGTCTAAGACTTTATGCTATGTGCGAAGTGAATTTAGCGTTTCATTGGGTGGATGACCAGAGTATCAAGTTCTTCCGAGCTATAACCTGTTATCTTTAGGATTTTGAGTGACTGTGAAGAATTCACTCTTCCCCTTTGTTAATAAAAATACTTAAAAAGTAATTATACATATTTGAGAGTAAAAAAATTAAAATTTAAAACTAATAAAATGCTTTCAGAAAAATATATCTTTAAAAACGGTGCAAGCACTGAGACTGAAAACAAATTTCGACCAGTGGGTGGGCGAAGTGAGGCCCTGACCAATGGGAATGCAGCTTAGAACTCAGTCGTTGTAGAAATGAGAGAAACATTTAATGATTTGAAATAAGAAGAAACACTTTTTTAAAAGCTAATAAAAAATAAAATACATTTTGAAAAATAGGAAAGAACGTGTAAATTTAAATTTGATCTGGATATAAATAATTTTCCAGGGAAAATTAAAGTGGTTTAAAAAGTAAATTTGAACATAACGACTTCCAAGGAATCGAACCCGGGGCGATTCATTTCGCGTCAGCTACTATAACCAATAGGCTACGAAGGCTCAGGTGGGGGGTTAAATTAAGTTTTTAAGTTGGGTGAGAAGAGTAAAATGAATTTAATTGAGAATTTCAATTGAAGAGAGGATCCGAGAAAGAATATTATTAGGTCCGTTAAGATTAGGATCAGGGCTATATTTTTAATATCCAAGATCGAATTATTGTTAGAGTTATAAATTTTTTTAAAGAATTTAGTTGCTAATGGTTTGATAAATTGTCTGATAGACATCATTTTGTTCGCAGATCGAAGGTCATTATTCCTCATGAACCATCAAGCTTTTAATATTTGTCGGTGAATGATGCTTTGAGAAACTTCAATTTAATTAATATGAATTTTAGTTGCATTTGCCCAGATTGTTGCGGCATACTGGTGTTAGGATTAGTGTGTAAATAAGTAATTTATTTTCTCTTCTTTAATATAAAGATTCTTGCAGTTAATGGATAGATTTTACAGACGGATTGTATATTTAGAGTTAAGCGCTCGAGTGCTTGAGAGCTACTAGAGCTGTCCCCCGATCCGCTATACATCAACACGGGCTCTCATTGGACAAATCAAATAGCGCACACTTATTTCACTTCCTGATACACACATCCATTCCTTTTCACAAAATCTCTCCCACATAAACCAGCAACCAAGAGGAAAGATGTTACACATATGAAATACCGTTATTTTTTTACTATCGGGTAAGGAATTTCAATGTTCCCAAAAATGAAACATTGCTGTGTAAAGGTATACTTTTTAACACATTACAGTTACTTCGTTTACAGTTCATAAAAGAGCGGAAAAGGATATCTGAACGGTAAAAACTTTAAGTATGTGTTGGAAAAAAATATTTTTGATTATTGACTTTCATTTTGACTCCCTCTCTCAAATCCTCCTCCCTTTCACCTGTTTCTGGACAAACTTAAGTGAATTTCTCAGCTGCAGCAAAACTGCAAGTGCTTTTGTTGATTGTTAAATATTGCATTTTACAGTTTTAGTGTTATTATTGTTACTTCACTGTGTTGCTTTTATTCAGTGGATATCACCAAGTACCTGGAGAAGATCTATACTGGAGCATATAAGATGTACATGTATAACTTGAAAAATATTTAATTTTTCGGCATCTTTCATTCTAAACTGAATATAGATGAATCGATGGTCCCTTATTACGTTCACCATTCAGCCAAAATGCTTATCAAAGGCAAAACAATTAGGTCTGGATAAAAATTAGAGATGTTGTGTTCCAGCAGTGGCTATCCTTACTTTGTGAGAATTTACTGTGGAAAAAAAACTGAAATAGAAAACTCTCCCCTTGGATCTAGAGTAGTGTGGATGCTTTTATACAGTGTTGAAAGTCCGGACAAGCGTGAAATATTACTTGACAATTATTTTTCATCACATAAACTGTTAACAGATCTGTCAGAAAATAATTTAAAGCTACTGACACAATTCGAGATAATCGCACCGGAAGATGCCCTTTGAAATCTTAAAAAAGAATAAAAAAAGGGCAAATAGGTAATTTCAATTACCGAAGTGACGGGCAAGTGGGCATTTGCCTCTAGAAAGTCAGTGCTGTAGTAACTAGAGCATCCAATAATGTAACACATAAGCTTATCCCTAAAACCAAGAGATTTTGCCGTGCAGAGAAAAAAATTGATATTTGTCAACCAAATCTTATAAAAATGTACAATGAAGGAATGGGATGTGTCGATTTACTAGACAGACTTTTTGGAACATATAGGCTTCTCTTTAGGAAAAAAAAGGGTATTGTAATCTATTTAGCATTGCACTAAACATGGTGTTGTATAGGTCAGGAAAACACAACGAAAAAAGGCCTCGCGCGTCAAAAAAGATTGCATGAGAAATGTTTTCCTAACAACCATGGGCAGTAAAAATAGTATAGGACATAAAATAACTCATATAAAAAACAATATATGTTGTTTTTATTTCTCATTTTAAAGAACTTTGGTAATTGTATTTTTCTAATATTTTTTTTTTATTTTTGCTTTATTATTGCTTCACATCAAAATTTACTTTGCAAATTTTGATTTGATTTGTTTGCTTCTTTGTCCTGTCCATCTTTCCCTTTATTTAGTGTATTTCTAATCAGTGACTGCAATTTTCTGTAAAGTTAAAACTTCCTGTTTATACATTATATGTTCAGCTTAATCTGTTTTATTTTGGAATTATATTTAAAAGTTTACTTTTCAGAGGTGGTGCCAGCAGGGGGCATCCATCGGGAAAGCTGTCTCCCCATTTAAAAATTTCTATATTTTAAATGGGGAAAGGCATTTAAAAATTATGCAGAAAAAAAATTATATGTTTTTATACTTCAGATGCAATTATATTAATTATTTTCCCTCATTTTAATTTTTAGATTTTTAAGGCCTATTTCAATGTTTTGTCGGGTATCATGCCCCCCCCTACAACAGAGAATGATAAAACCCCGTGGGGAAATGTTAAGTGTCACTTCTGGTTCAGATACTACTTCTTAAAAATGAATATAATAATTAATTTTTGAATTAAAATGATATTGGTCGTACTTTTCAAAAACATTTGATAAAAACTAAATGGTACCCGCCAATGTTCCATTTTTGTGAAACATGCTAAAAATCTTAATTTTTTTTAACATTTTTTTCATAGATCTTATGTTTCAATATTAATTTGTTTTTTATCAAGTTTAGTTTATGTTACATTTCAATTATAGAGCGCCGTTTAAAAGGTAATTCGCTTTGTAAGTTAAGATCTTCCTTCTCTCTAATTCCAGTTTTTTTTCTCCAATTTTTCTTTCTTTTTATCAGTCATCTTATTTCCATTCAATTTTGTATTCAATAAAGACTTAGATATTTTTCTATTTGCTCTCTTTTATTTTGAAGTTTTTGAGATTTTCTTTCCTTGTATATGTTCACAAAAAAGAAAAATCTTTGGAAATATTAGTTAAGCTTCTCTCTGCTCTTTGATTACATAAATTCCATTCATAATGTTGTTTTCCTAATTCCTCATTTCCCTGCCCTTCTGCTATTTCTTTGTACTTTTTTTTTTATTTATTTATATAAATACCGTAAGTAAAATATTTTTTTTAAAAAAATAGTTACAACTGATTACATTAACTAGATGATCATTTTCTTTCATAGCATTTAAAGACAAAATGCACTTAAATTATGGAAGGAACATTATTTTTTTTAGTTTTAAATACGTTTGTAATTTGTAATTACTTTAAGTATTTCACACAAAAACATACCTTGATTCTTTAAAGTGAAATATTTCTTTCAAAACTGAATAAAATATTTTTATATAAAAAAACTGTGAATTAAAAGTTAGTTCATTTTTATTTTTATTTCAAAGTATCTTATCCCATTACATTATGATTCATATTTTTTATTTTGCTTAAACTTTAGTTTCTAAAAAAACATTTTTTTTTCGAAAATAGATCCAGTAATAATTTTTTTAAAAGAAGCATGCATATATAATAGGTGTTTCAATTTTTTCAAATAAGATTGAATTTTGATAACATTTAAAACCGACTTCATGTTTTTAAAACATTTATGTAAATATTTATAAATTAAATACACATCTTATTCCAGAAACTAAAGTGGATCTTATTTTCCCAATGTTATCAAGATATGTTTTCCCCAAAAGCCTTGTTGTGCATCTGATACTTGTGAAGTTTATCGGGACTTATAGTGATTTCATTAGCATATGGAGGAAGTTACAAGACGAGTTGTTGCTTATGTACGCTCCTCGTCAATTTACCTTGTTTTAAGAAATTAATATAAAGTGAGAGAAACCAAAGATTATTAAAGAAACTTGTTAAAGAAACTTGTCTCCAGTTTTGCTAATGTTGCATCATAGTGCACTTTTAAAAACATTAATAAAATAAAACAACATATAACGTCTGACTTACTACATTTGTTTAGTATTCCGTCATGTAATTTATTTGAAGTGTTAAAATGGAAATATTTTAACATTCAATGGGCGAAGTTTCAGGAAACACTCGATCCAAATATTTATTATGTGATAAAATAGTAAGTGTAAACTTCAATTATGTATCCATATCTATTTTATCAACTATTTTCATTTTTAGTTTCGTATCAAGATAATGTTGCTAAGCTTTTGAAATCCAATGAGCTTGGAATAAGTATGTCGTAATCAATAGCTTTGTTTATTAGTGCCACTTGCTGCTGAAGAAGTGAATCGCCTTTTACGTTGCCCAACGGTCTTTTATGTGGAACCGCTTCTGCTTGGACTCCATTTTCCGTTTTGCTGTCGATTGGCTGTACGTAATGCATGAATTTGACAGCTCAAAAATAAGTGTCACTGATTGGATAATTTCAGGAATATGTTATCTTGAAAGCTGGCTATTTTCTCTAAAATGCTCATGACTTACATTTCAACTATACGTTCCCTGTCAACCTCTATATGATGTAATCTACATAGACGCTTCAACTATCCTAATTCCGAACATTATTTCTACATTATCCTGTAAAAATTGTAACCAGACGCCTGCTGTGGTACCTTTATTATTTTCTTTTGTTGAAGATATATTTTAGTTGGGATGATTTATGTTCATAACTTTTCAATAGATTTAATTTAAATTCACTGAATATTCTTGGCTGAAATTTATGAAAATATGGAATGCTCTATCGAGCAACCTTTTTAAAAAAGGTGAGTTTATGTGTATTTGTTTTTTTCCAATAGTTAAGCTATTTCTTTAAGTTGTTGCAAATGATTCTCAATATCAAATTCGATGTTGTATTTATTGCTAACAGTATGAATGCCTGCAAATAGTGCAATGCATCTTATTACAATAATATTTTCCATGTTGGCACTTCTCGGAACATCTCGCGCGTTCAAAATCATAATCACAGTATAATTTTTATATTATCCGTTTCTTTTCTATCTGAGTCAGAGTTTATTGTTCCAACTTATAAATATACGTTTGAAGTTGGCATGCACTTGTTTACAAAACACAGTTTTTCAGTCACGGCGCACATGAATTCATTAATGAGACATGTCCTTAGTAATTCGTGAAATTTCTTAACAGCATTTTTGTGACACTTGGAACGTTGGTTTTAAAATATTTCTCTCCAGAGAAAATTTTTAAATTTAAGTTTTTTAATTAATCATCAGGCACAGAATTTCTACCAGTATTTTAATGGGTAAAGATTCAAAAAGAGCATTGGAACTTTCGGAAGCTTTTATGAGTGCAAACTAACAACATCTGCACTTCATTCGATGGGTGTTTGTGTATTCCTTTAAACTGTTCTTAAAGCAGAACCATTTAGTTTAGACTTTGAACAGATGGTAGAAAGTGAGAAAATATTATTGGCTATGATCATAAAAAAAGGAACGCAATAGGAATAAAATTGTAAGCTTGTGTAATTTGTGATTTTTTGCTGTGAAAATGTGATTGAATTTTCTATGTAAATGTACAAAGTAGAAATACAAATATATAGGTATATACAAACGTATATATATATATATATATATATATATATAAACCCCTTCGATGAATAATAAATCCAAAATCAATAATATATTTCAATAGCAATTTTTTTATTAGTTTGGATAAGAAAAAAAAGTTATTTATTTTTAAGTGTGACATCCTTTTTTTCCATTACAGAAAAATACTTTTCTTGGAAGAAGCAAATTTTTACGGTAAATAGTGAAGTACATTATTATACCTTACAGGTGAAGATGAATCATCAGTGTATCCCATTAAGTGAGTTTTGAATAGGACAAGAAGTTCCGCTCTTATCACATCCCGTTCCATAACGTAGGGGATATTTCGGTATATATTTGGAGAAACAGTACCCCCTATACTGAGAAAGTCAGATGGAATATGCTTGTACTTTTCTCAAAAAATGTTAAATATATAGACTTCATACTTTGTCTTTATATTAAATAGATAGTTATAGTTATACTGAAGTGAGATTTCTCAAGTAGATTGTTTAGTGATTTTTAAAAACAACATTATACTGAGTATATCGCTATGATTTTTTAATTGTCCCTTTTTGTTACGATATCTGGTCTGTAACCATATATTTTTATAAGATCATGAAAAGCTCTAGTTCCACACGTCAGTAGAGACTTGAATGTTATTCGTTTGATCTTTGTATAATTTGTTATCTGCCAAATAAATTTCACTGTGATGTCTCTGATCCTTCTTGCTGTTGCATTTTGGTTGGTCAGCAATGTATATACATACGTACATATCCATTTAGGATGAAGGGTGATATGCCCTGCAGGACTTTCCGTGACGGTAACTTACTAGTTTATCCTATTAACCGGAAAATAACAACTTAATCTCCCAAAAACTGAAGCTATTGGTATATTTCGTTACAATTGCGTGTTTCGTGCAACAAGATCTGTAATATTAAGGCAGTACTTCTCAAACTTTTAATACCTTCAACACAATTTTCAATCTTAATTTCCATGGCACCGTCCTTTTATACAATAAATTACGCGTTTTTGAAACAGTATGATGCAGTGTTGTATCAATCACGTATTCAGACCAATCCGAAAAGCCGTTACCAGAAATCACATGATTCTAACAGTTTCTGCTTGATCAAAATTTAAGAAGATTGCTATCTTGGGAGTCAACAGCAATAGCAAAACAAAAAACTTTTCTTTTGTCTACGTTTATGTTTGATGTGTTTGTGTTGTGCTTCTTATACTATCGTTAAATCTCTGTTAAATCAGAAAATGCTATTTTAAAATATCAAAAAACTTCTTTCCTCATCAATCCATTCACCGACTGCAACAACGAAAAAAAAAATTCTAACTCAAATGAAATTGTTTGATAAATATCTGCACACAATATTAGTACAGGAAATGCACTTCTAAGTGAGTTTTTCTTTAGTAGTTATTGAAATTACAAAACACAAAGAACAATTAAATAAATAAATAAATATGCTCTAAAAATTTGCTTTGTTAATTCCGGTGCGTTCGAAATTTATCTGAAATGGTGTGCAAAAATATCTCAGTTTCCAAGGAATATAAGAAAATTCCTCTGCTGCCTTATTTATATCTCTTACGCAATTCCACTAGAATTAGTAAACTGTATATAAAGCAAAACAATTCGAAGGCTTTATTAGTACAAGTCATTCCGTTGAAAGGCATGCTATGAAATGTATTCCGGAGACATTTCAGTGAAAAGTATACTGGTAAAGCTTAATTTCTTATTTGCAGTTAACTGGAAGGCCATTAAAAAGGGTGAAGCAATCGGTATATTTCGTTACAATTACGTGTTTCGTGCGAAAAGATGTGTAATACTAAGTTAGTGCTTCTCAAATTTTAATACCTGCAACTCAATTTTCGATCTTTATTTCCATTGCGCCGACCTTTTATGCAATAACAACGTAATTCATTAATATAATTTGACTAAAGTTACAATATAACTTTAATTGTAAACCGTACACATTTACCAAGATAAGTATTAAATTGTGTATATAACTTTATAATCTGCCCATAGGGTGACTGGTAATTAATAAAATTAATCTTAACTTAGTACTGTTAAGTTAATTATGAAACACATTGTGTAGTATTGATACATTCATAAGTGTATTTTATCAGTGTAAATGTGTATTTTATTTTTATTATTGCAGAATGTACTTTGTTTTGCTTTCTTTCAGTTAAATTAATATAGTAATCTACAATTTTCGATACACTCGAGCCCACCCCCGTAGGGTTATCACGCCCCTCTTGGACAGTGGTCGGCAAATTTATTAGCCAAAGAGAAAAATATAAACATTACAACAATTTAAAAAAAAAATTGGGAACCAAATCTGCTTGTTCAGTAATTTTTATTACACTAAATAAAACTAAATTTAATACTTAATAAATATTTTTAATGCAAACAATGTGCTTGGGCATCTCCTTGGAAAGTTTGAGTAATTCAGGTTTGTATGTTGTTTTTAATTTTAGGCATGGTTCCAAGTTCTCATCAATAAGACGACTTCTCAGTTTACTCTTGATGATGTTCCTGCTTGAAAAAAAATTTTCGGATACAGACGTAGGACTGAAAAGAGAAAGAACAGCAAACGCAAGCTTTTTCAGCTGATCCTAAGAGTCAGAAATACTATTCCAAGCGTTGAGGATGATCATGTCTTCCTTCTCCAGGTCATTCTAAGCAGACCACTTGTATTGTGAACTAAGATCACATTTTTCTTCTCCAATATTTCCAGTTCAACACAAAGACATTTGAATTGAGAGCGTGATATCTCCTTGTTTTTAAGGTATCCGACAATGTTCAGAATCGTGATTTTAAAAAAGCGCATAAACGGATAATTTTCATACTTAGTGTCACTTAGATTTGAATAAATATATAAAATTGCTTTAAGGACATTTTGACAAAAATAAATTTAAATACAATAATTTGGCAAAACATTCACTTAGAATAATCTTTTTTGAAAATGTTCTCCTTTTATAAAAAATGCTTCTAAAATAGTAATACTTTGCTTATATAACGTAAAGACTTCTCCAGAGAGTCTAAACTTTTTTTTTTGAAAATTCACATTATTTTAATAGTTACAACCAATTGAAATAATTTTCGGGCTTTTTTTCTTAAAATTTCTCCCCTCTGTTGTCGTAAAACATGGATAAATCCACTTCTAAGTTATATATTTCAAAAATTCTAGTTGAGCCACTGAACAGAGGTCTGAGCGATATACAGGGAAACTATAATTATAATAGAATCCTTTTTCCCAAAATGAGAACATTTTGAAAATGAGTCATTCTATGTTCAGTTTTTGTCACAATGTTGTGCTTCAATAATTTTTTATTGTAATAATATTCTTAAAACAATTTTCTATACATTTCCTAATCTAAGTGACGCTAAATATCATAAATATTATCCATTTATACGCTTTTGCAAAATCACAGTTCCGAACGTAGCCGAATACCTTAAATCCAGTAATAGTATTTCAAAGCTAACAATGTCAATTTCAAAAGGAGAAAATTTCAACTCGGTTATCGTAGCATTAAGAGGAGTTTTGACAAATACTAAAGGTGCTTTGCAGTTTCTAAATTCCTGAAACCTCCAGGGAAGTACTTCCCTCATATTTAAAATTATTACTATAAAATGGTAAGTATTAATAGAGGAATTATTTTCTTGGCTTTGCTTCAGCAGGCTCGGAAAGTGAAACAATGTTTCCCTTTTAAAATCCCGAGAAAAAATGGATGATTTGTATTCGAATGATATTATTTCTTCTAATATCGAAAAAATTAAGTTTTCTTTCCCTTGTAGTTTACGATTAAGCTGATTTAGATGAGCCGTAACGTCTACCATAAAATAAAATCTTTAGATCCACTGATCGTCTGTTACTTCTGGATAGTGAATACCCTTCTCAAGAAGAAATGCTTTAATTTCCGGAAAAAAGGGCGCGAAATGTTTTAAAATGTTCCCTCTTGATAACCAACTCACCGTGTTATGAAGCAGCAGATCGGGGTAATCACTCTCCATTTCAAATAAAATAATTTTGAATTGGCGATGATTAAGAGCATTAGCTAAAGTGGAGTTGATAATGGTAATCACTAATTCCATAACTTAACAAATTTCATCCGGAAATGTTTGCGCACAAAGCGCTTCTTGGTGAATGGTATAATGGTAAACAAGTATCTTGTGTGAATTATTTTTTTCTTTCAGAACAGCAACAAACCCTTTTCTTACGCCGGTCATACTTTTGACCCCATCCGTTGAAATAGACACAATTTTTTATCGAAGGGAATATGATGTTTATCCATACATAAAATTACAGCATTTGCGATATCTTCTCCACGTGTCTGACCTTTGAGTGGCAATAATACTAAAAGTTCTTTAGAGTCGGAATGAGGCATAAATCTTACAAAAAGCGAAGTTTCCGATGTATCATTCATGTCACAAGAATCGTCAACTGCTATTGACAAAGCCGAAACCAATTTCAGATCTTCGATATGCTGTGTGGTTATATTCGAACACATTTTTTTGTTCTATCTTTAATGGTTTTGGCAAACAATGGTAACTCTTTAATTTTTAGAATATCTGCTTTGTTCTTAAAATTCTGAAATAGCTCTTCCCATGCATTTATAAAACAATTTTTTATGTATTGCCCGTCTGTGTGCGGTTTCCTTCTCTTAGCAATCTATTGGCTAAAAACAAAACTTGCCATATTAATATTGCTGGAAGATTGCATCCAGTTATTAAACACAGAAGTTGACGAGTCTTGACTCTTCTGAAGTTCCTCAACTGCTTTCTTCCTTGCAACACCGGTAGGATATTTACTGCTAAATGACGTTTGCTTTCTTGTAAAGTGTCTC
This sequence comes from Trichonephila clavipes, assembly GCA_019973935.1. NCBI lineage: Eukaryota > Metazoa > Arthropoda > Arachnida > Araneae > Nephilidae > Trichonephila > Trichonephila clavipes. Next base: position 1,536,868 of record BMAU01014915.1, read on the forward strand.
TATAAATTTGACTTCTACTTATGCGCGAATTTCTCTTTACAAATAAGAAATGTCGGAAGTCAATTCAAATTTTAAATTAACGCAAAATTCTCGGTCTACTCAACTTTAAATTCGCGGTTTTCATCTTCCGTTTTTCTATGCTTTTTTTGGTAGCCATGTTAATTGAGGTGCCTATAAAAATATTCCAAATATATTTTTTTCTAAAGCCACCAGTACAAAATTTTCATCATTATTAAATTGATGAAAATAAAAATTGAAAAAAAATATTTTTAACAAATACAATTTCATTAATATATGTAACTGCACTAAAAAGAAAAAAAAAATGATTTTTCCATCATTAGAATAACAAAACTTTTAATCTGACCAAAATGGAAGAGAACTTACAATATTTTCACAGATAGAAATTGTCGAAAAATCGATTACAAATTTTTTACCGGAACCACAAACCTATATAGCTGGTATAATAAAATCGTATAAAAATACTTGTAAGATGTGCAGCTAGATTGAAAAATACAACAACTTTTTAATAAGACAGGGCAATGGCAGACACGGTAGTTAAGACAAACTGTTCACACTGCAACTGCTGGTCTGTGATGCCAATTTGTACCCCCACTACCTTAGAAAAAGTATGCGTGTACATTCTTGTGGTACCTTTGTATCACACCGGAGTACGCCAAAACATACGAACACTTTCAGCCGGTAGCTTGTACATGGTTTGTGTTTACGTTAACGGAAAACAATAAAATTAAACTCGATGTTCGTTACGTATTTTTACAACAATATAAAATTTTTATTACCTATCTATCTCTTAACTTAAACAAAAATTATACATGTTCTCGATTTATAAAAGAATTTTAATTTATCAAAATAAATATAATTTTTTTTTTCTTACCGAGTTTTTTTTAATGAAACTATTATTGTGCCTTCAGCGGATATTTGTGCCAAAGCCATACTTAAGAAGCCAAAGAGCAGCATGCGGCTCTGGAGCCGTACTTTGCCGACCATTGTTCTAGGAGAAAGCACCAGGCAGCTTGAGAAACACTATATTCAAGTTATGTTTTTAAGTTTAATAAATATAATATTTGCAATTTTGTTAGAACATGATAATTGCTGATATCTATATATGAGCTCTTGGAATGAAACTGCATCTATTATTGCAGAAATTGCTCTTCGATTCTCAACACCACTTTTTTCTAAAAAAAGATAAATTAAAGCTTCACACAACAATTCTAACAAAAGCGTGGGTAGCAAGTTTCTACTGTTTTGCAGTGGTTAAACAAGCACGAATGTCTCTCTTTTTATGAATGATATTCGAACAATGTTTATGATTATAGAAGTAGTGTTGTTCCAAAAATATAGATCAATTATAAATTTATCTGACTCAGGGGTGAGATAAATGTACCCATCGAAACACTTATTTGTTTAGAGACGGCTCGCAATCCTTTGTGTCGCGCTGCTTTTATCCACAGTAAAGGTATACGGATCACTCGACATCCAAACAGGAAGAACATTTTAAGAGTTAGTTGTGTAAAGAAATGCTCTTTTGAGTGTCGTTTTTTTTAGAAATCCTCAATTCAATTTCAAGCTGAAACAAATAACGTTATTTAGTATTCTTTAGAGAACAAATTTTAGAAAAAAAATCGTTTTTCCTTACCTAGTTTTCTTTGAAGTAACAAAATGAATCATTTGCTCTAATTTATATATGGATAAAATTTACAAAAATTATTATTACATCATTCTTTCTGAAACAATTGTTGATGTTTTATTATTCATCCAGTGCTTCTCAAACTTTTACTATTCGCGACCCAGTTTTCAGCCATAATTTTTATCGCGCCCCTTTTATATAATAATAATGCGCTTTGGGGAGGGGGGCGCTAAAGCTACAATATGATCTTAATTATAAACCGTAAAAAGTAACAAGATAAGCATTAAATTTCGTATTTGTTACTTTTAAGTAATATTTAATTTAAGCAAATAGCTTTTAAGTAATAGCATAATTGTTGTTATTTTTCTTTTCTCTAATTTTTAATTGGAACAAATTTAAAATGATATTTGATTAAAAATTTATTTCGCGCATCATTCATTTCTAAAAGTATAAATGTCATTAGAAAAAGAGTCTAGTCTATGTTGTACTCTATCCTATCCATCACATTTGGCGTTAATATTTAAAGCGAGGATGACTTCAAAATGTTTTAACTCGGCAGAGAGTAGGCGCGTACTCGATACTAACGTTAATAGTCACGAGATGTAATCCAATGTGTTTTTTTTTACAATTATTTGTATTTTTCACGACAGAATTCAAAATTCTAGTGAACAATTTAACCAAGAAAAAATATGTTTACCTACCTTCAAGGGCTTTTCATTTTTTATTTCGTAATTTGAGAAAAAATTCACTAAAAAAGTGAACTAAAATTTTTTAAAAGTATGTAACCTGAATAAAGGTCACAAATCACAAACACTTTTTGCTAACATTACAGGAATGATATTTACAAGCAAAATCGTCCTATTGTGATGTAACTCCCCTTGGAAGTACATCCCTCGAAGCATCAGCGTGAGCTAGAGGTGTAGGGTTAACGAAAGAACTAGGATCAAACATTATCTTAATATGACTTTATTAAGAGTTTCAACTTAAACTTTGAACAAATATAATAATAATTAATGAGAGAATCTACGATGACGCAATACGCAACACACAATATAATTCAGACCAATCTCAATAATCGAACCGCCTAATCTTCAAATATACTAATAAGTAATCAATCCTACCTTATATTATTCTGTAATAAACTTGTCTTTATCTACAATGGTATGTAGCTTGACGTTTAATTTCTAGTCGATCACCAACATGTTTATCCACGGGCACGTAGCGAAATCTTGAGCGACGGACTTCAATAATCATCAACTGACACAACGCACGTCAATTGTCTAACATTCATTTACATTGTCATCCTGCTTACTCTAATATCCTATATTTAACTTATATTATTTGCATCTCTTCACTTCTCGTTTCTTGGAATTGGTTGGAAAAGAGTTACCATTAATTCTGGCCCAAAGAACCCAAAGGACTTGTTAAAGAAAAGATGCGAAAGACGTTACAATATTTGATTCAAATTATTGTAATTTAACTGTCCTTTGACTTTGAGCCCCGCGCGACCACTCCCGTGTTAAGTGAATTCAATATAAAAATATGGATGTTAGTTATAAAAATTGAATTGTGTAAAACGCGTATTTCCTCATGCTTTACATATTTCAAGATACCCATAAAAATAAATCTTACCCAAAAAATCCTTCAAGGACATAACGAATTATACCAATAATTTCTTAAGTCAAACGATGACACGATGATGACTGACGCAAATCTGCTTGCTGGGTGAAAAGTAAACAAGCCTGTCATTTAATCTGCATATACTGAACAGCATTTCAATAATAATAATAACAGTGATGATTTTTTTTTATCTTCCTAGAAATTTTCTCTGAGTCTGAGTTTTGATTTTTTCTGAAAGAGTAGTATTTTAGGTTTTAAAAAGAAAACTTAACAAAAAAAAACTTTCATCGTGCTATTACAGTAAATCAAACAAAATGTTTTTTTTTTAAAATTTATTTATAGGATCAGATCGTAGATAAACGTTTGGATATGGAAACTTTTATTTTTCATGAAGTAGTCACCAGCTGATATATATCAGTGTAAATGCGTATATTTTTATGCGTCAGAAAATATTTTGTTTACTTGGTTCCAGTGAAATAATTTTTTAAACCTTTTATTTCCGATATGCCCATGCCCCCTTGTACGGTTATCACGCCCCGTATGGGGGCATGCCCCACAGTTTGGGAAGCACTGTATTAATCTAATCTATTTAATAGCTATTTAATAACCGCATCTACTACATTAATAGCTGCCCTATAAAGACTTAGCTGACGACTTTTATGTTTAATTTCATTTCATGTTTTATTTGTTTAAAAATGAGTAAATCCATGAATTATTCAAAACATTATTTAAATACCATCGTAAAATACCATCCCAAGAAAAATAGATTATTAGCTTATGAACTGAAGGAATAACATTTTCTCCAACGCCAATAAAACAAAACAAAAAAAAAAACGAAAAAAATAAATAAATTACGTAGTAATGTCAAACTTAAATTATTTAAATGATTTGCTTTTTTATTTCTTTAACCATACATATATTTTGGAGATTTCAATTCAAAGTCTTAGGAGAATATGGTTTTGGCACTAAGCTTATTTGAGTGTTCCGACAAGCAGCTACATAAAATTCATTAATTTTTGATACGCACTCGAGTAGATAATGAATTGATAAAATGACGTGTTTCAGAGCTAGGGGGAAGAAAATGAATGCAGTTATCCTTAATTATTAAAATACTTCGAAAATCTCTAATGCTATTTTCCATTTATTTCCTATAAACTTGTTGAAGGAAATTGAAGTCAATGACATCAATTATGACTTAATGAGCTGAATTTTCGACAAAAGCCGATTACTTTCAAGAAATTTGGTTGAAAAGTTACTTTTTCTCTTTCAAGAAGGGAACAGATTAAAGGAGATTGCATTTTATAAATGAAAAATTGCTTAGGAATTCAGAACTATGAATAATTATGTTCAGGCGTTAAAATGTGATCCTTATTGGAGATTTTTATTGTTTTTTCATCTTGTTTACCTGTTGAAAACAGAGTGTTCATTGGTAGTTTTGGCATACAAATTACATTTGAATTTATTTAAACAATTTCATGAAGTATTTCATTTTGTATTTCATTTCGATCATCAGTAAAAATTTTAGAGAAAATAAAGTTTAAATATTATTATAAATTGTGTGTGGACATATTTTACTTTAAAAATTATATAATCCATATTCTTTTTTATTTTTTATAAAATATGACAGAAAAATTATTTAAGAAATAAATGCTATGAGAAGTATAAATAATATATTCTTATCCTATAAACAAATGTAAGAAAATAATTAAATAGCCGAAGATAAGTCTTATTTTCTAATTAGTTATCTCATGGAATTTTACAATAACGATTCTCTTCATAATTTTTAAAGATTTTAGTACTTGTTCTTCTCATTTACAAATGGTTTGTAATTTTAAGAAAAGAAATGTCAGTAACATTACATTAAATTCTTTTTTTTTCTTTCTAAGTTTGTCGGAATTTTTTTTTCTTTAAAAAAATATTATTTTTAAAAATAAATATTATATGAATATTTTAGATCTTAAATATTTTGACACCTTTTTTCTATAACTCTTGTGAAGTTTCTGATAGAGCAAGTAATATCATTAAGTAATATCGTGGCATCTATTCATTACGATGATGGTAAGTTAAATAATCCAGAAACAATTTCCAAATTTCACCTTCATCACAACTAAATAATGAAACAATGGTAATGAAAAAAATTTGAAAAGTGCTTGAATGAAGTAAAATATTGTTTCTTCATGACGACTTTTTTAGCATCTTCAAAATATCTAAAATTAAGATACAATTATTTGAAGGAAAAAATATTTACTAATTTAATAAATTATGTTTAATAATATGTCCTTCTATATAGTGCTATAATTATTCAAAACAAAAATTTTACAAAAAAGTTTTATTATTTGTTAAGTTTGTTTACTTAAACTGGAAACGTAAGGTCAAATAAATTAAAGATTTATTGTGAATTTAAAAAAAAAATACACCTTTTTTAACCTTTTTGTGTAAAGAATAAACGTTTTGATTTTCCTTCCGATTCTTATCCCATATTTTCAATGCAGAGCAATAGCGTTAAAATAATATAAATCTAAATAATTGAGACACACACACAAATTGCAAATGATTATGAAATTTCTACCTTTTTCAACATAAGGTAAAATTCTTGAAGATAATATATATATACACATATACATATACATACATACACATATATATATATATATATATATATATATATATATATATATATATATATTCCTTCTTCCTATTTTTAGTTATCTTAGGTATATAACTATATGTATATTTTTATATTTTTGTTTATGTATTTGTGTATATGTATATATATGTATAAATTTATATATATGTGTATGTATATGTATATGATTATATATTGAAAAAATTCTTTTATATTGGATTATATATATATATATATATATATATATATATATATATATATATATATATATATTTATATATGTTATGTTTCTATAATATTTCTGGAGATTGAATAAACTATTTGTAAGACGTGGTGAGTGGATGTTATTACTGTAGTGAACCTAAGGATAGGGCGTAACCGTTGGTGAGTGATTCATGTACATTGATGCATTTTCTATGGAAAGATCGATGAGGCAGACTGGTAAATTAGTAAATACAATTTATTGAATATCTTGAAACACCTAGGCATATTAATTACGATGTACATGTACGACACAACACAAACAAATAAACTACAACAAACAAAATAAAGCAGCTAAACATGACTAAAGAGAAACGAGCGTAGGGAGAGCGCGAGATTTCCAGAGACGTCAGTTTTTATACCTGATGTTGAAGACCACATAACATTTTTGTAATAAGAACTCTGATTCGTTACAATAGATAGAAAGATATTTATGATGTAATAATATTAGTCGATTACGATTAAGATCAGTGTGTTAGTTTTAAACCATATAATTAAAAGATTATTTCAATATTATTAAAAAAGAGTTAATTAAAAGGATGCTATGAGGGATTATTACATATATAAATATATATATATATATATATATATATATATATATATGACAGGCCCCAGGCCTGCTGGTAAAATGAGGAGGGCATCATCTTCACAATATTGCTTTATTACGCTTTCATCGTATATAATCTAACATGGCGGACCTTTTGCCGCGCAACCGGGTGTTACCAAATACAACATCGCTGCGAGGAGACACCAGCCAAGTCCTTTCTGGTATGCGTTCGCCTTCGTCAGCGCTCGTTGCTCCTTTTAACAGGCTTGTTTACTCATAAATCCTTACGCGATGGTAAAGAGTTCGCTCTATTTTCATTTATTACTTCCTTAATTTTGAACCTAAACTTTTCAAACCTGACAAATTCCCCCTCCGCTGAAGTCTGGAACAGCCAGATTGGCCATTTCTGACTGGCAAGTCCCCAGGGAAAAAAATTATATTTCAATGATATCAAATTCCCCAAATGAAATAAAATCTAGAAGATTTAATAATGGTGTAAAGAGTGGGCTGGTGAATCCTAACATGTACAAAAAAATAGCAATAATGAATAACAAAGTATCAAAAATTTGGTATAAAACTTTGTGTTACATAGAATTGTTTTCTGAAAAATATCACACATCTAATACTTCCACTATGACTATAATAATAATGAGATTGAGAAAAACAACATAAAATAAAAATAGTTCACATTAGACATTCAAAAATATAGTAGTGCTAAATAACATAACATAATATATCAAGTGAAATTCTTACTAAATGTGCACCAATAGTAAACAATGTTAATAAAGTGATAAATGTTGAAAAGTTACAAGTACTTCAAAATGGTATTGAACGTTGGAATAATGAGTACATAAATACATAGAAAGAATAGGTATAGAGTAAATAACATGAGTTTAGGAATAATGGTAAAGTAAATACATAAAAAAAAACATATGGAGTAACTAACAGCAACATGATTTTAGGAATAATGGTAAATACATAAAAAAAGACATATATGGAGTAACTAACAGCAGCATGATTTTAGGAATAATGGTAAAGTGAGTACATACAAAGAATAGATATAAAATAAGTAATAGCAAAATGAGTTTAGGATCTCCCAAAAAAGAAAAGATTACATAACTATAACACAGAAATTTATCAAAATAAACACAACATCAACATTATATCAAAATATCACTAGAAATATAAAATGCAAAGAAAAATAAGGGTATTTCAGATATATCAAGTACAGGTAAAAGTTCAATCAATGTAATGTAATGTTTCACACAGTCCTGTCTTGGAAAAATCATAGTTCAATGTTCATCATCCAATTATTGTTTATCTCACAGTTCTTTTGTTTATTATTAGAATCTCTACTCAATCAACTATTTTCATAAACATACAACCATAATAAAATCTTCATAACATCACATACTATATTTTAACTTTCAGAATATACTTATCACAAATAATCACAATGAAATTATTATAACACAATGTATCGTAAAATGACCTCATCACAATGTTTTCATACAGTCCATAATTCAGTTATTTTTTTTAAATAGTCTTCAATAATGTGTTTATTATGAATAAAGATACAATACAAATTCAATTACATTAAATTTTGATTTTCATAATGTAAACAAGTCTTAAATTAAATTTTTAAACACAACTTTTATTATTATTTATTTTTTTTAAAAAAATAACAATGCACTTCTTTTAAAATTACAATGTACTTCTTCCAAAAATTACAATGCACTTCTTTTAAAATTACAATGTACTTCTTCTCCCCCCCCCAATGTTTGAGAAAACAAACTCCATAACAAATATAAATAAGAATTTAGCATAACTGGAAATTGGATTTTGAATGAAATGGTTTTAATCTTGTAGAATGAACAATATCTGTTAATTTTCCTGTATATTGATTTGGTTTATCTATTTCATAAGTAACATTTGAGAGTTTCCTGACAACTTTAAAAGGACCATTATAAGGAGATTGAAGTTTACTTGAATTAGGGTATGAGAAATTTTGATATAAGACTAAATCTCCAACTTTAAATTTTGCATCAACATAATGTTTATCATACCTTTGTTTATTTATCTTATGATGCTTAATTGTTCTGCTTACTGCAATTTGTCTAGCTTGTTGTATAGGTGGATAGTTTAATTTTACTTGATTAGGTAATGGCGAATCATATGGCAAAGTTCCAAACATTAAATATGCAGGTGAAAAGCCAGTAACATCATGTGGCGAGTTATTGTATTCATATGTAACTTGTTCTAATAATTTTGTCCAAGGAGTTTTTGTAGTTGAATTGACTTTACATCTTAATTTTGCTACTAATGTCTGATTAACTCTTTCATTCTTTCCATTGCATTGTGGTCTATTTGCTGAAGTTAGTAATTGTCTAATATTATGATGTTTTAAGAATTTCTTAAATTTAGATGAAGTGAATGCAGCATTTCTATCACTTAAAAGTTGTTTTGGGCATTGAATTGAAAAAAATTTGTTTTAAGCAATTTGTATAAGTTTCAGAAGTGACACTTTTGGATGGAAATGTCCAAGCATATCTGGTAGCATGATCCAGAACAATATGCAGGTATTTCTTTTGTGAATTATGATAATTAAATCCTCCTACAGTGTCTAGTGAAATCATTTCAAATGGTTCTTCTGCTACAGGAACTTCTTGCAATAATCCATAGTTTTTTTTTTGTAGACTTTTTATTCATTTGACATGTTTCACAACATTTAACAAAATTTAATGTCTAATATAATGTCTTTCCAGTAGTAAATTGGGGAAATTAATTTTAACATCTTTTTTACACCTGGGAGACCAAATTGTTCATGTGCAGTTGTAATTAATTTTTCTCTCAAAGATAACGGTACTACAATTTTAATTAAATTCTTTTTCTTAACTGTTAATACATCATTAATTTTTATATATTTTGGATCATTAATGTTCTCTGAATTTTGGTATTTAATAATTTCATCAGTATTTAAAAAATGACAAATGGGTGATATATAATGGCATACAGGGTTCCTCGACAACATGTCTGCTTCAACATTTAATTTACCTTTTATATAAACTATCGAATATTCATACTGAGAAAGTTTTAAACTCCACCGAAATAAACGTCCAGTTAAATGTTTTACACTTTTAAGCCATTGTAAAGCGGCATGATCAGTATGTATTGTGAATTTGGATCCATGTAGGTAACAGTGAAAGGTGTCTAAGTCATCTATAATTGCTAAACACTCTTTTTCTGAAATTGTATAATTTTTTTCATGTTTAAGTAATTGTCTCGAGTGATAAGCTATGGGGTAAAGTGTTCCATCTGGGTGTTGTTGTTTTAAGACTACGCCTATTGAATCCTGGCTTGCGTCACAAAACACATGACATGGATATTGTGAGTTGTATAATTTAAGTATAGGTTTTGATATTAAACTATCCTTTAACTTTTGATAAGCTTCTTGACATTCATGTGACCAATTCCAAATTGCATCTTTTTTAAGTAATTTATTTAATGGTACTCTAAGTTTTGCATAATCTTTAATAAATTTTTGATAAACATTGATGGAACCAAGAAATCTTTGGAGTTCTTTCACATCTTTAGGTGGTGCTAATTTTCTTATTGTCTCAATATTTGGATTACTTGGAGAATAATGACCTTGTGTTATTTCATATCCTAAAAATTTTATTTTTTCCTGTACAAACTGACATTTTGATTTTTTAAGTTTAATGTTTTCTTTTTTACAAATTTGAAATATTGTATCTAAATGAGTTAAATGCTCTTCCCAAGATTGTGAGAAAATTATTATATCATCAAAATAGTTTAAATCAAAAGTTAACTGATATTTTTGTAAAATTTGTCTTATAGTTCTTTGGAAAACAGCTGGGGAATTTTTCCAGCCAAATGGAAGTCTTAACCATTTATAGAGTCCAAAATTAGTTGTGAAAGCCAGCTTCTCTGCGTCTTTTTCATGAATTTTAATGTGCCAATAACCACTTGTTAAGTCGAGCGTAGAGAAAAATTTAGCATGAGTTAAATTATCAATTACAAAGTCTATCAGAGGTACAGGGGTGGAATCTTTTCGTGTGATTTCATTTAGTTTTCTATAATCGATACATAATCTTGATCTTTTCCCTTCATCTTTTTTGTATGCTAAAGTTACAGGGGCAGCATATGGGCTATGGGAGGGTCTAATAAAACCTGCTTTTAACAATTCTTCTATCTGTGTTTGTATTTCTTTAGATTCTTGTTGACTGTTTTTATAAGGGCGTAAACTTATAGGAAGGTCTGAAATTAAATGAATTCTTTGTGGCTCTAAATTGATACAACCTACATCATACTTATTTTGTGAAAATATGGTTTGAAATTTGTCAAGAAGTTGGGTTAAGTCTCCCCATTGCTCACTAGTTTGTTTTGGCACTGTGTCCTCATCAACCATGGCTGGGTTAAACAATCTTTTCAGATCAGCTTCAGGGCTGTCTGGTACTTGATCTAAACCTTTATTATTCTTAACGTTAATATTATCTTCATTATTTGCATTATAGTTCACATATTTTGATCATTATTAAGAGTTTTACAATATGTACCATGATATGTTCTCAACTCACCAACACACTTATTTACATATTTAATATTACTTAAATTTTTACCACATTGAAAAATACACATGTTACGAATACTAATGTCAAGCTTAAATAAATGTAAATATTCAAGTCCTAAAATAATATAAGGCAATTTAGTATCAATTACAAACAAATCTATTTGCTTAGATATACATCCAATATTCATATAAACTTTAATTATACCTTTGGGTTGAATAGTCCCACAAGTTTGATTTATTTTTACATTACTATTTTTTATAATTTTAATGTTTTTTAATTGTTTAGATAAATTTATTGGAATTAATGACACATTGCTTCCTGTGTCAATTAGAGTACAAAAGTGCTTGGAACATACCATTGAATCAATAATTAGTTTTGTCATCTTTGCCTCTGGTTATTTTCGTCATTTCTGGGCGAGTGAAAATGTCGATTCTGTTGTACAAACTGCCTAGGTTAACTGTTGAACTGTTGCCTTCCACTGAATCTCATCATGTGCGATTGATGTGGTTGTTCATGATTTCTTCTTGACTGGAATCTGTTCCGTGCATCAGTTCCTCTGTGTACACTACCGTATGCGTGATTCCATCGGGTATAACTTCCAGTATCTACAGGTTTTCGGTCTGCGCTGTCCGGTGTTACTACGATTAATTGTCGCATGGTTGAGATCCATTCGCAGGGTGTCGAAATCTTCTTGATAACTAAGAACTTTTGATATTTAATTGGACTGGATAATGTCATATGTTCCACAATTGAACTGTCATCATAATTTAGTTTCTTCCCCAACGAAAGTTTTTCCGTAAAAAAGGAAATTAATTCTTTACTGTCGCTTAATTTAAGGTTTTGAAATTTTCGAATATCCTCTTGTTTCGTCGCATCGAACACCGTCATTAATAATTCTTTGCTTTCTTGGTAAGACTTTTCAAATAATTGGTTTTCATACCAAAATTTTAAATAGACTCCCGTGAGATATCTAGGAATATTTTGCTTCTTCCATTGTTCGTCTTTTTGATATTCCAAACATTGTTGATCAAAACAGTCCAAAAACCTTTTACAACTACTAAACTTATTAAGATCAAATTCAGGAAAAAAGAAAGGTTCTTTGGATGTGTTGACTGGTGACTCCTGCCGTAAAGAGTCGTCCTCCATGGTAGTATCGTTTTCAATGCAGTCGCTCGTTCGAAAAAAAATTGTTGTAGTTCATTCCATTGGTTTCCTCGCGTATTTTTCGGTACTTTAAATCATCCTACCGGCTCTTGACAGGCCCCAGGCCTGCTGGTAAAATGAGGAGGGCATCATCTTCACAATATTCCTTTATTACGCTTTCATCGTATATAATCTAACATGGCGGACCTTTTGCCGCGCAACCGGGTGTTACCAAATACAACATCGCTGCGAGGAGACACCAGCCAAGTCCTTTCTAGTATGCGTTCGCCTTCGGCAGCGCTCATTGCTCCTTTTAACAGGCTTGTTTACTCATAAATCCTTACGCGATGGTAAAGAGTTCGCTCTATTTTCATTTATTACTTCCTTAATTTTGAACCTAAACTTTTCAAACCTGACATATATATACGTAATAAATCCCCATATATAACATATATAAACAATTCAAACGCCTGTCACAAGGAGACCCAGCACGCAATAGATTGGCTAATATATATTTATACTTTTATGAATATAATTATATTAATAATAATGACTATTACATTTTTAGATACATTGATGATTTAATTATTTTTGGTAAAAATGATAATTTAAATTCCAATATTAATTTTTATCCGGCTTACCTAAACTTAATTAAAATTAATAATAATCCAATTATATAACTAATTACTTAGAGATGTAACATTTTATATTAAGGCAGTGTTTCTCAAACTGTGGGGCGCGCCCCCCTGGGGGGGCGCGATAACCTTACGAGGGGGGCGCGAGCATATCGAAAATAAAATATTTAAAAAATAATTAATTTACTGGAATGAATTAAAACAAAATACTTTCAGACATAATAAAAAATGCACTTTTACTCTGATGTAAGTTATAGGCCAGGGATGGCGAACCAATGGCACGCGTGCCAATGATGGCACGCGACAGAATATTTTGGGCACGCCATCGATCAAAAACGATTTGCATTTTGGCTTAAAATAATTAAGTTTACTATTAAGTATTATGAACAAACGCGAGTGATCCGTCGCGATGCCGACAAGTGGGGGAGCAGACTCGTTTGTTATGTCTTGCGTAAATACTTCGTATATTATAAATTGCTAATGATGCAAAGTTTATCTACGCATAGTGTGTGTACGTAACTATTTCTAAATATATTCAAGTTGTTTAAAAAACATATTCTAACGTTTACATTAATAGTTCAGCTTGTATACATCTAATTTATTAATGTGATCTAATTCTTGTCTTGTAAGTCTAATTGGTAAAATAGCTCTCACTGCTTTATTTTTAAAAATTTTAATGATCTGAGACAAAAGCGAAAGATCAGACACTACAGAAATCTCCTGCAAGCACTCAATTTCTTAAAAACAAATAAATCTGCCCATGAGCCCACAGTCGTGCGCAGTCAGTAAAAGGGGTGTTTTTTGGCGGGGGGAATCAAGCGAGAGCACATAGAATAGTTAATTTCATCGACACATCTGTACATTTAAAGTTTTGTGTTAAATTTACGATTTTTAACTGGTATTTAATATGGCTAGTTCAACAAAAAAAAAAGTGCAAGATAGTAAATATAGCAGAGAATTTCAAACTTGGTGGGCTGATAAATATGGCATGATCAATAAAGGTGACAAAGCGGTGTGTGTTTTATGTTCTGGAACAGTGGTATGCAGAACATCGTCTGTAAAACGGCATTTTGAAACAAATCACAAATCCTTTTGTGAAAAAAAGCGAACCAGAGCAAAAAGAATTAATTGCAAGTGCAATAAAAGACAGAAATAAACAGTCGACGTCTATATTTAAATATGTAAGCAAAAATTGTCACACAAGTGCGGCAAGTTACTCAGCTGCAAATGCCATTGCTCGGCATGGTAAACCTTTTTAAGAGGGAGAGTTTTTGAAGGAAGCTTGGTTGGCATGTACGCCCTCACTTTTTGATGATTTTGATAATAAAGATAAGATAATTCAGCGCATCAAAGATGTTCCTCTATCTAGAAACACAATGAAAGATAGAATCTTGAAATTGGCAGAAAATGTTACAGATCAACAAAACAAATGACATTAACTCCGCTCCTTTTATATCGCTATGTCTTGACGAAAGTATTGACACTACTAAATCGGCACGTTTAGCTGCCTTTGCTCGATATTGTGTAGAAAACATCATTAAGGAAGAATTAATTGCGATAACATCGTTGTTAACAACTACAAAGGGCACAGATATTTGTACGGCAGTAAGAAATTCGCTTGCTGAGAAGGAAATTGATTTGAAAAAAATTGTTTAGTAACCACTGATGGTGCTCCAAATATGGTAGGCAAAAAATGGCTTAATTTCTTTATTTAAAACAGACGTAGGACACTCGATTCTTGAATACCACTGCATTATTCACCAACAAGCATTATGTGCAAAGAGTGGTTCAAGATTTCTTGATAATGTAATACAGTGTTTCTCAAAGTGTGGGGCGCGCCCCCCTGGGGGGCGCGATGACCCTACAAGGGGGGCGCAAGCGTATCGAAAATTTAAAGATTTTTTAAAAAAAAAATAACCGGAAAGAGAAGTAAAACAAAATGCTTTCTTCCATAATAAAAAAAAATACACACAACAACACACTGGCATAATTTATATTTATTATCTAGCTTTTTTCCGTCATCAAATAGCTATCTTTGATCCCAAAACCAAATTAAAGAAAAAAAAAAAACATTTTGTTTTATTTGCTGTTTTTCCTCAATGAGAGATTTTTTATTACGTTTTAACATAAAATATTACTCGTTAAAAGAAAAAAACGAAACCCAGACCCTGAGAAAAATTCTAAGAAGATAAACAATTCACCGCTGCAATTATTATTGAAATACTGTACATTAGTTGTAGAAAAGAAAAGGAAGTCATGATTCACTTTTCAGCCAGGCTGCATAGTACGTTCAGTTCAGTTCAGGTTTTGTGGGATATGGAGCAACAAAGGCTATGATCCCCTAAAAGACAGATGTTTCTTAAAAATTAGTAGATGTCAAAATATTTCAGTTTCTGGATAAAAATCTGAATGTTAATTTGACCTTCAATCTTATGGTATGGTTATTATCAATATTAGTTCCCTCCCATCTTTCATGTGTTTGCTTTTCGCTTAAGGAAATTGTAAATAATTGAGTTTTGCGATATTTGGAAAAGAATTGATTGGTTTAACATTTCTGTAGGATAATTGAAAAGTGTCTGATTTGCGTCCTTTATTATGGTCTTGTACTTTTGAATCATTTTAGTTCAGTTTTATTGGGTTTTTTCTCAAATCATCAAAGAATTGAATAGTCCTTGAAAGAAGGTAAGTATACTTTCTATAAATTAAAATATTCACTAGAATTCCGATTTGTATCGTGTACAGTAAAAATAATTCTAAACAAATGATTGGGGTGACTGAGTCCCCCCGCACTACCATTAATGTTAGTATCGAGTACGCGCCTGCTCCCGGGTTAAACTTTTTGAAGTCTTCTCGCTTTAAATGTTAAAAAGTAACACAATTATTCTTCATCGGAATTTTATATTCTTTTTCATAATTTAACATTAATTCTAAATGCTAATTGTGTGAGGTTTAAAATTACAGTTCTTTTAAACAGTTATTTACAATTATAGCATTTATCTAAAAAAAAAAAAATCATTTTACATTTTTTGTATACAATGTCGTGCACACAGTTTTACTCTCCTTACAGTTCAGCTATTATATCAAGAATAATGCTTTATTTTTTTAAAAAAATGAACTCGTGCGAAGAGTCGGTGTTTCAGCCAGTATACGTTTAATGTATCAGTACTGAAGAAGGTATTTTATAAATAATTTCTTATTATTAAATTTGGCCGCGGTAGCCGAGTGGCATAGGTATCAGATCGTGGCTTGCCTTGTCACGAGTTCGAGCCCAGTACCACTAAAGACCCGCCGTGTAGGGCAGCGTTGCACGTTAAATCTGTCGAGAGCTGAAACGTCCTCCCGTTGGTGTGGTGTGGTAGTTAGGAGAGGGGGTGCCAGCTCAGGTGTCCTCCACGTCACTTGACCATGGTTCAAAATTACGTGGTCCGTCGTCAAAAGCCCTCGTGCAGCTGAACAGTGCGACGTTAATATTCAATCAATCAATCTTATAACTAAATTAAGAACAAGTTTAATAATTATTAGGGACTTTCACGGGCTTTTCTTGTAGAGGAAAGTTTTTCAAAGGAAGGTTTTAATATCAGAAATTGACACTTAAAGAGTTATTTTTCTATATTTAGCTGAGATCTATATTTTGTCTTCAAGGCATCCACTGCAGAAAATCCGGTTTGAAAAAGGTAGGATGTTGAAAATGGTAATAGTATACGAAGTGCTTTTGTTTTCAGTACAGACAATTCCTCATCCACCTCTACCCCAAATTCAAAGAGCGATTTATTACAAAATTGCCTTTTAATTTTTCACTGCATGTGAAATCTATGAAGATCTCTTCTTCGGAAGTTGAGAGCCCTTCTGGAGTATCTTGAAATAGATCCCTAATCCACTCGTAACTTGCTACCAAGCTGTCCTCATCCAGAAAATACTTTTTAAAATTCTTTGCCAACATAGCTAAATGATTTTACATGTTTTAAAAACAACTTTCACATGTTGTTCTACAGATTTGTAAGTTTTAACACATATCGAGCTGGGGCTTTTTTTCCATCATTTACTTCAGTAGTGGTAAATCCAAAATTTATGTATATTTGAGAAGATCGCCTTGATTTAGTTTTCGGAACCATGCTCGTTCGTCTGTGTACTTGTTGATTCTTTATTATGGTCGAATGTTTGCTTACGACTTAAAAATATATGTAGGATATTGTTTTAATTTACTGCCGTAAATACTTAATTACCGTGAATTACAATTAACGTGGAAATTTAAAAAAATGTACATTCAAGCTAGATTCGGTAGCTATAGGAGTATCTAGTCGACCAAAACTGACTGGAATTGTACGAGGAAAAGCATTTTTACATGTTTTGCGCAGACGTCCGATAGGTTGCCCAGACTCACGCAAACGTACCCTATAATGCCAGATGTGATGGATATGATAGAGAGCGACATTGACTAGACTATTTTTCTAATGACATTTGTGCTTTAAAAAAAAAATGCTGAAGGAAATAAATCTTTAATTAAATACATCATTTTGCGATCTGTTCCAATTTAAAAATTAGAGAAAGAAAAAAATAACATAATTCTTTAAGTAATATATATATTTTAAGTAATTTTCTTAAAATATATATATATATATATATATTACTTAAAATATACACAAAATTTAATATACTTATCGTATTAATTTGTACGGTTTATAATTAAGATCGTATTGTAACTTTAGCGTCTCTCTCTCAAAGTGCATTTTTATTGCAGAAAATACATTATTGTTGTACAGGGGCGAGACAAAAATTATGATTGAAAATTGGGTCACCAGTATTGAAAGTTTGAGAAACACTGCTTTTAATGTATGAGTGGCGCACAGAGTATTTTAGGACTAATTAATTAATACTAAATTAAGAACAAGTTTAATAATTATTAGCTACTTCCATGGGCTTGTCTTACAGAGCAAAGTTTTTGAAAGGAGTTTTAAGATAAGAAATTGAGCCTCTGAGTTCATTTTCTATATTTAGCTGATATCTATATTTTGTCTTCTAAGCAACCACCGCATTTTGTAATATGTTCCAATTTAAAAATCAGAGAAAGGAAAAATAACTTAGTAATTATACTATTACTTAACTTTTTTTGCTTAAAAGTAACATATACAAAATTTTATACTTATGTCATGAATTTGTACGGTTTATAATAAATATTGTTGCTTTATCGTAAAAGTGCATTATTATTGCATTCAGTAAATTATTATGTATAAGGGGGGCGCGATAAAAATTGTGATTGAAAAGGGGGGCGCCAGTATTGAAAGTTTGAGAAGCACTGATGTAATAACTTTATTCACAAAAATGGTCAACCTCATATCGTCACAGGCTTTAAATAAACGAAAGTTTGATGCTTTGTTGAATGAAGTCAATTCGGTGTATAATGGCTTAATAATGTATAACAATGTTTGCTGGTTGAGCCGCGGGAACGTACTTCAAAGATTTGTTGATTGCTTGGAAGAAATCAGACTGTTTCTACAAAATGAGAGCAAAATTGAACAATACCCACAGTTGATGGATATTATGTGGCTTTTATAATTGATGTTTTTTACAGACATATGCCAATATTTCAACAAATTGAACATAAAGCTTCAAGGCCCGCATAAAACAGTTATCGTCATGATGGATCCGCTTTTGAAGCTAAACTATATGTTTTCAGAAACGATATTATTACAAAAAACTACAAGTACTTCCCAAACTTGAAAAAAATATCACAGATTTAGATGCCCAAGAGAAACGAAACGAAGAAAAAGTTATTGATGACTTTATTTCCATAATGGATTCTTTAATCAAAGAATTTTCAGCGAGATTTTCTCAGTTCAAAGAATTATCGGAAACGTTCAAATTTATTATGTACCCTGATGTGATTTCGTTTGATAAACTGAACTTGTCTCAATTCGATTGGTTGGAAATTGAAGAACTTGAAATGCAACTGATTGATTTCCAGTCTAGTTCAATATGGATTCAAAAGTTTATTGAAACAAGGAAAAAGTTGGAATTAATTGAAGCAGAAAGATTGACAAGCAATATAAGTAAAAATACCAGTAACGAAATTTTGGAAACATGGAATTCGATTCCAGACGCATTTAACTGTTTGAAGAAGTTAGCGTATGCTATTGTAACCATATTTTCATCTACCTATGCCTGCGAGTCATTATTTTCAGAGATAAATAACATCAAAGACTCGCTTAGAAACCGTTTAACAGACGACTCTAATTCAGCATGCATTCTACTAAAAGTAACATCTTATAATCCTGATATAAGTTATTTCTCATCTAATCTACAACAGCAGAAATCACACTAATGTTACTTTAATTAAAATTACAAGTATAACTAAAACATTTACTACTATACAGTGCAAAATGTATTTTTTCGTATTAAATAAAGAATTTTGATTTGTTCGTATTTAGTTTTATTAGTTGTTCAATAATCACAAGTCAAAATTATTTGATGGCACGCCTATAACTCATTAAACGTTTTTTTAGAAAAAATGGCACGTTGACCCAAAAAGGTTCGCCACCCCTGTTATAGGCGATATCAAGTCATCAAAAAAAAAAAAAAAAAAACTTCTTCAATACTTAATTAGCTATCTTTGATTCTATAACCAAATAAAAAATATTTTATTTAATTTGCTGTAATCCCATGATGAGAGAGTTTTTATTACGTTTTCTTTTTTAAAAATAACATTCTACTCTTTCAGAGAAAAAACAGATCCCAGATCCAGAATCGAAAAAATTCAGGAACATAAAAAATTCATCACTGTCATTATTTTTGAAATACTGCACATTATAGCTGTAATTTGTTTGACTTTCTAAGTTATTAGTAGAGTTAGTTATAACCCATCTCTTATGTGTGTTTATTTCTCATTTAAGGAAGTTGTAAGTAATGTATTTCTCTATTGCGCTTTTTTCCACGTAAAACAGTTTTATGATATTTGGAAAACCACGGAAAGCACACACACACACACACACTTTGATGGATTACTATGCGAAGACTGAGACCAAGAGGAGTATTTTCAAACATAAAGCATAACAATTGTTTTTATCAGTAACATACATATTATCATAATGAATACACTTTTTACCCGGAAGTGGTCGCGCGGAACACACAGATCACGAAATTGTTGATTCTGGCAGAACTGTTTATTGGTCACCAAAGAAAAATTGAAGAGTCATTGAAGTAAGTAACTTTCTCTTAGTTAAATTATTCACTGGAATAACGATTTGTATCGTGTACAATAAAATAATTATAAAAAAAAGGATTGGGGTGACTCAATAACCCTGCTAGATCGTATCGAGTGCGCGCCTGCTCCCAGGTTAAAACATGTTGAAGTCTTTTTGCTTTAAAAATATTAAAAATAATACAATTATTCTTCATCGGAATTTTATATTGTTGTTCATTATTTAACATCAACTATAAATGCTAATTCTGTGAGGATTAAAATTAAAATTCGCTTAAAACTAATTATAATTTGAGCAAGCATTTAAAAAAAACATTTTACATTTTTGTAAACATTGTCGGGCACTTGGCTTTAATGTTTGGCAAGAATGTTTTATTTTCTTTTAAACGAACTCATGCAAAGAGCGCGTACTTCGGCCGGTATACTTTTAATGTATCAGTGCTGCACAGAGTATTTTATAACTATTTAAGTAATACTAAATTAAGAACAAGTTTAATAAGTATTAACGACTTCCATGGGCTTGTTCTACAAAGCAAAGTTTTTATAAGGAATGCTTATGATTAGAAATTGACCCTCTGAGTTATTTTTCTATATTTAGCAGATATCCATATTTTGTCTTCTAAGCAGTCACCGCATTTTGCAATATGTTCAATTTAAAAATTAGAGAAAGGAAAAATAACGTAATAATTGTCCTATTACTTAGTTAATTTATTTTTTTTGCTTAAAAGTAGTATTCAAAATTTAATACTTATGTTATTAATGTGTATGGTTTATAATTAAGATCTCGTATTGTAGCTTTAGCGTCAAAGTGAATTATTATTGCATTTAGTGCATTATTAATGTATAAGGGGGGCGCGATAAAAATTGTGATTGAAAAGGGGGGCGCCAGTATTGAAAGTTTGAGAAGCACTGTATTAAGGATTTGAAATTGCATAGTAATATTTATGATAAAAGAGATGCCTTTAGTTTTAACATTCTTAAAATGCCTAACTAGAATTCATATTTATCAATATCTATACATAGAAATATTATTTTAACTATATTTATCGTAATAATGTTTTAGTTAGTGATAAAGCTAATAATTATTGAAACATTAATAACTTTATCAAGCAATCTATTGACCATGGATATCCTGCTAACTTTATTTACCATTATATTTTTATTAGTTCTTAATGATATGCAATTTCTATTAATAACTTTTTGACATTATGGTTTTTTATTAAACTAATTATACAATTATTAAATAGAGGCTCCACGTGTTTAATAATTCAAAAATATTAAAATATTTCTAGGATTCATTTATATTTTACACTAATATTTATATCAATATATATTTATGATTTTTTAAAAGAAAATATATATATATATATATATATATATATATAAACTTTATACTATTCTATCATAATTTACCTTTATGCGGAACTGTTTTCCCTCTCTTAAATTTGGCGGGAATCATAACCAGTTGTTACAATCCCGAAGTAGGTCTTACTATCTGCGTTTTGCATCGAATTTAAATCTATAATGTGAATACTAGTAGACTATAATTTTATAATTATATTTTATTACTTTAGTGATTTTATATTGTAAATTCCTCCAAATAATATTCTTTACTCTCCTCTTGCTACGTAGTATGACAAAATACAGATGAAGGCTGGCTAGCCCCTAAACTTGTTTAAACCTGCAATCTTGATTCCTAAGGACAGGTGTTTGTTATTGTACTACTTTGTCTATTTCTTACTATTTAGTATATTTATCTTAGGTTCTAAGTATCTGTGTATTTTTATGTTTTGGATTATATATATATATATATATATATATATATATATATATATATATATATATATATATATATATATATATATATATATATATATATATATATATATATATATATATATATATATATATATATATACATATATATACATATATATACATATATATACATATATATATATACATATATATACATATATATACATATATATACATATATATACATATATATATATACATATATATACATATATATACATACATATATATACATATATATACATATATATACATATATATACATATATATACATATATATACATATATATATATACATTATATATATACATATATATATATATATACATATATATATACATATATATATACATATATATATATACATATATATATATATATATATATATACATATATATATATATATATATATATATATATATATATATATATATATATACATATATATACATATATATATATATATATATATATATACATATATATATACATATATATATATATATATAAATACATATATACATATTTATATATATATATATGCATATACATATATTTATATATATATATACATATACATATATTTATATATATATACATATACATATGTATACATACATATATGCATATACATATGTATACATACATATATGCATATATATGTATATATACATATACATATATATACATACATATATACATACATATATATATAGATATAAATTCTAGTGTCAAAAAATCAGAAATAATAAATAAATAAAAATATTTTACTAGTTATTGCTTAAATCAGAAATACCCAATTAATTTTTTGAATTGTTATATGAATAAAGCTATTCGAAATAGTAAGGATTACAAATTCTTAGATTATCAATATTTTATTACTATAAATTTACATATTTCCTAGTTATAGTTTCCTCTTTATTCTAATATTAGACAAAATTACGTATTATTATTTAATTCATATATACTTGAGTGTCAATAAAGTTATTATTTATAATTTGTAACTGTCTTCGTAATTTTTATTTCTATTTTTTTATACTTTTGTTAAGTGCTACATTTCAGTCATTCACATGCTTTGAATCTGCATTAGGGTCCATAATCTGGCAATAACTTATTTATTGCACTCAAATTTAGCACAGGCTGTGCTTTTTGAATTGCAATTTTAAGGTACGTTACATCTATCTTGTAATGGATTTAGATATTACTATCCATTACTTTCAATAGGTTTTTGTTCAGTATTATTTATGTTAAGGGGTAAGGTAGGCTGGCCAAAAAACATGATGAACTCCATTTTTATATAAATTATTTTATATATTAGTTGCCTTAAGTCTGCAATGTTTATAATACTGCAACATACATCTTATAATTTTTAATATCGGTTGCTCATGTGTCCTTCATTGTGTGATTTTCCTACTGTCTATGTGTTTTTCTAATGTGATTGATGGAATGTTATCTCTTGTTTGTAGAGAATTAGAACAATCCAATTAACACTTTCAAGTGCCCTGTTGGCCTCATATTAAACAAATCTAAATTTATTACAGAATCTGAGGTTATTCTGATGATTATGTGTCCATAAAGCACACAACACCGTGCACCATGTTGTTGATGAGAACATCCTGCAGTCTGCAAAGTTTCAGATATATGTGGCAACGATTATGGTTATGTAAAGTAGTGGGCAACAGCAAGTTATTATAAAAATCTAACGTCACCTTATGAAAAGCAAACTATAGTAAAAGAAGCAAGACACACACGTTAATGATTGCATGTCAGAATTTTATTGCAACCATAAAATGAATGGCAAACATTCGAACATTTATTTACGATACGTAAATGGGGTACAGCATTGTTTATTAATTTTAAGGTTTCTCAGGGGTGTTAACTGTTTCTCGAGGTCGAAAATATAGTTAAATTTCAAGTAGATACAATTCGTTGAAATTAAGAATAAGTAATTCAAATCTTTTACACGTTATTTGTAAAAGAATCAGGCTTTAGAAAAGTGTAAAATGTTTAATATATAATTATAATTTTAAAACTTATAAGCTTATAAAAATAAGAAACATTTCTGTAATAAATATTAATTTTTACGTTGGGTATGGTATTTTCTAAAATAATAGCTCTAATTTCTAACAATAAGTTGATTTTTAAAGTTAAACGTATCCTTATTACACTGTAGCTATTTTTTTTCAAAATAAGATAATTTTTTTAAATAAATAAATTACATTTTTTTAAAAAATAAACTATATTTTTATTTTTTTTTCTAATTTCAATATTTTTCAAATATTTTGAAATACGATAGATATATATTACTACAATTAGGTAGGGTTTAAAAAGAATGAGATACATTTCAGAAATTTATGAAATTGTATACATCAAACGCTGCTATTTTAGAAAATAGCATGCGCAACGTAAAAAGATTTACTACAGAAATGTTTCTTATATTCATATGCTTATAGTTTTTAAAATTTTTATTACATTTTAAGCATTTAACACTTTTTGAAAACCGCATTTCTTTATAAATCACGTGTGAAACATTCGAATTTTTTAACCTTAATTTCAATGAATCATATGAATTTGAAAAAGGTTCACATTTTTAAACCTGGAGACAAAATTAACACCCCTGAGATCCCAGAAATGCTTCCAAAAATTTTATTCTTGCCGTTAAAAAGAAATATTTTCATCAAAATTCTTCACCTACAACTGCTTTTCTTGTATCTAAGTCATTAGAAAGTAATTAATGCATTGGCCTCAATAAAAGTTTCCACAAAAAGAATTCAAAAAGAGAATTATATTTCGAATTTTTCAATGATTAAAAATAATTACAGTAGCATTTTTCTAGTTTTTTTATGTGCATCATCGATGTACTCCGAAGTAGCTTATTAATTAATACTGCTTAAGATGACGGCTTACACATAAGTAGTAGGGGTGCTGTGTAAAATCCCATTATTGAGCTTTAATTTATATTTTGCCTTAATTCTATCTTCTTGTAATTGTTCACTCAGAAGGAGTTTTTAAGCAGTAAAATATTGTGGGGAAAACGATACTTCATTTTACCTGAAAACGATTCTGATTTTTCATAATATTGTTTTTCATTTCGGCTTAGTTAAAAAATGAGCTAATTAAATTAACTTCACCAAAATCTTTAAAACTTTCCAACATTTTTTGCTAAATTCTTAAAGAGAAATTAAGCGTATTCAGCACTCAAGAAATTGATCTTTATTCCTATTACAAATTTTGTAATATATATATACTATAAAATGAGGGATTTTTTCCCTACTTGAAACGCATGCAAAAGTATACACATACAGAAAAGATAAAGCCGCCCATCCGGTATAAAGGTTAGTGACGCTAAATTCTGTGTCGTTGGGTCTCGGTTTGAATCCCAGAGATGGTGTGGATATTTTTAAATATATAGTGCTTTCATAGCATGGAGGGAATCTTAATTTAGCCATCGAGCCACAAGTTCTCTAGTGAGTTTGGAAGAAGGGCAAGAGAGGTTGGATACCTTTGACACTCATAGGGTGTTATACCTCAAAATCGGGATGTAACTGAGCCATACCATACTGTCATCTGTTTGGTGCTCAAAGCTACGACGTCCAAAGCTACGGTGCTCAACAGGCTTAAACCTCTAGCCCTTTTCCAGGATTAATTACGTGGGCCTCGATTTTACTTCGTCATACAGGTGGAATTAGAAACAATAACAACAACAATGATAAAAGAAAGAGGAGATATCTGGCACTCATGAAATGCTAAAATTAACCTCCCAATGATAGAATAAATAATTGGAGACCCCCTCTGTCTCCATCATTGTCAGTGCATGCTTTCATTTTATAATACACTCAGGAACATTGAAAATAGTGACCCAAGAAGAAAGCATCGGATTGAAGTGAAATTTAATACGCATAATGACACAGATGAAATATTCACTTGTTCTCAAAAACAAGACAATTAAACGAATACAGGGTGTGCAACAACACAAATACTGGGCAACTTCAATAGCGCGTTGGACCACATCCAGCTGCAATACATGCCGCCACACGGTCCGGCATTGATTTGATTAGACACCTTATGTTGTCCTGAGGCAGAAGGGCCCACAAATATTGAACAGCCAACTCTAAATCATGTACGGAGTGACACGATGGTATCTGTCGTTTTAGCTAATCACACACGTGCTCTACAGGGGACAAATCGGGTGAGCGGGCTGGCCATGAAAGAGTCTAAAAA
Source organism: Trichonephila clavipes (assembly GCA_019973935.1). Lineage (NCBI taxonomy): Eukaryota > Metazoa > Arthropoda > Arachnida > Araneae > Nephilidae > Trichonephila > Trichonephila clavipes. Next base: position 1,563,173 of record BMAU01014915.1, read on the forward strand.
TGACGTAGGAAGTCTTGAGGAACTCTTGCTGTATGCGGGAGAGCATTATCTTGCTGGAAAATTGCCCTCGGAGACCATTCAAGAAAGGTCTACCTGGGGACGAAGAATATCTTCAACGTAACGTTGGCCCGTTAAGGTTCCCCGCATCACGATTAAAGTGGACCGGCTATCATAGGCTATAACCCCCAGACCATTACACCAGCTGTGCGGAAAGTGTAACGTAGAACAGTGTAGGGGCAATTGTACCGCTCACCAGGGCGCCTCCACACCCGTAAACGGTTATCATCAGTCCCCAAAACAAACCGGGATTCATCACTATTCACAAGCTTTTGCCAATCTTTGACATGCTATATTGATCTGGCTTGGCACCACTGTAGACGCAGGTGCCGATGTTTCGATGTTAAAGGGAGTGCACGGAAAGGGTGCTTGGAATAAGATTTGCTTCTGCAAGGTGTCTTGAAATTGTTTGTGGAAGATTTGCTACGCCTACGTCTGTTCATATCGGTAAATGAGTCACTGTGGGGTTCACAAGTGCTTGCCGCACGATTCCTTCGATCCTCTCTCCTCGTTTTCTTCCTGGTCGCTAAGGACAAGGTTTTCTGCGTGTGGGTACCTTCTCGTGTCCACTGCCATGGAGTGTCTAACGGCACACTCCGAACGATCCACCTGGCCAGCAACATGGCACGTCGATCAGCGTGTTGTTTTTATACTGATGCTCAGGCCTCTTTTAAACTCGCTTAACTGTGAGAAATGTCTTCTAACATGTTTACCTGGCATGTATCGCTTATCAAAGTTTTCCTACAATTGGCGGGTATTCGTCACGTTTATGAATCTTCAAATTTGCGCTGGCTTATATGGCGCCATCTTCCTGATTGTAGCGCCACCTCGGCGTGTATGAACATGCATATTGGCACAAAACATGGATAATTTGCATATCACATTACGCTGTACCTATTTTCAAAGTTTTGCGATTGTACTTAGCTTCCTTCTTGGGTCGCTATTTTCAATGTTTGTGAGTGCATAAATAGCGATAAAAGCTCCCAATGTTATTTAGATAAACATCCAGAGTAAGTCATTATTCAAATGTTGCTTCAAATCGTCATCAATTTGGAATGCCAGTATCAGTCAGATCAGTTTTTAAAGTTCTGTTTATGTTTCATCCGTGTACAATATGACGAAATGTCTGGACAATCAATATGGCAAGTAGAGTATCAAAAGTATTCACTTTTTTGGCAAAGGACGCAGGAGGATGAAAGATGAAGCATAGTGACGTAACCACATGAAGTTCTAATCATAGTCTTGAGTAGTTAAATTATTTTCTAGTTAGTTCGAATAAACTGCTGTCGTAATTAGACAGTGCTCCTATTTATCATACTAGAATAGCGCTTCTCAAATTGTGGGGCTTGCTCCCCCTAAGGGGGCGTGATAACCCATACAGGGAGGCACAAGCATATTGCAACGCCGAAAATAAAAATTATCTGAAAAAAAATATTAATTTACTGAAAGGAAACAAAATAAAAATACATTCTGATATAATAAATAAAATACATATTTACACTGATATAATATGTACTTAAAATACACAAACAAATAATATACAGAAACATTTTTAACTGTATTCCTTAAAATTAAAATTGCGCATACTTAGATGATATTGAAAATTTAAATACTTTGAGACACTGTATCGCCATCTATTGACAAAGATTTATTTTCTTTCAAAATTACGAAACACGTATGAGGTTTCTAATAGGAACTGTATTTTTATATTCATATAATTTTTGTCAGACATAGTTGCACGCTGTGTATTAGATCTAAGCATATCCCTCTGTTTAATCAAGTGTAGTACTAAATACGAATACATATCAACTACATTATAAAGCCATTTTCATTCTTTAATAGTATTTCAAGCACCTATAATACAGTTTCCTAGAAATATTTCTTTGTTTCCTAAAACCTTGATTGATTCTAGGTCAATCGTTTTCTTTCCTTAAAGAAAGAAAATCACCCTTTAAACCTGAGGCTTCCCATGTTTCTCATTGATATGCTATTCCTGGTAAAATGTCTTAATTAGTTATTCCTTAGAAAGCTAGTACTAAGTAACAACATAATTGTAAGTCGTATTTAAAACAGGAGTAATCAGTCTTGATCCTGTCAAGATTTTTCAAACCTATGAGCTTGTCTTAATTACAAACGTTGGCGTTCTACAAAACACAAGATCTATTGTTATGTCTAAGGTCAAACAGATGAGCAGTTTATGAACAGATGAATTTTGATCGAGAACAGAAAGCGAAGTTTAAACAATTGTGGACGCATTTATCATAGTTTGTCTTTTATATGTAAAAACATTTGTGTTATTCCTCTCAGAAATTTTTAACTACTAGTAATTCGTTTGCAATTGTTTTGAATTTGTGTTTGCTTATAATGTTCATGAAGGTTGCCCATCTGACAAAATTACAATAAGCTAATAAAAAAAAGTTGTTGTTATATACTCAATATATAGTTTATTTCCTATGTAATATCGCCAGATAGCGCTCTCCACTCTTGCCAATGATACATACTTTTGTTGGACCATAGTTAACTTTTTAGTTCTTAGATTGAATAAAATTTAATTCCAACGCATCTAGTTACAACATAGTTTAAAAAATATAATTAGTTTAAGGTCCGTGGTGTATGTATCTTGCTCTTTTATTAGTACTTTAAGACATTTTCAGTTAAATTATTTTGTATTTATGCTTGAATTTGTAAAAATTATGTTGACATGAGAGATTCATGAAAATAGAATAACAATTAAATTCACAAACGAAAACCGTAATGATAAATTAAACAATACAATTTTAAAAAGGAAGATAGACTATTTTTTCTTTCCCATACTCAGTCTTCAATTAATCCATTAAGTGCTACATTAAATAATTCTTTAAAGTGTAGCATTAAATAAAAAAGGATTATGAAACTGTACACGATGGCAAAGTATACAAAATCTATTTTACTTAAATCTGAACTTCATCTTTTATTTGAAGTTTTACTGTATCAACTATGAGTTTCGAAAAACTATGTCTAATGTAATCCCACACAGTTTAATCTCATGACATATTTTCTGAATAGTTAAGAAAAAAAAAGCTGCGCCTGCTGGGCTGAAAAGGAAGTATGAAAATTCAGATCAATATGGGAAAGTACATTACGTTACTTTAGTGCCGCAAGATGGTTATTTGGAAAGATCAGTATGACCTCTAACTCCAAAACCTCAAATGGTTGCTGTTTTTACCCTTAAATCTTAAATGATGAAATCGGCCGTGATAATCTGTTTTTCAACAAACCCTCATGTTCAATTTTCCTCCAGCATGACACTAGATAATGCAATCCAGATTAATCTACATATAGTCTTAACATCGTCTTTGGATGAAACAAGAGGACACAAATTACTAAAGGGACTTTTGAAAATGACAAAGGAATCATTATATCTGACATTTTATTCCCTAAATTACACTTCAAAATTTGTCTTTCATTAGTATCGAATAATACAGAAGACCCTATCGTTAAACTCCTAATAAAATCCAGGATTCATTGCAACTTGCTACTATATAAATATTAAAGCTTGAACCCCTTTGAAGATTCAGGAGCTAATACTTTTGCGTAAGTATAATCATGTACAAAGTAATTTAGACAAGCAGTTAATGGGTAAGAGAATTTTAAAAAAATTGTTGACGGATACACAGTTGCCATGCGCCAATTTTCCAATACCCTGAAAAGTTCTGAAATTAAGTGGCAAGATCCATCACCTATAACATGTTCAAACTCTAAATTGCTTGCGTCTTATGACTTTTTTTCAGGCATCGCGATTTCTCATGATAGTTTTAATTGGCAAACAACAATTTTAAATTTCTCACATAAGCTCATTAAGTATGTAGATAAAATTATATCTTTCAATTATTCGGGCAGGCATGCGAGTTAAATCTAAAATTCCATTTTTTTAAAAGAAAAGCCTTGTTTGCTACATAACTCATGTTGAACTGTGCAATAGCCCTGTTTACCCCTATAAGTTCAGAATTTTTAATTCCATAAATGTATATTTTGTAATCACCGACATATAATCTTATTAACTCATTTGGGTTTTGAGCCTTTCTTTTCAAACATTTTCTTAATAACATGGGGTCACCTAGATCTCTAAAAATTGGCTTCCTTTAATTCTTGTCGGTGTATACCACATGTGTATGCATTTATGATCACAGTGCTTTTCGTTACTTTCAGCTTCGTTTTTTTTAAACGCACAAGGAATTTATAGCCACAGGACAGAACCCATGTTCAGAGCTCTTGTTTGAAGACAGAAGGTAAAAATAAACAGCCAAAAAAGCACTTTTAAGACTGTTTCTATCATTGATATTATTTCTAAGTAAGCCTTACAATGATAACTTCAAATTTTTGACATTAACACTCTGAGTGGATGACCCGCTAGTTGAATTTCACTTCAAAAGCGGTCTACTTTTTCAAAGCTAGCGATAACGAAAATGTTTCAGATAAATTTCGCGAACTGCTTCGGAAACGCACAGCAGTTTTATGCCTTCCCCTGTTAAAACTGCAGGAGGTCCTCAAATGGGTTTACAAGGGATGATTTTATTGCTTTTCGGTCTCTGTGTTGTCGAAAGGGCAGGTTTCTCATTCACAGTTGTGGCCTAGAGCGAGGATTGTGAAATGGACATTTTCTCCACTTCACGGCCAACAGAGAGTTCACCCAATTTATTGCAAATATATATTTCATATATTTGGAAACTTGCTCAATTTCTCATCTAAAAACCAATTAGGTTTTAAGAAATTTTAATTTTCTGAGTTTTGATTTTAAATTCGGTTTCATTTTAAAGCATTTTTGCATTCCTAGATTGAATTAATTAAAAATATTTTTAACACAATCCAATATTCCGTGTGAAATGGCTATTAACTACAATTTTAATTTCTAAAATCATTTCTGTTTGCTCATGTTTTTTAGTTTTTGAGTTTTCTCACATTTACTTAATTAAGATTGAGTTAAAGACCAATATATTTGTGACACATAGTTTATATAATTTAAAAGCTCTATACTTTGTCTTCCTTAATACCCACTTAAGTTCCCATCTCTAATTTCTTAATTACATTCTCGACACCAGGCGCAGTGAATAGAGTTCTCGCTCACCGACTCCTGACGACCAATAGCAGACGAGCTTCTCGTCTGCTTGCACGAATTTGGACTTGATTTTTTCTGAGACCGCCGAAATCGCCAGTTCGCCCCGCCCACTGTCTCCTTCCATGTCCACCAATAAGGAAACACCATCTCGAAAGCAGGCCAACCAACATTAAGCGCCCAATACGTTAAGTATGGGACGGAGGAACGCTTCGCGTTCCAGTGCCCAAAGATGTCAAGCGACCTTTTTGTCTTCCTTAATGTTTTCCTTTTGAAAAATGCCATGACCAAAATGTACGCAGGGTACTGTGAGAAATAATACTTGAAAGGGATGGAATATGACTGAAAATGGTAAATCTAAAATGCAGCTTTTTCAGGTAATATTACAATTAGACTACCGAATACCAATGTTGCAGAATGAACTAAATATTTCCCTGATGTACCACAAACTACATTATAATAAATCTGTTGTAGTACTACACTGCAGTATTTTAAAGTCATGCAACAAAAACTTAAACTTGCTTAACTGCCACGATGGGGAACTGAGAAAAAAATAGATATTATTTACAAACTTGGTGATTTCTGGATTACGTTTGTATAACTACTAATTTCTATATAAATATTTTGCATTTAAAACTCTTGTGAATATTTAAGGTTCTGATTAAAGTGAATAATTGATCAAATTAACAGTTGTTATCAATGTTATGTCTTAGAATATTTTGAATTAAAAAAGATATTTCAGTCATATTTATTTCAAGTAGAATTTTCATGTAGTGCATAAGTTGGATAGTAACAGATTAAAAAAAATAAAGCTCTACAGGAATTGGAATTTTTTTATGCCTTTACAAATTTTAAATATGTTTTTCTCAGATTTTTAATTTTGAAGATGAGAGTGTTTTCTAATATCTAAGGCGTTTTTCCTGTTCAAGATAGAGTCTTGAAATATCTTGTAAATGTTCCCTTTCATATGTTCTATAAAAGTTCATATATATTTAGGTCTGAGAGCTCTAGATATTTTTTAAAAAAATCTTAATGTTAATATTTAAAAAAAGTTGGTTTTTTTCCAGGTTTAGCCATAAAAATAATTATTAAAATTCAACAAAGAGATTTATTTTACATTTTATACTTTTTGTTTCCAATAATCTAAGAAATTTTTAATCACAATAATTAAATGTTTTTAATAATTTAACATTTTAGAAAAGTTTTAAAAATTTCAAAACTCTTCAATGCTTTAAAATTGTTAAATAATGGCTTGTCAAACTAACCTATTATTTTCAGAATCAATATAATAGTATAATTTGAATAAAAAACAAAAATTAATTTTACTGTGACAAAACTGTTTACGACTTCTACTAATACTGTAAAAAGAATGAAAGATAAATATATAACATAGTGGCAGTCAAAAACACATTCATAATACGTTAAAATCCTGTCCCGATACAAATTTCAATGCATTTTCCAAACTGTAGCTAAAAACAATTATATGTTTATTAGGCCAGAAATTATTTATATTTAGATATATTTTTCCTTATTAAGAACATAATGAATAATGGCAAGATAATTTGTAAAATCCTGAAAGATTTTAATGAAGAAAAAAGCGAGGCATAATTTTAGATAGTTAGAAATTTAATTATATAATACACAAATATGCATGTTTTAAAAGAAATAAGTTGGCTAAGAAAATGAAGTTTACAAAAAATTTCCTGAATAAAAAGTAAATCAGATTTCATCCTCAAATACATATAATTGTAAGGAAAGGTTTTACTCAAATTACAATTAATTACAAAAATCATTTTATAAAAAATAATTTTACCAGGTATAAATAGCAAAAAATATCAAAGAAGTATGAGAAAGACACATACATATCGTTTACAGAAATGTCACAGTGTGATATTTTTCGAAACACGGCACTGCACACAGTCCAACATTACAGTCTTTACATTGAAAACGAGTTTCTTTTCGAATGCGTTTTTCATTATCATTTATCTTAAGGTTGCATGCCACACATTTTCACGAAGTTTTTTTTTTTTTTGAACAGTCGTTTTCTGCATATGAAGGGAAGTGCCTTCCAATTAAGCGGACTACATTTTCAGAAATTTTAGATGAAAAAAAGTTTCGAGAACTAGAATCACTACCTCCTTCTTTTATCAATCGTTCTATCAGTTTCATTCGAAAACCAATATGATTTAAAATCCCGACCTCGTTTGAATTATATATAATGTGCATATTTGGAACTGTTTAGCATACTCGAATTAACTCAAGTGCACACGTCAAGGTTTTATATTGCATTCTAAGTCAACACGGTGGCTACTGACGAGCGACTACGTATATAATTTTGAGCCGCGGTTAAGTGACGAAGATGATACCTGAGCTGATAACTCCCCTTCAAAACTTACACATCACACCAACGTGAGGACTTTTGACCTCGACGTGTTTAACGTGCATCAGCTCCTCTTCAACGCTAAACTTTTGTGGTACCAGGGCTCGAACACTGGACACGAGTTCATAACCATGACCATCAGGCTACCGTAGCCGCAAAAGAAAATAGCAAGTTTGAAAGAAATGTAATGGAGAAGTATATTTAAAGAAATAACTTCAAAACTTAACGAAAAACCAAAATATCAAAATTTATTTTAGGAATAATAATGAATATAACTTCGTACACCTAAAACCACTTTATGCAGTGTATTTTGAAAGTGTATTTCCCCTTTTAGAGAAACTTACTATAATTATGTCAAATTCCATTCATTTTGCTTTAAGGGGATCCCCGAAACAATGTAATTTTTTTGATACAAAAAATTACTTATGGTTGAATCTAATACAATTCCCTACAAAATGAATGAAAACCCTTTTTTATCATATAAATTGTGTTTGAATAGGAGATGGTTAGTTAATAAGAACATTTAAAACGTGTCGGCAATCTATGGACCTGTGGCACGTGGTACAATTCTTAGTGGCACTCAGCACTACTCTACAAACTTGTCAATTCTTGAGTGGATGGAAGTTGATAATAGACCTTATTTGACAAACATCTTCTGAGAGAGAGAGAGAGAGAGAGAGTTATGGACATTTATGGAACTACAAAATAATCTGAAAGATAATTCTAAGGATAAATTTACAGCTATTTTGTAAATAATTGAGTGTTATTGCTAGGGGATTTAATTGTTGAAAAAAGAAAATTGCATGTACTCTGCTTTCCACTTATGATTCGGCATATCAAAGTAAAAAATCTTTCCTAAAATTAAAAATATTTCGACTCCGCAAAGAAATTGTTTAACAACTGAATGCTCAGAATCGTGTCACGCATTATACCCCTGGTTTTGCGATATGAAAGAAGAGTGGTGAAAGAGTTAATTCGCATTACAATTTTTTTTAACTGTAATGAAGGGAATAATTTATATTTCACTTTGTCTATTTCTTATTTAAATAAATATGTTGGAAACATACATTTTTAATTTTTTTTTATTTTTGTTGAAGAAATAGTAACATTTTATATTGTTTATTTTTATGTTAATAAATGTATTTTATTGATCCATAATTAATATAAAATAAAACTGTAAATCTAAATTATTTACCTCTATTCTTTAAATCTGCAAATATTAATGTAAGAATCGAAGGATTTCAAAACTTTCCTATTATGTGGCACGCTGAATGATACTGACAGATTGGTTTGGCACGTCTTAGCTACACAGTTGCCGCCCCTGATTTAAAATGTTGGGTAAGATAACCATTATATTTTTAAAATTTTATAAATATATAAAAGGAGAGTATTTTGGCAATACATGTTTTAAAAGGAGTAAAGTTTACGAGAACGAAATATAAAATTGCGTTAAAATTATTGGTACTCTATCAACCGTACTTCTTTATATATATATAAACGTTCGATAGAGTACCATAGTTACTGCCAACTCGTGATAATGAATTGGAAATTAAGTTCACAATTCATTGTTATTAAAATATATAAAATTTTATATGACTTATTTTTGTATTTGTTATTTTTATATTCCTTACTGTGAGAGAGAAAGCATCAAATGGGAGTTCATTACCTGCCAAAACTGCAGAGGCCTGGTTGTTTACTCCACAAGCTCCTACCTTATGCTTACTCTGCCCTACTAAGTAAAAATGCCGTCTTCTGCTCGTCAAAATCATGGAATTGCAGACATTGTTTTCCATATATTTTAAATATTAGTTTTCTAACTTCTACATCAGCCTTTTAATAGTCTACACTCCTGCAAAGAAGTCTGAATTCAAAACTATAAAAACTTATTATTCCCAACAATGTCATTTATACCTTTATTTTTTATAATCTATGAATGCGTTAAACTATTAATTTGTTATCGCGACTATTTAATATTAAATGCGAAAAAAAAACGAATAAGTTTCAAACTGAAACTTAAACTGAATTTTTTCAAAAATTGTCATCGATATTATCATAACTTTTACATATTGTCATTTTAGCCTATAACACATCTATCTTCTATACAAAAATCTATTATAAGTTAATCAAATGTTTCAGCATATTTTTCTCATAACATGCAGTTTTCAACCACGTTGTGAGGCCACGGTAGCCTAATGGTCAAAGTAACGGACTCGTAGCTGGCGTGTCATGAGTTCAACCCCAGCACCACTGAAAATCCGACGTGTAAGGGAGCGATGCTCAAGCGTCATCCTCGTCACTTGACTATAGTGTAAAATAACGAGGTCCGTCGCCAAGTGAGTGAATATTAACGTCGCACTGTTCTGTAACGTAGCACGAGGGCTTTTAGCGATGGACCTCGTATTTTTGAAGCATGGTCAAATGACGAGAGCGACACATCAGCTGGCACCCCCCTCTCCTAACTACCACACCTCACCAACGAGACGACATTTCAGCTCTCGATAGATTTAACGTTCATCGCTGCCCTTACACGGCGGGTCTTTTGTGGCACTGGGCTCGAACTCGAGACATGCCAACCATGATTCGATACCTTGATAACCTGGTACCCCGGCCACAGGTCCGTCGCCAAAAGCCCTCAAGTAGTTGAGTAGAGAAGAGAGAGAGAGTGCGACTTTAATATCCCCTCACTTAATTAAATTATATGAAATTTAAGGAATACTTGAAAAAATATTAGAAGTCGAATATATATATATATATATATATATATATATATATATATATATATATATATATTAAAAAATTAATCTAATGATAATTTTAAATATCCAAAGAATTATTAGTATTTATGGTAAATATATATGTCTTTCATCTGAGTATGTGAGACACGTATAAATATCTTTTTGAGAACTTCCAATGCAGAATTTCAGTGGAGCTGATACAAAATTCCAGTTTTGCATGGTTAAGATTATAAAAATGTCCAAATTTTAATAATCTTTTCTTCAGTCAACCACTAATGGAACATGAACGATGAGGGATTATGCATAAATATATATTTTTTTAACTTGAATTTAAAAAGGATCTTTATATTTATTTATATGCGCAAATGTTAACTGTAAATTTGTCCAGATGCTTTTAAATACTCTTTATTTGAAGATTCAAGTTTAAAAATATAAACTTGAAATTAAAATTCTCTTTGAATGAAATTAATGTTCAGACATTCAAAATTCAAATATAATTTGTTATCTGAACAATACAAAACAAGGGATTCTATGTAAGATGCCCTGAATATCTGGCTTTAAAATTATGAAAAACTAAAATATTTAAATAGGGTTTTTTTTAACAATACATATAAATTTTTTGCAAATAATGTAATACAGAAGCTTAAAAACTATTCATATTTAGAAGTGTCCGAAATTTCAAAAGATTTTAAATTTTGAACCTTTTTTTTTATTTTTTGACACATAACAAAATAATCATTTTAAAAAAAAAAATCCCTGAAAGTATTGATTAAAATAAAAAAAATGAAACAGTAAACTATCCTCAATGTTTTAATATACAATTTGAATTTAAATACTACAGATATTTTTTTTAAAAACTTAGACATACATTATAAAAACTTAATTCTATTTGAGAATTTTAAGGTAAAGTAAAAAATTGAGAATTCTCAACTGGTTGACTTGCAATTTATTTCCGTACACTTTAGGGTTTAAAGAAATTCTTCCGAGATTTTACGATTGCCAAAGGAACCGGTCTCCACGTGGCCCATAAAACTTCCCCTCAATGCCCATTGTGTCTCTCCGACCGTCTCTAATTATCTTTCAAGATACTAAATCTTTAAAGGGGGAAGAATTCGGAAAAACACGACTTTACCGTTTTTGAACACATTACTTGAGGAGGAAAAATTCAGTTTGGTGTATTTTTGGTGAGTCCCCTGCCTTACGAAAAATTCAGTGTGGTCCGTTTTCGAAGCCTCTCTAGTAGGGTGGAAAAATCCGTGCTGTCCGTAGAGGGTTAAAATGTCAGTGAGTTGGTTACGACCACTCAGGCTTTTTCTATCACTTAACTTGTTTCCCCACGTTTCGCTTTTAAATCCAAATGACGTGTACCTATATACTTTTGGACAAGCCCGATACACTTTAATTTTTCCATTTGAGCACCATATGGATTCGCACTCATTAGAAACTTATGCAAGGAGAATCATAGGTGATGCTAGCAGAGCTCATTTGATGCTCGTCAAGGAGTAGCTTCATTAAAAAAATAAATAAAAATACTTCTAATTATCGTATTTCCTCAAATTATACATAATTTTCAAAAGAAATATTTATACTGTTAAAAAGTGTTAAAAAATTGAAAATCGACATTTTTTCAAAAATTCATTAGACAAACACCTTTAACGTTCAAATTTAGCAATCAATGTTTTATTAAAAGAATTTTAAGGTGCTGTATGTGAAAATATATAATCACTGTTTTTAAAGCAATTTTATAAAATAACTAAGATAAAGTTCTCTCATTTTGTAAAAATTAAAATAACTATTACCTGAAGGTCATTTAAAAAATAAATACCAAAGTAACGCATTAAAATTGAACAACTGATAATTTGTTCATAAACATTTTGTACAGAGTGCACCTTGTTTAGTAACTTTTTGTAAATTTTTTATCTTTTTTTTCCACATTTTATTGGGTTGTTCTAAAAGGAATTTTTTTTGTGGAAATGAAACACATTTTTCGTATAATAAACAATACTTTATTAAGTTATATGTTGGCCGTTCTGGTCCAACACATTTTGCCATCTTTCTGGCAGTAGCATAATTCCACGCTCATAAAATTTCTGGTCTTTGGTGGCGAAACATTGATCAAGGTGGTTTTTGACCTCCTCATTTGATGTGAAGGTTTTACCGTCTAATCATATGGTCCCAGGTCTGGAGAATATGGTGGGTGTGGCATTGTATTCCATTCAAGATGTAAAAGCTTTTGGCGAGTGACAAAACTTGTGTGAGGTTTCGCGTTGTCATGGTGAAACACTACACCTTTCCTGTTGATTAGTTCTGACCTTTTCTGTTGAAGTGCATCATTCAGTTTGTACAGCCGAGACTTCCGAATTAATCGTTGTGTCATCCGGTAAAAGCTAAAAAAAAACGATTCCTTTAAAATCCCACGAAATAGACATCATCACCTTTTTTGGTGAATATCGGCTTTGGAAATGGTTTCAGCTGGTTCATCTTTCTTGCTCCATGACCATTTTCGTCCCCAGTGATGATGTGCTTTAAAAACGGATCATCGTGACGTATGAGAAGCGAATCGCAGACGTCAATGCGGCGACTCAGATTTATCTCTGTGAGAACATGGGGAATCCATACATCAAGTTTCGAGGATAATCCCAGGCCTTGAAAGTGGTCATAAACTGTTGAATTTGGTAAATTAAACCTCAATCCGATCTCACGTGTTGTTATTCGCCGGTTCGCATCAAATAATGCCTTTATCGCGTCTTTATCAGCTTCAACCGGCCTTCCCGAAAGTGGTGCATCTTAGACATCAAAACTGCCGAAACGAAATTTAGCGAACCAGTTTTGGCACTGGCGTACTGTCAACACTACTTCTCCATACACATCGTTTAATTTCTTTCCGGTATTAACAGCATTTTTACCATTTTTGTAGTAAAACAGTAATATATGTCGAAAATTCTGCTTATCGCTCTCCATATTTTAAAGGGCACCAACCAAAAACTACTGCGTAGAATTAATCGGAATTTTCAATACACAAGCCTTGCTATATGAGCTCTTAAAGCATATAAAATTATACTGCTTTAATGTGAAGTTGGGTACAAAAAATACAATTAAATCCTCTGACGGGAAAAACGAAATTACTTTCCGAACAATCCAATATAGTACTATTTTTTTCCCAGTTCTTATTTGAAATTTACTCCTTACGAATTAATTTTTATAAAGCCTACGGTATGGAAAAATTATGAAGAGTGAAGTTTTATAAGCGGTAACAAAATTGCGTAACGCTTTTTTCTGCGCATGCGCCAAGTTATTGTGAAAAAGGATGAGAAGCTACTTTTTCTTCTTTTTTAAAATTACGATAATTCTTTTCCTACCAAAATCAGACCGAATTAACCGTCCAAGCGGTTAGCACGGCTTTTTCTACCCTACTAGAGAGGCTTCAAAAACGGACAACACGGAATTTTCCGTAAGACAGGGGGGGACTCACCAAAAATGCACCAAGCGTAATTTTACCTCCTCAAGTAACGTATTAGAAAGCGGAAATGCCGTGTTTTTCCAAATTATCCCCCCCCCTCTTTAAAGGCTTAACACCTTGAAAGATAATTAGAGATGGTCGGAGAGACACAATGGACATTGAGGGGAAGTTTTATGCCTCGCGGGGAGATCGGTGCTTCTCCTGCAGAAATCGTAAAAAACTGGGAATAATTTCTTTACACCCAAGAGTGTACGGAAATAATTGGAAGTCAACGAATTGAGAAAATAAGGGGATAGCTTGATAAAAATCTCATTTTTTTTCCTTACCTTAAAAATTCTCAAATGGAATTCAGTTTGTATAATATATGTCTAAATTTTTTAAAAATATCTATAGTATTTAAATTCAAAGTATATATTAAAATATTGAGGATAATTTACTACTTCATTTTTCTTATTTTAATCAATACTTTCAGGGATTTTTTTAAGAAAGTATTATTTCGTTATGTGTCAAAAATTAACAGAAAGAAAAAGATTCAAAATTTAAAATTTTGGACACTTCTAAACATGAATAATTTTAAGCTACTGTATTACATTATTTGCTGAAAATTTTTACACATTGCTAAAAAAACCCTATATAATTCTTCTAATTTTTTTATATTTTTAAAGCCAGGTATTCAGGGCATCTTACATAGAATCCCTAGTTTTGTATTGTTCAGATAACGAATTATATTTGAATTTTAAATGTATGAACAGTACTTTCATTCAAAGAGAACGTAAACTACAAGCTTATATTTTTAAACTTGAATCTTCAAATAAAGAGTAATCAAAAGCATATGGACAAATTTACAGTTAACATTTGCGCATATAAATAAATATAAAAATCCTTTTTAAATTCAAGTTAAAGAAATATCTATTTATGCAAAATCTCTCATCATTTATGTTTCATTAGTGGTTGTTTTAACAATATGTTATTAAAATTTGGACATTTTTATAATTTTCACCATGCAAAACTAGGAAGTTTATATTAGCTGCACTGAAATTCTGCTTTGGAATTTGGAAAAAGATATTTATGCGTGTCTCACATACTCAGTTGAAAAATATAAAGTTACCATAAATACTAATAATTCTTTGGATATTTACAAAAATATACTTAGATTAAATTTTTTATACATATATATGTATTCCATTTCTAATATTTTTTCATGTATTCCTTAAGTTTCATATTATTTAATTGAATTAGGGAATATTAACGTCGCTCTCTCTCTCTTCTCCACTCAACTACTCTAGGGCTTTTGGCGACGGACCTGTGGCTGGGGTATCCAAGTGGTCAAGGTATCGGATCATGGTTGGCATGCAACGAGTTCGAGCTCAGTGCCACAAAAGACCCGCCGTGTAGAGGGGCGATGCAAGTTCAATCTGTAGAGAGCTCAAACCTCCTTCGTTGGGGAAGTGTGGTAGTTAGGAGAGCTCAGGTGTTGCCCTCATCACTTGACCATGCTTCGAAATTACGAGGTCCATCACCAAAAGCCCTCGTGTAGCTGAACAGTGCGACGTTAATATTCACTCACTTGGCGATGGACCTCTTAATTTTAAACCATGGTCAAGTGACGAGGACGACGCTTGAGCATCCCTCCCCTACTCGGCGGATCTTCAGTGGTACTGGGGTCGAACTCATGGCACGACAGCTACGAGTCCGTTACCTTGTTTATTAGGCTACCGGAGCCTCACAATTTGGTTGAAAACTGCATGTTATGTTTAAAAATATAATGAAACATTTAATGAACTTGTAATAGATTTTTACATAGAAGATATATGTGCGAGATACTAAAACGACATTATGTAAAAATTATGAGAATATCGATGACAGTTTTTGAAACATTCAATTTAAATTTCAATTTGAAATTTATTCGTTTTTTTCGCATTTAACCCTCTAACTGGATACCTTCCTCCTGAAAAGTTATTCCGAAAGCGTTTTACTCTTATATTGCCATTCCCTTCAAAAATGCAACGGACTTCAATTCTTTCCCCCTTTTAAAATTTGGGAGGTCGAAAGGGGAAACTTTATGACTTGGTTCGGCATATTTGATCATTGAGAACCAAGATAGCAATCGTTTACAGCTAGCTGTTAAGTTGACTTGTGCAATCTTGTATAAAAAACCGTAGTTCTTTCTACTCTGTCGTTTTACCCATAGATTCAGTCACAGTAAAATTAAAACAAAATGCATAGTAAAAAACATGAAATAAATAACGTGTTAAAAGTTGAAAAATAGTTATATTTTCTTCAAACAAAATTTATTTTTCTGTCATTTTTTAAAAATTAAAAAAAATATTTTGGTATTGCGATTTGAACCAGAAAAAAGCATCCTGTATTCATTTTTGAATATGAGAGTAAGAAAACGCGCTCACTTTCCTGGTTTTTAAAAAAGTTATGAGGTAAAAAGATTAAAGGCCCTATCTTTTTTTTTTAAACAATAAGACATAAATGGTTCATATTTATGAAATAAAACAGATCTTTCTCTATTCAATTATATTTTTAATTTAGAATAACATAAAAAATGATTTCAATACTTTTAATTTATTTAAGTTTAAATCATATAAATGATATTTTTATGTTAACTGAATTTTTTTCGGAAAAAATCTAAATTTTCATTCCTAGTGCTCTCCTTTTCGAACTCCTTGCATTAAATAAAAATATCTTTTCTACATCGGCATTTGTGATGGACATAACACACATTCAGTCAATAATTTTTAATTTTAATAGGGGATATACTTCTTCAAATGCGCATGACAGTACTTCTAACCATTTTCTACTCAAGTTAAATTTCTTATCTTTATGTTTCTTTTATTACAAGGAAAAATGTCACATATCGATAAATACATTTTCACACAATTCAGTCATTACAAATTCTATTGTGAGAAAAGTTCTCCCTAATTAATTTTGTCTTTCAAAACAGTACACTTAAAACAATTTTGTTCAGTGAAGTTAACCGAAAGTTCCACAATGTATTCATACCAAATTTTAAAAACAAATTTAACACTTGGAAATGTATCCAGCATTAAATTTTTCAGTATACACAAATATTTCCTGCTATAGGGAAGATATAGTATGAGAGAGATGTGGTTTGCTGTTGTGAAAGAATGTTTTCGTACGTGTAGAATATTTTTGAAAATTTAAATATCACTGAAGCTGATCATATAACTGCAAATGAGCCTTATTTTAATGTGTGCTGGTATCAAAGTAAAACACTTTACAATATTAAACAGCCTATGGAATTATACTCAATATCGAACTATTCGCAGAATGGCTTACAACTTCTATTTAAATTGTAAAGAAACTGAAATATAAATATATCTTTCTACAGTCAAAAATATTCATAATATGTAAGCATCCTATTTCTCCACTTATTTCTGTATATTTTAAAAACTGTAGCTGAATGCAATTTTTTATATTTATAAACGAGGAAAAACAGCTCACACACTCGTTAAAATGTATTTATCATTTTGAAATATACTCCTATAAAACGTATATGGATTGTAAGATCAGTTGTAAAATCCTAAAAGCTTTTAGAGGAGCTAAAAACATGTAATTTTGGATTGATCAAATTTTTGGTATAATACACAAATATACATGTTATTAAGCAAATACATTTGAAAAATCAAACTTCCTTCTGCAATAAACGTAATTGAAAGACAAATGTTTAATTGCAAATGAGTGGAAATACATGTTTATCTAAGGATTATCCCCAAAGTGAGGTAATCCTCAAACTTAAGACTCAAACTCACTGGCACAACAATCAATGAGGGCCAGGAACTACTGGGCCCATCATAATACACATGACCATTGGACGCTGCGGTGCATGAACAGATTTTCCGATTTGGTGGTCTGTCTTAAGAGAGACCTTCAGTGTTTAAGACCCGAAGCAAGCTTGGTACTCATTTATCGACCCAATGTAGCGGGGATGAGGTAGAGTCGACCTTGCGTAGCCCGTTAATAGAACCCCAAACCTGTGGTGTGGAAGCACTATACACTACCATTCGATCCTATTCGGTGAAAAATAAAGTTTAAAATTAGAATCTTATATAAATCCCTAATGAATGAGGGAGTCCAAACTTTTTTCTTCATGTAAACTGTTTAGACGGAAATGATTAATTATGAACATTTTACAAGTTGCAGAAATTAAAATTAACCGTTATAGTTTACATAGATTTTTAAGGGTGCAAAAGGTGTATTTCGGCTGCACGAATTAATTTTAAAAGGAATACGGTTACGAAAAAGTAGTACAAATCTATCTAAAGTAGGGTTGGTTACCTTAGATATTGTCAAACACAACAATGTATTGGAAGCCAATTCCACAATTCGTTGTTATAAAAAAGTATGGAACATTACAATATTTATTTTTGCATTTGTAATTTATATATATATAATTTTTCCTGAGAACTTTAAAAGCTACAGCGGCATACATCAAAAAACCGCGGTTCTCTTTCTGTTTTTCCAGACCGCCCCTGACTAAGCCGGCTCTGCCATAGTAAGTGAAAATGCCGTATTTTGTTTGTCAAGATCATTTTATAGCAGACTGCATTTTTCATGTATTTTAGATGGTCGTTTTATATTTTCTACATCAATATCTTAATGTCTGAATTTAAAATTACATAAAATTCTTGACATTCGCATCAATGAGCATTATAATTTTTATTAGTATATGAATGTGTCATCACACGATTACATGACTGTTATTAACATATTATTTTAACCATTTAACTAATATTAAGTATAACATAACGCACAGAAATTTTCTGAACTTTAAAATAAATATTTCGAAAACTACTTCAGATATACTCAAAATTTTTCATTCCTACCCTTTAGCTTCTCAGTTCTGCTTCTAGGTAAAACTTTATTGTATATTCCTCGGTTTTTTTAGTATATTTTTTGCTCTTAGCATGCATTTTTTAACTGAATTGTATGAAATCTTCAAAATATAATAAAAAATACCAAAAAAGCTATATAATAAAATTTGAAATTTATATTATACTCAAAGAGTTGCTAGAACTTATATGGTAAATAATTTTTAACTTAGCAAAACATTTTTTTTTCGTAATTTCAAATGGAATTTTTGACAAAAAATTTCTAGCTTTATACGGTCGAGATTTCAAAAAATATCCAGATTTTAATTACTTATTCAGTTAGCCTTGAAAAAAAGATAAATGTTGAGGTATTTTTCATAAATAGATATTTTTGAAGAATAATTCGAATGTTTTTGAATAGCTCGAATTTAAAATTGATTTTTATGTTTATTTATATGCATAAATGTCTACTGTAAATGTTTCCGTATATTTTTGATTATCATTTATGCAAACATTCAAGTTATAGAAAAAAATGTGGGAAAATCTTCATTCATGTTGTCTTTGATGTAAACTGAAGTTCAAGCACTTAAAATTCAAATATAATTCGGTGTATTTTAACAATATATAACTAGGCACTGTACGTAAACTTCCCTGAACACTTGGAATTTGAAATCTAAAAAAAAATTAATAGATCTTAATTAGTTTTTTTTGTTATTATTTTTATCAAAGTGTTAGAAAATGTTTCAAATTATTTGATGAAGTTTAAATGTTTTCATTTTTAGTGGTTGGAAAGTTGAAAAGATTTCAAATTTTAAAGTTTTTGGTGTTTTATTATTTTTGGAGGCATCTTATAATGAAATAATCATGTTTCAAAAACTGAAAGCATTGATTAAGATAAGAAAAATGAAGCGAAAGAATATACTTTAAAAAAGATATAATTTGTCTAACTATATAAAATAGCAGAATGCCCTGACACGCCCCAACTTGTTACAGTTTGAATTTAATATGAAATAAAAGGGAATTGTAACATATTTTACTTATGCGTTGGGACTTTTGAAAACTTTTAAAATAAAAGCTAGCAAACAAACACTTCTTGGGTTCTAAAGAAATTTCTCCCCGATTTTTAACGATTGCTCCAGGGTCAAAACACGGGGTTCCCTGTGAGCCATAAAACTTCTGCTGTGTTGCTTCTTCCGTCCCTCATTATCTTTCAAGATGTTAAACCTTAAAAGGGGGAAAGGATTTAGAAAAGTGCGACTAATCCGCTTTTGAAAACGTTACTTGAAGGCAGAAAAATCAGTGCAGTCCATTTTCGAAGCATCTTTACACTGACGGAATTTTCCGTGCTATTCGGTTAGAGGGTTAATATTAAATAGTCGCCATAATAAATTAATAGTTTAACGCATTCATAGATTATAAAAAATAAAGGTATAAATTACATTGTTGGGAATAGTAAGTTTTTATAGCTTTGAATTTAGACTTCTCTTTGCAGGAGTGTAGACTATTAAAAGACTTGTCAAAAAAAAAACATCGCGAAAATGTAGGGTATGCAACCTTAAGATAAATTATTATGGAAAACGTATTCGTTGAGAAACTCGTTTTCAATGTAAAGACTGCAATGTTGGACTGTGTGCAGTGCCGTTTTTTGAAAAATATCACACTGTGACATTTCTGTAAACGATATGTATGTGTCTTTCGTATACTTCTTTGATATTTTTTGCTATTCATACCTGTTAAAATTATTTTTTTATAAAAGTTTATTTGTAATTGATTGTAAATGGAATAAAACATTTTCTTACAATTATATGTATTTGAGGATGAAATCTGATTTACATTATTCAGGAAATTTTTAGTAAATTTTATTTTCTTAGCCAACTTATTTGTTTTAAAACATGCATATTTGTGTATTATATAATGAAATTTCTACCTATCTAAAATTATATCTGGCTTTTTTCTCCATTAAAATCTTTTAGGATTTTACAAATTATCTTGCCATTATTCATTATGTACTTAATAAGGAAAAATATATCTAAATATAAATAATTCCTGGCCTAATAAACATATAATTGTTTTTAGCTACAGTTTGGAAAATGCATTGGAATTAGTAACGGGACAAAATTTTTACTTATTATGAATGTGTTTTTGACTGCCACTATGTTACATATTACATTATTTTTACAGTATGAGTAGACGTCGTAAACAGTTTTGTCACAGTAAATTTAATTTTTATTTTATATTCAGATTATACTATTATATTGATTCTGAACACAATAGGTTATTTTAACAAGCCATTATTTCTTAATTTTAAAGTATTGAACAGTTTTTTGAAGTTTATAAAACCTTTCTAAAATGCTAAATTTTTAAAAATAATTAATTATTGTAAGTGATGTATATATTTCTTAGATTATTGCAAACAAAATGTATAAAAGTTAAAATATATCTCCTTGTTGAATTTTAATAATTATTTGTATGGCTGAACCTGGAAAAACACAATTTTTTTTAAATATTACTTTATGATATTTTTAAAAAATAACTAGAGCTCTCAGACCTAAATCCATATGAACTGTTATAGAACATATGTAAGGGAACATTTACAAGATATTTCAAGACTCTATCTTGTACAGGAAAAACGCCTTATGGATTAGAAAACACTCTCATCTTCAAAATTAAAAATCTGAGAAAAACACATCTGAAATTTGTAAAGGCATACAAAAAATCCTATGCATATAAAGCTTTAATTTTTTTATATCTTCCTATCCAACTTATGTTCTACATGAAAATTCTACTTAAAATATATATAAATATGACTGAAAATATCTTTTTTCATTCAAAATATTTTTTGACATAATATTGAGAAAACAATTGTTAATTTGATCAACTATTCAGTTTTATCAGAACCTTATATATTCACAAGAGTTTTAAATGCAAAATATTTATACAGCAAATAGTAGTGATGCAAACGCAATTCAAAAATCACCAAGTTTGTAAATAAGATCTATTTTTTTCTCAGTTTCCCTTCCTGGCAGTTAAGCGAGTTTAAGTTTTTGTTGCATGACTTTAAAATACTGTAATGTAGTACTATAATATATTTATTATAATGTAGTTTGTGGTACATCACGGAAATAGTTCATTCTGCAACTTTTGTATTCTGTAGTCTAATTGTAATATGACCTGAAAGCTGGACTTGAGATTTACCATTTTCAGTCATATTCCATCCCTTTCAAGTATTATTTCTCACAGTAGACTGCATACATTTTGGTCATTGCCTTTTTCAAAAGGAAAACAAAATTAATGAAAACAAAGTAAAGAGCTTTTAAATTAAATAAACTATGTGACAAAAAATTAATTGGTCTTCAATCTTAATTAAGTAAATAAATCAATCTTAATTAAGTAAATGTGATAAAACTCAAAAACTTAAAAACATGAGTAAACAGAAATGATTTTAGAAATTGAAATTGCAGTTAATGGCCATTTCAAACGAAATAATGGACTGTGTTAAAAAAATATTTTTAATTAATTCAATCTAGGAATGCAAAAATGCTTTAAAATGAAACCGAAACTAAAAGCAAAACTCAGAAAATTAAAATTTCTTGAGACCTAATTGGTTTTCCGATCAGAAATTCTGGAGCAAGTTTTCCAAATATATGATCCTTAAAAAAATGCACCCTCTTCTCCCCGATTTTCTTTTTTATATTTAAGCTATTGTTATGCCTTTAGAAAAATTCTCTATACTTACGAGAAAATTATTTAGAAACCAAAACTTATAATCTGTTTTTTCCACAGGTGTAATTTTTTTTCTAAAACTACACAAAATTTTTAATATATAACAGTATTTCAGAAGCAAAAGGTAGGGATTTTTTGCAATATAGAACGAGTTATGATGATGATTATTAATTATTACTGTGTTAATATTTAAGAATAAAAAACAATTTGTAGGGTTCTAGTACTGGAATTAAGGATACATTTCTAAGTGTTAAAATTGTTTGCTTATAAAATTACTTATATTATTAATTATCAGCTAATTGTACTTATGTAAATTGAATTAAAAGACAAAATTAATTGGCAATACATCTTTGCAATAACTGAAGAGAAAGATATAGTTACCATTTATAGATATGTGCGAATATTCATTTAAAGGATGAAATACTAAAGGAACGGAAAAATTAAAAATTAAATTTGAATAGAAAATGGTTAGAAACACTTTCGCCAGCACACTTTAAGAAAAATATATTTTTTTATTGATTGAATGCAGCAGCGCAAACAGGAACTTTTCAAGGAGGGGGTCCAGGGCCAAAGTCCACTCCTCTCCTATACTCCAACTCGCCACCTAAAACATTCTTTTGATTTTCGGGAACAAAAAACATTAAAAAGTTAATTATTGAAAGAATAATTAGCATGAATAAAATTAATTATTAATTACAGTTACTTTCTGTACAAACTTTACATATATATATAATACTTATTATATATGTATGGCATTATAATCAATCGAAAAAAAATCAAGTGCTTTGAGGGGTCTGGACCCAAGAATCCCTTCCTTTGTGTGCACCACTGATTGAATGTGTATTATGTGTGCAAATGCTGACGTAGTGAGGGTATTTTCCCTCATTACAAGTTGTTATGATGATTTATAGCAAAAAAAATCATTCAACAGAAAAATATAAATATATGGATTAAATTTTGCGTACATTAAAAGTATTGAAATGACTTTTTAGGTTATTAATTAAAAATGTAATAAATTGCAGAAATCCCAGTTTTATTTTACAAATTTATTCATCATATATAATGATACTACATTTATTATTATTTTGTTAAATAAAAAAAAATAATCTCTTTTACTTTTTACCTCATAATTAAAAAAAAAATAACAGGAAAATATTCTTGAGTTTTCCTCGTCTGATATTCAACAATGATTACAGAGAGCTTCTGAGGTTAAAATTGTAACACCGAAATAAAAATGTTCTTTTTAAATTTTTTTAAAGCTCTTAAAAGTAACAGGAGAAAAAAATAAATATTCTTTTGCTTTTATATACATTAAAAATATTTTTTCAACTTTGAATGAATCATATCTTTAAAACTTTATTTTTTACCCTTTTATTTGCTTGTTTGCAATAAATTGGGAAAAGTTTCTGTTGGCCGTGAAGTGGATAAAATGTCCATCACACAATACTCGCCCTAAGCAACAGCTGGGGGAATGAGAAACATCCACTTTCCAACACAAAAACCGAAAAAGCAATAAAATTGTCTCCTTCAAAACCATTAGAGGACCCCACGCAGTTTTAAGAGGGGAAGGCAAAAAACTGTGGTGCGCTTTCGAAGAAGTTCGCAAAATTAAACAGAAACCTTTTCGCTACCACTAGCTTTGAAAAAGTAGACCGCTTTCCAAGTGAGTTTCAATTAGCGGGTTATCCACTTAGAGAGAGAGGGTTAAATAGAGAATCGGAAAAATCACTTATTTCGCCTCGATGCGGTATAATGATTTTTACATATTCGAAATTTAGCATTTTGTCACGATTTTTTCTAAAATGAGTCAATATTGATGCGTTTTTATGGAAAGAGTTTTTTAATCATTATGTACGAATTTCTCGCCATCATAATGTATAGAAATTCGGTACTAAAAAAGGTTCATACTTTGTTCTTTTCGAATTAATGATTTAAAATATCAAATACAAAAAACTTTCTTTTCTACGATTTTTCAAAAAAATTATCAAAATTGTAACTAAACATTGGATAACTTTGTTATTTACAAACATATAAATATAAGAAACTTTTTTCCAGGTGTTAATCTTTGTTATGCAAATTTTGTTCAAAGATTGAAAATATTGCTAAAAAATTTGGATTTTAAAACGAATTTCGTGCTTTTCGTCTATAAGACTCTTTTTACAAGAAATCATTTAAGTAGATTTTTTCCTTGTATTTTTTTATTAAAAATTACTAATGTTTGTTATCTGTGAGGGAAATTTAGAGAGTTTATTTTAAAAATTAATCCCTAAAAAATAAGCTTCTCTTTTAGCGCAATTGGCATCAAAAGCCGATTTTCGTGCCAAGTGACACTTTATGCCTTAGCTCTTTTGACAAAGAAGTTAACTATATCAACTAAAAATCAACAAATTTCACAGCATATGTTTAAGGTAACAGAACACCTTCGAAGAAATGTTTTTTGAATTAACCTGAATTTTAACTGTAAATGCATATTTTATGACCTTATGTGTCTTTAAAATTAGAAAAATACCCAATAAAAGTTTTGTTAGTGTACATCTTTACTGTTAAAGGGGTATTTTATAAAAAAATGAAAAATAAGACTTAATGCAAAACATAACTGAAAAGAAATAAATATATTGACAGTTTGTAAATTGTGAATAATATAGCATATAACCTGATCTTATTTTGGTAGTATAACTATTACGTAGGAAGTTATTGTATTTCGAACTACTATGCGTTGAAATTTTCTCTAAAAGCTATTGTAATTTTCACTTTATTTCTATATAAAAAATTACACTCAACATAAAATCTTAAAAAAAGGTCTATTCCCTGTATAAGTATTTAAAAAATAGATATAAAATTTTTATTTCATTCAAGCATAACTTTTTGACATATTGTGTTTTGCGCTAAGAAAAAATGTAAAAAAAAACAAACTCATTTTGAGAAAACGACAAAAATAACATTAAACAATTCTGATTACAAGAAAAACATTTACTTTCTTATTAAAATGCACCAGATTTATAATTTTCCCCATTTTTGACTTCTAAAACACAATTTTTTTCGTTTTAAGTGCTCTTAAAGTTTTCCTGCGTTTCTTTGTTTTGGGGTCTGCATTGTGAATCGATTCACGGATTCTAAATTTATCTAAATGTGTATATTCCCGTAAAATAAACACCCTAGGAATTTTTATATTCATCTTATTAAAAAACTTTTAGACGTCCATTTAATCCTTCATTGAAGGATATAATAGCATCATACGACCCAAATTCAATTGTTTTGAGTGAAACAAATTCTTCCTTCGGTACTTTTTGCCAAACTATTCCATTAAAACACTCTTTGGCATTTTGCGTGCATCCATGTAAACACTGACTTAATATCTGTTTGTCGCATAGTTCTATATATAAATATAATGGTTTAATTTTATTTAAAACAACATTTGATAAACCAATATATTTTGTGGTACATTTTGTTCCATTTGCCGTCCCCCACTGAAAATAACACCAGTTTCTTT
Organism: Trichonephila clavipes; assembly: GCA_019973935.1. Lineage (NCBI taxonomy): Eukaryota > Metazoa > Arthropoda > Arachnida > Araneae > Nephilidae > Trichonephila > Trichonephila clavipes. The sequence continues at coordinate 1,588,951 of BMAU01014915.1, forward strand.
CCCTATTGGTCATTGACCATGCATCGGTGTCCTTTTACTTGATGCTCATTTATATAACGCAGCAATTACATTTTACTGCAAGGCATTTAAGTTACCGACATTGCTGCGAACAGCAATTCCGTAGTAGTTTCGATGTCTGTCGAAAAAGTTATCGGTTAGTTTGCCCTTACCAGACAGTCCTTTAGTTTTCAGTTATCTAAGACGCGAGCCCACTCTATTTTGTTCAGGGCCAATGCACTCAAACTTAGTCACACTGTTTATTCCATAAGTGTCTTTCACACTCATGAAAGCTTTTGTGTCACCATTCCCATAATATTGAGTGTATTGAAGTCTGCGTTTTTTTTTCTGATCGAAGAAATATTCGTGAAGGCCCCTCAATTTCAATTTTTGTAGAACCTGTAAAGTTACACTGACATATGTGATCGGCTTTTGACGACTCATATTCAAAGTTTCATGGCATAGTCTGATTTCTTACATGTAGGACAGTAGGATGACGTATAACTTCCATGTCTAACACCTTACCAGTATCAACTTATATTGCAGCAACACAGCAATTCATAGATGTATAGCCTCTTCGCTTTTATGTGCCATCCACCGATATGGCACATTTTACAATATCGGATGAGATATTTTGTTTTTTCTCCACAATTTCAGTAGCAGCTTTTATCATGGATTCTTCAGCTACTTCCTGAACTACTTTTAAAAGCTTTACTTCCTGATTTTTTAAGCAGTTTTCGCTAGTCGAGGCAAATTTAATGTTGAGCATAATTTAAATGTCCCAGCAAAACTTTTGCCTATCTGCTGCATACCATAACTAGCCTGGTATTTATGACATGTGCATTTACAAATTTTTTTGATGAAGCGAATGCAAAGAAAAAGTCACAACCCTTACATTTTAGTGTAAAAGGGGAGCACAATCCATATCTGGAATCTTCGAATAGTTCTACTTTTTCAGCAAAACATTTTGGGCAGCAAAGTTGAGCAAACGCTTCCACAATAAGTTCAAGGTCAACGATTATGTTACCAAACACAGGACCAGACATTTCTTCTGCAGTTGAGAAAGTCTCCTTTCCCAACTTTGTACAGCTAGCAGTACATTCAGGAACTACTGAAGTGCTATTCTTTTTCGAAATGTTTGTGAATGTATTACCATAAAATTGCCGCTTGCGCTTTCTATCAATAATTTAACCATTTTTAAGTTAAAATAAGACAGAATAAAACAATCAAATGAACTTTTGTACGCTGGCAATACTTTCAGCATGAAAATCAAACGCATATGTAAACAAAGTCAAAACAACAAACTTGCTGCCAAGTTTTACACAAAAATAAGGAAAAATGTATTTCCAAATACATGTATATTTTTTAAATGTTCTATTTTTATTTCTGACTAAATATTTGTATATTAATTATATTGCATGTCATATACCATGAAAAATAAACGTAAACAAACAACTCGGGCCACTTCCGGTTAGCAGAATTCCATTTCCGGTCCGAGAAATTTATGATTAAGTAAAATTTAAAAAGATGTAACTCGGCTTCTAATTAATATAGGAACAAAATCTAAACAGGTTTACATAGATAAATGATTAGATTTTAATATGAGAGCATACACTAAAAATCAATATTTTGACCAAAAATTGATTTTTAAGGGTGTTCTGTCACCTTATACTGTTTTTTAATTTGGATTTTGTTTCTACCAGATCAATGGGAAATATTAGGTATGATACAAACATTTTTGCTATGCTTTTATGATTCATGAGTCATACATCTACCGACGTTCCCGTATCATACTTTAGTTACCGGAAGCCTCTGGTCACAATGATTAATAATGACGAGAGAATGTAATTAATACTCACAGTGATATTACCCCAGTGCTTCTCAAACTTTTAATATTAGATTGGGGAAAAAGAAATCCATTATTGTTTCGGTAAATGACGGTAATATCAATATTTCGTTAAGTATCGATGAAAAAAATTCAAATTTATGCTCGTTATCAAGAAGACATTTCACACTTAAAAAAATTAGTTTGCTTTTTTTTTTTGTTTGTTCCATTCAGTTGTGAGTTACAGGGTGTTAAAAATGAAAGGAAAAAAAGAGAAAATTCGGTTCTTTATTCAGTGTTTCTTTCATAAAGACGGACATGCAAGCCAGGTGGCTGAAATTGTGAATGGTATTTATGGTGCTGATACTGTAACAGCTAATTACGGGCAATTTCCGTTTCGTTGATTCTGTTCAGGTGTTTTTGATGCTAAAGATGTACCTCGCATAGGCAGGCCCGTCGTCGGAAATGTCGATAAAATCATCACAGAAATATTGAAGGTGACCGACAAGTTAGTAGTCGTAGCATCGTCCAGGAGCTAAAGATCGACCATAAAACAGTTTTAAGCCACTTGCGCAAAGTTGGATTCAAAAAGAAGCTCTATGTTTTCCACACCAATTAACACGAAAAAACATGATGGATTGAATTTTCATCTGCGAAACCTTGGCCGAACGCAATGAAATCGACCCATTTCTTAAAAGGATGGTGATTGGAGATGAGAAATAGGTCACATACTACAATATTGTGCAAAACCGATCGTGGTCAATGTGCGGTGAAGCAGCTCAAACTGTGGCCAAACCAGGACTAACGGCCATGCATGTTCTATTGTGTTTTTGGTGGGACTGAAAAGGAAACATTTATTAGGAGTTGTTTCCGCATGGCCAAACTCTAAATTCAGATCTCTACTGTCAGAAATTACACCGTTTGAAGCTAGCGAATGACCAGAAATGGCCCGAATTCGCCAACAGAAGAGGTGATGCGTTCCATCAGGACAATGCCAGGCCATACACTTCTTTAGTGACTTGCCAGAATCTCTGGGAGCTTGGTTGGAAAATTTTAATGCATCCACCATATAGTACGTAGATGGCACCAGATATTACCACCTTTTTTCTCGCATTGCAAAACTTCCTGAGTGAAAAGAAATCGGGATCAAGAGAGGATTGTGAAAATCTCTTACTAGATGTTTTCACCGATAAGGGCCAAGGCTTCTATGAGAGAGGCATTATAAAGATATCTTTGAAATAACAGTAAATTATACGACAAAGGATGCAAATTGACCCCAAATCGAACTATCGGAAGCATGTTAAATAAATTTTTAAATTTCATGCAAAAATAATGGATTTCTTTTTCCCCAACCTAATATTTACGTCACAATTTTCAACGCCCCATTCATATATATATATATATATATATATATATATATATATATATATATTAATGTATTCGAATTTCGAATAAAATAATAATAATTGACTTTTATGCTAAAGCTACAATATGACATTTATTGTAAACCATATAAATTATCTAGATAACTGTTAAATTTTATATATGTTACTTTAATACATATATTAAGTAAGTTACTTTAAGTAATAGGATATATATAAAAATCGTACTTTTAATTTTTAAATTGAACAGGTTTTAATAAACATGTATCATGTACTATATTATTTTTTTATGTCTGAATGCATTTTGTTTTTAATCCGTTCAGTAAATGAATAATATTTTTCAAAAAATATTTTTATTTGAAATACTTGCACCCCCTATGTAGGGTTATTACAAACCCTAGAGGGGGGTGCCCACTGTTTGAGTGTCGCTGTATTAACAGTGAATTAAATCCACCTTCTTAACAATGTACTCATGTACAATGTGAGTAACATATATTTATGCAACATAATGGACGTTTATATATATATATATATATATATATATATATTATTTTACAGAATCCATATAAAAAATATGAATAGATTAAATAAAATACGTACATGGTTTCAGTACTATATTAGATGCGATAATTTGCCCTGTTTGCCTACTACATAATCAAAGATAACCGTTCTTAAGAAGTAAACTTCAGTCGTTCGTTGGAGCTGACACTGAGAATTTTTTTTCTTATTTTAGCATTAATGCCTTAAAATGCACTAAATAAATTTACTACCCCCCCAAATCCCTTCCATGTATTTAAAGAAAAAGGTTATCACAAGTAGTCGGATACCTTCAAGCAATAATGTTCCCTGATGAAATTGCCTTGAAACTGCAGTGCAAATCATGCCACACACACAATTTGTTACAAGTCTCGACAGCCCAGTTGGCAGAGTGTTGGACTCCTTTTCCTCTGGTCTCGGGTTCAAATCCCGGCCCCGACAGATTTATCCAAATACGAGGATTTTCTTTTCATTTTTAATGTATTTGTTTGTCTAGGGTCTAGCTGAATCCAGATCATTCTTTAGAGTGCATACTGGTTATTTCTCGAATGTTCGGTAAGTGTATAAAAGCTGAGTACGTCGCCAGTTGGGCATGTACTCAGTCCAGTGTTGTATCGAGCTCCCTCGTTAGAATAAATCTAATTGTTTGTTTAACTGAGAACGGTGTACTTCTTTCGAACTCCGTGACAATATAACAAAAAATGAGCTATCAACTGTAATTTAATTTACACTTTAAATGATAAATTAATATCTTATATCTTTCTTATATGACTGCATAACTCAAATTACTGTAAAATATTCCTATTTTTTTATATCCAATCAATTGCTAATTAGAATTTAAAAACTTTTATGGTAACAATTTTTACCCTTCATCCTTAAACCTGCTTGGAAATTTTAAGTATCAAACTAAGTTGCATCCACATCATATGCATTTACATTATTAATATTTAAGAAGGAAATATTTCAAAATATGCCTGATACTATACTGCTCGAATTAATTGGGACAAATTTGTTTAATTGTTTGAGTTGGTATGTGATTACTATAATGATGTCTTGAGCCACCTCAAACCCGTTACATATGAATTTAGGTTGTGTGGCTTGGACAATAATGTATTCATTTTAAGGGGACTTGGCACCTTTCAAAAACCGAAAATCAATGAAAATATCGAAAATATCAGCAGTTTAAATGCCACGCCCACCTCAATGTTTACATTTTTTACTTGAGAATAAATCCATTATTTTACATTAAAAACTACAGAGAAGAAGAGGAATCCGTTAAGCTGTGACTGTAACTATCAGCAAAGTTGTTTATTTACATTAGCTTTGCCAATTTCGCTTGCGGTGGGATTTTTAGTTTCATTAGTTTTTAACTTCATAGAAACCTAAAACAGCATTTTTTAATGATACTTCAATCATAATTCATTTTATTAGTTGTTGTTATCGCTAATATGCCTCTTAGAAAACGTTCAATACGTGCTTTGCAAATGAATGAAAAGCGATGGTGTAAAGCGAAAGTTGATTGTGAAGTGAACAAAAATTCAGTTTTTTCAAATATACGCCTGGAAAAATTGAACACTGTGATAAAAAAGGATACCTCTGCTATTGGAAATTATATATTGGTGGACTTTAACCAAGTTAACAATCTTCTTCGAAGTGCAAAGTGCCAATATTGTGAAAAACAAACTTTGAAACTGGAGCTTGGAGCCAAGTTGGGATTTTCATGCAATTTAAAACTAGTGTGTAACAATTGTGATGAAAACAAAACTGTTGGAAACACATTTCTAAAGTCTGTTCCGACCGGCCATGATGTGAATTTGAGAATAACTCAAGCTTTTTTACATATTGGGAAAGGTTATTCAGCTATAGAAAAATTTTGTATGGTGATGAATATAGATCCTTTTTCATCAACTACATATGGGAAGTGTGCGAGACGGCTGGATAATGCATATACTCTGGCATCTGAAAACATATTTGCGGAAATCCACCGAGAAATTAAAAATGTGTACGAGAATGGAGCTGAAATCACAGACTTAAGTGTTAGTTTTGATGGAACGTGGCTAACTCGTGGTCACACCTCACTTATCGGTGTAGGATGTGTTATAGATATGCTCACTGGATATGTTGTTGACTTTGAAGTGATGAGTAAGGTGTGTCGTCATTGCTCTGTGGCAAAAAATAAGCTAGGCCAGTCAAGTGCTGAATTCAGCATATGGTATGAAGGACATAAAAGCTAATGTGATATAAATCACTTGGGCACATCTACATCAATGGAAATGGAAGCTGCATTAACTTTGTGGAAAAGATCTACATCACTTGGATTCCGTTATATCATAGTATTATCCGATGGTGATTGTAAAACGTTTAACTACTTGTGCGAGAAAAAAGTGTATGGACCTGACATTGTGATAAAAAAGGAAGAATGTATTAATCATGTTAGTAAGCGGTTAGGAACAGCTTTGAGATCTAATGTAAAAGACTGTCGTGCTCAAGGTATTTCTTTAGATGGTAAAGCTCATGGTAGTTTGAAAGAAGCCACGATTAAAAAATTAACTACTTACTACCAAAAAACTATTTTGAGAAACAAAGGGGATGTGAATGCTATGAAAACAGTAATATATGCTACATTGTTGCATTACATTTCTACAGATGCTAAACCTCAACATTCGAAGTGTCCTGCAGGAGAAAATTCATGGTGTTTCTACCAATCTGCGATTGCTAATGGTGAAAAACCTAAAAATCATAAATTAAATGTAGGAACACCAATAAATGAAAAGTTTCTTCCAAAAATTTTACCGATTTTTCAAAGACTTGCATCTAATGAATTGTTAGAAAGATGCATTTGATGTGGAACACAAAATGCAAACGAAAGTTTGCATAGCATGATTTGGGCAAAGTATCCGAAAGAAATTTTCGCAAACAAAAGACGTGTTAAGCGGGCAGTAACAGAAGCTGTCTGCGAATACAATAAGGGTACAGTACGCACCATTGTAGAAACACAGAAAGCATTAGGTGTAGCTACTGGAGGTTCAACGAAACAACTTGCTACTATCTTAGATTGTCGAAAACAAAAATTTAGAAAACGTCGTCAAAATGCCAATAATAAGCTGGCTCTTAAGCTTATTAAAAAAGCAATACATAAAAAAGAGTTAGTAGCTAGGAGGAGAGATGGAATGACTTATGGAGCAGGCCAATTTTAAAACAAACCTGTTTTGAAAAAATAATACATTTTAGCATAAATTTGTTTTACTTTATTCTATATTAGATATTGATTTAAGTAGCAAATTAATTTTATAAAAGCTTTTAAATTTTCTATTGTACATTTCATGTACTTTTATTACATTTATTTCATGTATTTGATTTATTTTTTAATATATTTAATACATGTTTCTTGCAAAAATAAGTCACAATGATATTTCCTATTTTTCGTAATTTTGGGCTCACAGACTGGCACTTAAAAAAAACTTATATTTTTGTTTAATATTTTGAAATTGCATTAAATTATGTTTTATTTTAAAGGTATATATTTATACACAACATATTGAAAAATTATTACAAAATTTAGACATTGTTTTCATATATATTTGCTGATTGGTATTCTTAAAAATGCATTTTCTCTCTCATTTCGAGTTTTTTCATGAAATCATGGTCTTTAAAAGTACAAAACTTCTACAGATATTTATCAAACAACTTGAATTTTGGTGTGTATCTTTATTACAATGTGCTTAATTAAATTAGGGATCTATTTTTCAATATTTTGAGTAGAAAATATTTTATAAAAGAAAATGTAGCAGAAGTCATGTTTTTTTATCTTTTTTTCAATTAATATTTACATTTTAATTTTTTTTTTCAAAACTAATTTGTTTGTTGCAAAATCGATCCCTAAAGTTATTACTCATAGTCTAATAAATCCAAAAAAAATTTTTGGTGTCAAAATAATGATAATTGTAATAGAAGAAGAAATTTGAAAATCGGTAAAAATTTTTAAAAAAAATTTAATTTGTAATTTTTTTTTAAGTGAAGGAATTTTTTTCATAGTGAAATTTCTTAGTTTAGTAGTAACTGTTAGTAATATACCAAAAAAATATTTTAAAACCCTTAAATAAAAAAAAAATTGAAAAAAGGTGCCGAGTCACCTTAATGTATCAGGAGCTCAATAGTGAGCCTTTCAGTGGGGCAGATAGTAATTTGAATTTTGAGGTCTGTATAAGAGGCATTGCTTTTACTTTTTCAAATATGGTTATTGTTCCGAGGAACCATTCTAAAATAAGTATTTCTTAATGAACACACTTCTATGACTGTAAGATATATAACTATGGCAGTCGGTGTGATCGAATTTAATGTTTTAAGGACATTTCAAAATTCTGAATCATCGTCTCCAAAAGGAAAAGGAAAATGTGGGCGCAAGTGGAAAACTACTCCAAGAATTGATAACATTTTAATACGATATATCAAAATAAATCAAAGAAATACAAGCAGGGATCTTTGAAGGGATTTACTGGATAATGGTGTTTAAGTGAGTACCTCAAATGCACAGAAAAGTTTCATAGAATGTGGTCTTAAACCAACAAGACTGAGGGAAAAAGCATTTCTTACTCAAAAAACAATGAAAAAACGTTTAGCGTGGCCAAAAAATACCGATCATGGGCTGTTAACGACTGGAAGAAGGTGATTTTGAGTGATGAAACATCTATTTGTTCAGGGATACAAATCAAGTACAGTTAGACGAAGTTAAGGTGAAACTTTCTAACCAGATCATATTCAATAGATTGTAAAACACCCTTCTAAACAGATGTTTGGGTTTTCTTCACAACAAATGTCCCTAGAAGCTTAGTTCTTCTTAAATGCATGATGAATTCTGCCAAATATATTGAAATATTAAATAGCAGAATTGTTCCATTAATGGAAACGTTCATTATGACTTGACCACTTGTTGCAATTCAAAATTGGCCCATACATTTGTGCGAAAAATAAAATAAAAGTACCCAATATGCTTGAATAATCTCCAGACTTAAATCCTTTTCAAATCTGATAAAATACTTTTAAGAATCGTTTCGCTAAAATTAATCGTACGGCAACAGAGCAAATAATAAAAAGAGCTATACTAATGTGTTTCCACGATGATGAAATGAACATGTATGCAACTCTAGTGAAGTCAATGACAAGATTGGTTGAAAATGTCATTTCTGCTAAAAAAAGACATACGTTGATCTAATCTAAGGACTTTTCAATCTATTAAAAGTATGTAATGTTAAAAAGCTACGGTTTTAGAAAAAATCAATTTTTCCCATTTGTCCCAACTAGTTCGAACAGTATAGTCATATAAATAGTAGATAACATTAAATGTAACTGGTAAATTAAGGATTAGAAACTACACATATATTACCATATAATTAGCATTTAAAAATATTTTTGTTATTTTATATGGAATGTTTTGCTGCATCTAGTAAGGAATTGATAATTTTTCTTAAAAAAATATAATATAATACATATTTTACATTACACATAATGTTTGGCCCGAATACTTACCTGTGTTTAAATTATTTACTATAAATTAAACTATGTGGATCCAAATATATTTGTAAAAATGTTCTTTTTCAATTGAAAAAATCTGAAAAAAAATAATCTCACCGTAATGGAAAAATTTTACAGAACAAAATATAGAGAAATTCATATGTAAGGAAAGTTAGTTACTTGTATCAAAAAATATTAGTAAAATTGTGAGTTCATGAGTAAAAAACTGGAGATTTTATACAAATTTTTTCATGAGTCATAAAGACCTGGTCTGTAAATTGAAAATGATTTTAACCCTTTAATTTCCGATTAAATGTTACGCGATTTGTTCCCAGTGCCAACGTTTTTCACATAGGTACACATATGCGGTAGATTGGAAAAAAGAAGGGAGGAGAGACATAAATAAGCAGATTTCCTCTGAAATAAGTAAATCCTTCAGAAACAATGTCAAGGTCATTTTATTGCATTTTAAAGCTTTCGGAATAGTTTTACTGATTGAAGCGCAAAATAAAATATCGTTTTTTTAAATACGTATATATATACGTCCAAGCCACTTATCACACCGGTTGAACAATACGAATATATACGCTGTTGACACTTAAAGGGTTAAAAAAAATCTATTAAACATAATGAAATTTAAATTATGTTGCAAATGGTTCCATGTTTCCTAAACGGTCAAGAAGTTAAAACAATTAGCAAAAAGTTCACCAACTACTGATAATTAAAAATCTGATATAGATGCAGAAACTTTTATGAATGAATTCATCAAACAAGTAGAAATTTGCAATGCGTTCCATAAATGCAATAAATGCAATAGATCATATTTTAATAAATGTACTTAGAGTTTCACACACACATAAATATATTATTTCAGTTTATCTAAAAATTCCAATTGATAACTTTAAATTATGGGCAGTTTCAGGTTCCTTAATGGATGTAAAGCTTTGTGTAATGTATGCAGAATTTTCTTGCGAAAATTTACCAAGATTCATAAAATTCTTTTTAATACTAAGATTTAAAAGGAATTATATTGGAATTCACATCAAATTTTGTTCATTCACAGAAAGCCCATTGAATTTGAAAACGATACGACTCTTGTGAAATATTTCTTACAACAAATTGAAAAAAAGTGATATTTATATTTAATACATATACGAGTATATTAGTTACTGAATATGTATTTAATGTTTTTTTAAAAGAAAATCGTACGCGTTGTAAAAGATTTCGAATATGTTTCTATATATGAATTTATTCGCATATTTTCATTTACGATTACTTTTCAAGTACTTTCAAACAGGCCTCAGATTTAAGAGGATGGTGGACCTTCAAAATCTCAAAATTTGGTCAAAATTGCAATTTTTATTTTTTATACTAATACTTTTCCATATATTACACAGAATGATTCTGTCAATTTTTTTTTTCATTTTGATGAATAATTACTGAATTATGAGTGATCTATGATATAAACATGGCGCCATCGACCATTTAAATGGGCGAGGCACCTGTCATTTGAACGTAAACAAGAACTATATTGGTATTTAGTTTTTAGCATATGCTAAGCCTCACTTATTATTTTTTCAACACACATTTTATGAAGAAGGATGCCGATAGAAACTTCAACTTCTACTTGCGCATTGTTTGTTTACATTGTGTTAAAGCCCTGGTTTCATAGCTGTTATAACACAGCATATTTATTCGTTTTGGACGTAAATTTTCTTTCGAAGTTTTCCTTTTTTTGGATTGAACACTCGACTACAATTTTCTTGATAAATTAATTTAGTATTTGTGCAATTCACAGAATTAGTTCTCGATATCATGTACCAAAAGCAAGACCATCACAACGTAAAATGCAGTCTTTGCTAACAGCAAAGAAGAGATGGGACTCAGGACAATTAGAACTGGATCATCCAAGTTTTCATGACAATGATCCTAATGTCCTAAGTGGTCATGCATCCACTAATTGTGAAAATAATGCAAAGGTAAATACTTGCACATTAAATTCTAGTGAATTGAATGCAGCAACAGAAAGAAAGCTGTCTCTTCTGTCACACATTTCTGTAGAACATTTGGTAAATGAACAAGATGATACAATTTATGTATTAGTTGATACAAACATATGGAAGAATTTACTGCCGACTGTAAAGTGCCCTAAATGTGATATGAATGATTTAAATATCATAAAAACACCGCAGTTGGGTATGACATCAAAACTAGAGTTGGTTTGCTCTAGTTGTGAGACAGAGTGAAATTCCTCATTTTCGAGTGCTCGTGTAAAAGAAAAAAATTGTTTTGACATTAACAAAAAATGGTTTAGTTTTTTTAAGACTTGGGAAAGGTCACGCGAGAATTGAAACTATTTGCATTAGTCACTCGTATGAATGCAATGGATAAAAATCTTGTTCGAAGCACATTACAAGTTTGTACGAAGAAAATAGTGAGTTGAAGCATCAGATCCTTGAAGTAGCGAGAAATATAGTTAGGAAGGAACATCTTGATTTAAATGAGGAAGAGAAGAAGGAAACAGGTGTTTTTTTTTTAGAATTTACTGTGCCATTTGTTGGATCTTGGCAAAAGCAGGGCTATAAATCACTGTACGGGATAGGAGTTGTTATTGATTTATTGATAGGTTTAGTTATAGATTATGAAATTCTATCAAAGTATTGTGCAGAACGTACTGCCGCAGTAAGAGACCTTTAGGGCGATAGTCCAGATTTTGCAATTTGGTAAGAATGTCACAAATCTGAATGTCAAATAAATCATACATGTCATCATTTAGTATGGAAATGGAAGCTGCAGCAATTTTGTGGCAAAGATCCATCAAGGAGTGTAATATGTGTTATACTTGCATATTGTCGGAAGGAGATTGAAAAGCATTCCAACATCTGATATCGTTGAACATCTATGGAAAAAGTAAACCGATAAACGAGGAATGTATAAACCATATCTCCAAGCGCCTAGGAACTGGTTTACGCAGCAAAGTAAAATAGTGGCGAAGCAAAGGTGTTTTCATTGGTGGCAAAAAGGTTGGTATCTTAAAAGAAACCACAATAGTTAAGCTAACTAATATTTACAGAAAAGCTATAAAAGATAATTGCAATGATGTCGAAAAAATGAAAACAGCTATTTACGCCACACTATCATTGTTTCTCCACAGACGCTAAACCGAAACACAACAAATGCCCTAACAGAAAACTTTCTTGGTGTTTTTTTCAAAAGAGCTTTAGGAAATGGAGAATCCCCTGAAAGTCATTCAGTTATGAAGACAAAATTAACTGAGGAGGTTGTTGCAAATATTCTCCTTGTGTAATAGCGATTAACAAGCAACGAGATATTGTCTCGGTGTACTTCAGGTTAGAGTCAAAACGCAAATGAAAGTTTATCCAGTGTTATCTGGAGTCACTGCCCAAAAGAAAATTTCCAATCAAAGAAAATACAGGAAATATGTGTTGTAACAGATGTTAGTGAGTTAAATTTTGGATCCATGTTTACGTTGAAACATGTACAACAGAATGCTTCATTACCCTTAATAAATAAGTTGGATTAAGAGATGAGCATCGATTATAGCAAAGTAGAAGTAAAACTTTTCATATAGAAAAAGATAAAAGAACTAGTAAAATCTCAAATAAAATAGAAAACAAAATATAAAATCTGAAGGATTGTCATATTGTGCTGGTCAATTTTAAGTGAATGTTTTGCCACGCTATATTTTTTTGTATAAGTATCTGCTTTGCGGATGCGTGTTACTTGAATTATTGAATATATAACTAAATATAATAAATTATTTAAATATTGTTTTAGATTTTTGCTATAATAATCTCTTATATGTTGGATTTTCATGTAAAAGTAAGTAATTATGTAAAAGTTTGCTTTATTTTATTATTTTACTCAAATATATGTTTAAAATGCATTTTTTCTCAGTTCATAAATTTTTTCTTTTCCTTATTACGTAAAACGCTCCTTGCATTTCATATCATGTAGTATCTCTTAGAAATTTAAACAAGTTATAAAATATAATGTAATTCACAAATTTGTGTATTAGTTTTAGAACAAATTTAACGGATCATATTTTACGTTCTTTTGAATACCTTGAATATGCGATGATTGGAGAAATATTTCTTGTAGCAAAGAAAATTTATCTTTTTTTCCTCAAATTTTATTCTGAATTTAAAATCCATGCACATATATGTTTAGTTATTGTTCATATATATATATATATATATAACAAAAATTATGTAATTATCTTAAAAATTGATGCCCAAGGAGCATTTTTCAAAAACTATAAAATTAAACTTTAAAAAAATCAAATTATATATATTTTTCAAAAAATATATTTAAATTCTGAAATATATATATTATTTACTATATTGATTCCAATTCCAGCTAATCAAACTAACAATTTAAGAAATTAGTTTCAAAGGTCCTCCGTCCTCTTAATAATATATGTTAAAAAAGCTAGACCATCATTTTCTCTTTCAAAACGTTAAGAGAGAGACCTACTGATATTTTGATAGACGTTGCATTTTTACGTATCATAATTTATAAATAAACGTAGTTTATGGTTTTTTTAAATTATATGCTTCTTTTTGAAAAAAAAACAAACATTTCTCTCATTGAATTATAAAAATTATTAAGTGCATAGTTTGAGAACTATTTTATAATTATATTTTTTGCTCCGAGTTTTCTTTTTTATAGATAAAATATATTTTTTAAATGTTTAATAAAACAATATCATGAAAAAAGAAAGATAATTACAGTTTACTTTAGCATTAAACATACGTACTCAAATGTAAAAAATGTACATTGATTTTTAAGAAAAATGTATGAAGAATGTGTTCCTATGAAAGTTATTAATGGTAGTCATAAAATGATTCACTTTTTCCTCTGCAATCATATAGAAAACTTGGCATAGAAAAAAGATAAACATATTACATGTATAAAAACCATTTGCATTATATTCACATGCATACACAAGCACTATATTTATTCTCTTCAAAAACTACCTGAAAATCAATATTTTTTTTTCTCATAAGATTTTCTTATTCTCTTTTTTTTTAAAAAAAATTTACTATTGCAGTAACTACAAAAGCTCTTTTTTTTTACTTTGTTCTGAAATGATTCACAAAGAATAACCGACCATTGAATTGCAAGAACTACATAAAGAATATTTTTTAGTGAAATAAATTTAGAAGAGAGAGAAAGAGAATTTTTTGTTTTCCTTTTTTTGGAAGTTTTAAAGTATAACCTTCCGCATGAACTCTTGAAGTTCTAATTCTGAGAGCCACCATCAAAAACTAAGGGGACAAAACTTCTCAAAAATTATTTCAATATGACATTAAAATAAACGATTTTAAAGAGAAAAGAAAATATATGTAATTAAAGAAATTAACTCCGAATCTTAAAGAAAAAACAGGATTTCCTTTAAAATTATGCTTGCTTCTCCCCCACTTAAATACACGCTTTCTTATGACACAAAATTCTAAGAACTTATAGGTGAAAAAAATGGAAATAGAAAAATAAAAAGAATAATTTTTTATTAAAAATATTTGCTGAAGAATTAAATACGCATTAAGTAAAAAGTGAGAAAAAATGTAATTTAAGAATTTTTCTTTTGTATTAAAAAAAAAAAGAAAAGAAAAGAAATGATAAATCAGGGAGATTTTTAAACGCACATTTTTTTATATCAGTGGCTGACTTTTTTATCTTTAAGAAAATATTTCACTCGTAAAACTAAATCAAAATCATTTAATTGTACCTTTCGGATACATGGCGTAAAATGAATGTTAATGAAGTATTTCGATATATCTTTCAATAATTTTCTTGCAAAAAAACTCATTTCTTATTGAATTTTTATACTCTTACAATTTATACTATTTTTTATTTTTGTTATTGATACCTTTTATTAAAATATAAAACGAAAATAATTATATTTAATGTTTTTCTTAATGTATTTAGCAATACAAAAATAGAATTTCGTCACATTCAAAAAATTTTATAAAATACTCTTTGTGGACCAAAATGTGTGGATTTTAATCTAATGTACACGAAATAATAATGGGATATTTCTATTATATATAGCGGTGAAAGATATTTTCATAAGTAAAATAATAGTAATTTATTCCATAAAGTACCATGTTCCAGGATAAGACTTTTGTACTATACAATTTATAAAAAAAAAGTGGAAAATTAACCGACATTTTTACATCCTTAATTTTATCTTCTTAAAATAAAACAGAACTATATCTAGTTATTTAAAATATATTATTATAATATTCTTAACGAATTTTATGTATATATATATATATATATATATATATATATATATATATATATATATATATATATATATATATATATATATATATGTAGTGATTATTTTCAAGCTACACTTTCTAAATAATCATTTATAGATTATTTCTATAACCATATTTTAGATTTGAATTGAATCGATTGAACTTGAAAAAATTCTCAGGTTCCCTGTAAAACATTGATATGATACATTGATCACTTTTGTGCGCAATGTCAAGATCTAAATAATTTATTTTACGTATTTTAAATATTTTAAATATATAAATAAGACAAATTATAAGCATTTTAATGTATTCCGAAATAACTGGCTTAATAAATAATATTTGTTGCAGTCTCAGTCAGAACTCAATTGATCATTGGCTCTTTTTTTTGAAGTTTTTCTCTTATTTCCACTTGTTTATCTTTCTCTCTTCTCCTTTAACGCTGTTTCATCAGTTTGTGACTATAAATATTACTTTTCAACATTCTTCTCTTTTTAAAAACATGAATGATTAGTGATCAAGAGGTAGTTCAATGTGATGGTGAACTCGTGACGAATACAGTTAATGCTAATCTACTTGTTCATGTCCCGATGCAGAAAATACACATCTTGCAGCGGTGATGATGCTTTTTAAATCTGTGAGACATCAAAGTCTCAAAGAAACCTCTTTCGAAATTAATAGGTCCTAATGCCAACTCACGTACAGTTTCTATCAATTCACCTTCATTCCAAAACACAGCATCAGTGTGAATTCCACCATACCTTTAAGTTCACATTCTAAATGTAAGTGTGATATTAAAAAAAACAATCACGTGAAAAAAATAGCATCCTAAAATTTAATTTAATCCATTTTTACAATCTAATTGTCCATACAATGATATTCCTCTTCAAAATGGGTGCATGTTTAAAAATCATCTGTATGGTTTGTTTGAAGTACCTTGTATACTACTTATAATTCAAGTTATGCAAATAACCACCATTACTAGTAAACAGTCTATTTGAACCAAAATGTACTTTTCAGCTACTATTGAAGAAATATTAATAGGAGGAAAAAATTAAGCACATTTATTTAAATTTTGAACTATAATTTACCAGACTTAAATAATGATTTTTAGGTATTATTTATAATTGAAATAGGGAAGCTTTGTATTACTTTCATAATGGAGAAAAAAAGGAAAAAAATCTTGAAATACAAAAAGTAAATAAAAAATTTTTATTAGTGCAAAGATTTACGTAATTTGCAAAAAAAAAAAAAAAAAAAAAACTCTACATAATTGTTATCGGCTACATGAACAGTGTGACTGAATAATCGTTAAATAGAATTATTCCATTGTTAACATCGATTTAAAACATACTGCTAATTGAGTTATATATTATTTCTTTAATGATTGCAGTGCGAAAATAACTTTACATTTTAAAATGACTTAATACATTTCAATGAGAGTCTATAATCAAGTATTATATGTTGTTCCCAATGTTTCACGCAAGTTCAGAGTAACTATTTTGGACTTAATTCTACAGCAGGGGTGACAAACTTGCGGTCCGACCAGTATATTTGCACACAATAAAATGTAATAAAATATCAAAATTTTATCCAAAATAGAAAATATTACAGCCTAGAAGAGACGTCAAGTGTCTGGACGCAAACATTAAATTTTCTTGTTCTTTTATATGTTTTTTAATGCATTATTCAAAAAAAAAAACCTACGTTTCTATGAATACTGATTTCTTTTGCGGCTCACCTATAGTTAAACCTGGTTTGTTTGGACCAAGTTAGCTCATGAGTTTGAAACCCCTGATCTACAGTGTTTATGTAGCGCCATCTTTTGGTGTTGTTAGAAACTAAATTGATTGACTTTCCTTAAAGATGTGGTCCTGCAAAGCACAAAAACGTTTGAAATGTTTATTCGTAACTAAAGCAGAAATAGTGCAATGTAATAATAAAAAGTCTAAATATTTCCGTTTATTCAACATCTTAATTATTATGGGATCTAAATTGTTAACATTTAATTATTGTATAGATGAATGAAAACCATTCACGAAGAAATGTAGAAAATAATGAATTTCCGTCCAAAAAATATCTTACGCACAAGAAATAGTTTTGTTTTAATGTGTTTCTGTGAAACGAACTAATAGAAGCATACTATTCGAATGCATAAAATATTTGTGTGTGTGCGGTATGTTTCTTCTTCATACCTTTTCTTTCATTTATGATCATTATGCTTTCCTAAGATAACTTAGGAAGCAACCAAAATATAAAAGTTTAAATAAAGTGAGAGAATTAAGCAACAGATGTAAAGAATACTTTATATAATTTTTAAACAAATTTTGGCGAGTTATTACAGAGTTATTTACCAAAAAAGCAGAACAGGAATTGTTGCATTCTCATATGGAAATTACATATATAGGAACAATTTATCATCCTTTTCCGGGTCATTTTCTCCTTTTCATGTACCAAACTAAAGCGAAAGAACCAACTAAACATTATCCGAAACTTATGACAGACGCTTATTGGATTTCCTGTAATGTCATAAATATTCATGCGAACTAAATATGGCATCGCTTAATACCCAAGTAAATATTTCCGTTAAGATCCGCAAAAGTAGCGAAATAATATTACACGAAAAAATATCAACTTACTTTATTGAATCCACAGAATTTTTTTTTCTCAAACTCTTTCAGTTACCTTATGAGCTATCAGTAATTGTTTTGAAAACTTATCGCTAAATGTTGTTATCCTTTTTCGCATTTTTTTGTTTTTTTCTTCTTCACTCATATACCAGAAAAAAATAAATATTTATTTTTAATAAAAAAAACTCTAAGATCTTGAGATATTACATTCTGAAAACATGATCTTAGAACGTATAATGTTTCATGTTTTATTTTAAGGTGTTCATTGATAAACATTTGTATTCTCCAAAGTAAACTATTTTAATAGGATTCTCCAGATGGAAAAAAAATTATATTTCGTAAATGTTATAGAGAGAGGATTTTTAAAATTATTTTTATGGAATTCATATTTTATATGGATTACAAATAGATATATGTACCTATATATTGATAATAATTATAGGACTGCCAAAATGCTTAGGTAATGTGTTCCAGTATATTAGTTCTAATCTGCTGATAATTTTTAATATTCTATTACTTTCAGAATATGATTCCAACAGTAAAGTTTGTTTAAAGTTATCCTCTTCAAAGTTCCGTCATTACCTATTACTTTCAGAATACATACCGTCACCACATTGTTAATTAATTCATGATACTATTGTAGTGGTATTAAAAAATATTTATACATAAATTTATTTATTTTTTGTTTTCCATCTTATTGTCACTTCTAGTAAATGTTCTTCATTCAGTTTTTTTTTTGCCTACTATTTCTTATACTTTCTATCACTTTTTTTAAATTTTAGAAATGCTTTCATTATTCAGTGTATTTTTAATTCACATTCTAAATAAATATAACTTGCATTTTGCACTTCAAGTTAACTTTATTTTATATAATATGTAACTCTCACTAATTAATACTCAATCATCGCTAAGTATGCACTTTTTTACGACTCATGATTGCAAAGTTTTTCATAGATTACTTCCCTACGATTCATTTGTTTTGAATATTTTTTCTGTCTTCAATTTCTTTTTTGATATCGTTATTATTTCATCATCAGTTTTTTGTAAAACATTCTACATTTGTATAATTCTGTATATTTTATTTTGGATGTATTATGGAATTGACCAAAAAGTTTCAAAATTAATTTTAAGCAGCTCTAAAATAACATTTCATCAAGTATATTTTCAAGGAAACTCATGCATATGTGCATACACACATATTAATTAATAAAAACACTTTGCTTTTGTTCATTTAAAGTATTAAGAAGTCAAAAGAAACATTGTAGATTAATTAATCCTTGCAACATGAACAAGTATCTTTTAATAGATATCATACATTATTTCATGTAAAGGTTTACGTTCTTCAATGGCTACAATATTATAATTATCTAAAAAATGAGGACAATGTGGATTAGTGTGTGCATGTGTGGGGGGGGTGAATACTTAATTTTACAGGTCCGTAGATCAAATGGTGCAGGATCACCAAAGGAATATTAATTTATTAATATTATATTTACTGTAGAGCATTTCTTTTGGCTTTGTGTGACTTTCCATGGAAATCACTTTTTAACCGATATTAACTTATTTTATATTCATTTTTTCGTGTAACTGTATTCGGCTGGGTGGCGAGGTTAGTTTGTCACTAGTCTACTGAACTGAAGGTTGCGGGTTCGACCCCGGAAGAAATCGGAGAATTTTCATGATGCAGAAAATAGACAGTGGCCATGTAGTATGATTATACGACATGTAAAAGCTCCCTAGGGGTGCTCTACGCAAAATTAAATCCTAGTACAGGTTTGCATCATCAAAGCTCAGCTTTCTGGGAAGCAAACTGAGCCTCAAAATTACCTACGATGTTTGGTATCTGCCAATATGGTGCCACACTAAAAAGAGATACCAGTTTTTTTCAGTGATGCACTACATAGTTTGATGACATATGTAAATAACTCTTCATAATCTGCCATTAAAAGTTTTAAAAAAAGTATTTAATTCTGAAGAAATATTTATAAATAAAATTGAAATTATATTAAATCAAAAAACAATCTAAATATAAACATTCAAAGTCCTATCCTTAACGGGCCTCGGTTAAATTATGAAACGTTGATCGGTCTGTCGCGATAAAAAGGCAGAGGAGAGTACTGTGTTAAGTGATTGCCACTCCAATTAATAATGTATCGAAACGCCAAACGTTTCCTCATTATCAAAATATTTAAAAAAAACATATCTAACAGCTTTCAAAATATATAAAAAATTTTAAGGTATTTCCCTCGAAATAATAAAAATTACAAACTATATTAATCTTTTACTTTTTAGACATAGACGTGAAAACGAATTTTTCCTGTATTGTAATAAAATGTCCTTAATTGCCTAAATCACTTGCTTTTAAGCGAGATGGTTCAAAAATATGATTAATATATATGTATCAAAATTTCGAATATCACTACCCCAAATAAATGTGTATGTAATAGATCTCGTTTTGAAACAAAGACTTCATGAACTTATGTGCATTTCAGATCTTATTTTCACTCACAATCATAGTCATTCGTTCATTCGAGATTCTCTTATTGCAAAGACAAATACAAACAGGATATGGAAACCAATTTGAAAAGTTTAAATTTATTAGCTCCACTTTTGTTTGTTAATTGCAATAAGCCAAACGAAAGAAAGAAGAAAACTTTATTTTTGGAAGATTTTAGTGAATGAGCAAGATACCAGTGAACACAATTTACTATTCATTACATACAACACTCTTGAGAATTCCTCTCTATTGCTTTAAAAAAGAACACTTTCTAGATAATCGGCTTTTCATGTATCAAGCTCATTATGGCATAATTAATGCCATTGGTGTCGATAAATGTACAAAAAAGAAAAGTTGTGAGATCATTTTGAAGAGTCTTTCGCAATTAAAAAAAATGTGTTGTCTTTTTTTTGGCGTCAGTAATTAATACTGAGAATTAGGATGTCTTGAAAGCACACAAGTTTTATACTAGTTCAATTCTCCATGCACTTATTGTTAAATATTGTCCTAATTAGTTGACTGATAATGATATAAATTAAGAAATATTTCTTTACTAAAAATAAATATAATTTCTAACGGGAAGCTTCTGTTACTAAGATATTACAAGCTGAAATAATCGACATTGCCCGAAGGTTGAATATTTTACAGTTTACAGTAAAAATTATATTTCCTCATTAAAATATAAATCCAGAAATTTTAAGTTTTTTATAATATCATCACCACTTTTTTTTTCAATATGAATCAATCAATAAACAAAATATAAGTTAATTTAGTTTTAAGTCTGTGCATGAATGGGGGATAAAGAAAAAAAACACGAAATATAAATAATCAAGTTAATTTTTAATAACTCTGATGCTTACTACAATATGCTAGAATGGTAAAAGTTTAGAATATAAAATTACACTTTGACCCAAACATAGCAAGAATTCAGGCAGTTTTGGATGTAATTATTAGTTTGTTTAACATGGCATCTCATAATTCTGAATTCCCCGATGCTGCGTTTGATTACTAATTCCATTATTGACAGAGAATTCATATTTTATTTTAATAAGATATTTCACTAAAAACCCCAATCATTATCATTTACATTTGAAAACTGAGATCTTTTTACAAGTTGTTGTTCCTATCGCCACCTGATCGAAAATGCCAGATCAAAGACCACGAAATTAATCATGGTGAAATGCTAAGCGATGCTTGTCGTTAGCCGTAGCTTTGAACACCATATAGATGAAATAACGATTCAGCTCGGTTTCACCCAAATTTAGAAGGAGGACACCCTGGGGTGGTCAGGGGTTTCTCACCTCTCTTCACCGTCCACCAACCTCACGAGAGGACTTGCGGCTCGAAGTCTATTTAAAGTAACCCCATGCCGCGAAGGCACTATACATTTACAATATTCCATGTCTTCTTCGGGATTCGAAACTAGTCCCAACAGCACAGCAGTCAGCGTTGCTAACCATTACACCACATGGGCGACTCTTTACTAGTAAAAGTGCTCATGAAAGATGGCATAACAGTCAAATACTTGTACATAATTTTCAACGTAGTATATTATTATGAAATTTATTTCTCTTTATAATCTGTGCTAAAAATTGCAGCATATAAGTAATATATATTATAAATGTGAAAGTTTCAGAGGATGTTTGTGGGTCTTTCACGCAAAAACAACTGAATGGATTTTAATGAAACATTACACTAATATAGCTTATAAAGGGTGTTTTTTTGAGAGGTATAGAACTTTAAATTGCAATAAAACAACGATGTATTATTCGATTGACATGAATTTTTTTATTCGAAAGATAATCTTGTGGCATTATATTTTAAATATGATTTCTGGAATATGATGGCCACGGCTGGCTCGGATGTAGTCCAATTTGGACATCCACTTTTCGATGATTTTTCCAACATTTGTGGCCGTATATCTGCAATAACACGGCGAATTTTGTCTTCCAAATGGTCAAGCGTTCATGGCTTATCCGCATAGACTAATGACTTTTCATAGCCCCACAGAAAATAGTCTAGCGGTGTTAAATCACAAGATCTTGCAGGCCAATTCACAGGTCCAAAACGTGAAATTAGGAGGTCATCGAACGTGTCTTTCAATAAATCGATTGTGGCACGAGCTGTGTAACATGTTGCGCCGTCTTGTTGGAACCACAGCTCCTGGACATCATGATTGTTCAATTCAGGAATGAAAAAGTTAGTAATCATGGCTCTATACCGATCACCATTGACTGTAACGTTATGGTCTTCATCGTTTTTGAAGAAGGATTCCACCAGCCCATAAAGCGCTCCAAACAGTCAGTTTTTCTGGATGTAATGGTGTTTCGACATACACTCTTGTGGATTAGCTTCACTCCAAATGTGGCAGTTTTGTTTGTTGATGTAGCCATTCAACCAGAAGTGCGCTTCATCGCTAAACAAAATTCGCTTATGAAAATCGACCATTATTTTTGAAAGAAGATTGCACAATTTGAAAGCGTTGTGCAGGCGTGAATCTATTCATGATGAATTGCCAAACCAAACTTAGAATAAATCACTTGAAAGCTGTTAAATCGGTCGCCATCTTGGAAAGTAATGCCAACTTAAACTTTTATACCTAGGAAAAAAACACTCTGTACATCAGAATAACACATTGGCTATAATTTATAAAAATTTGTAAAAAGTGTGCAAAATATACCGATATTTGTAATGTAAGTATGAAAAAATTCTGGATGCAAGCAAATCTGACTTGCGCTGCAAAAAACCCACCACAGCATATATCTATCTTTTGTTTGTGAAAAACTCTTTTTGTTTTGGCTACGCAAGGGGCTCGCTTCTAATTAATTCCTGTGATCAGAAAAATGCCTATTTTTTATTTCAGAATAAAACTATATTTTGAAGGGAGAGGAGAATAAAACTATATTTTGAAGGGAGAGGAGAATAAAACTATATTTTGAAGGGAGAGGTTGTTATAAATCTCTTTTTTTTTAATGTTTTTTTATGATTTTATTATGCACATTTGGTAGTAAGAAATTAATCTTTTTTCAAAATAAATGCTTTTATCGGTTCTAGAACTTAAAGTAAATAAACTTTACTTTCACACTGCATCATTTGAACAAATTTTCAAAATTTGTTTGTGGTTAGCAGTTAATTATAACACTATAATTTTAATTGAATATTCAGATATTGCATTTTTTAAGTATAAAAATATTTATAACTACTGTACTGTATTTTTTGTAGTGTGTGAGTGAAAATTAACATCGAACTGTTCAGCTACACGAGGGCTTTTGGAAACGTATTACGTAATTTTGAACCATGACCAAGTGACGTGGACGACACCTGAGGTGGCACCATTTCTCCTAACTATCACACCACACCAACTCTTAGAAGGAATATTCTTTAAAATCCACTCTTCTAAGATATATGGCAGCACGGATTCTATGATGAGTATTTTAGTGGGGAAGCCGAATAGTTTTGTAGCAGATATTGTGTTTTCAGCTGACGGCGTTTTCAGCGGATTGCAAAGATTAATATTTTTGTGCCGAAAAATTAGTTTATGTCAAAATTTAAGTGTCTTATGTTTTTTATGTTAGTGAAGACCTTGGAAAATGATTTGTGTGACTATTTATTTTAAGTGAACGGTGTATCTAATTAATTTTACAGTGGAATATCTTTAATTAATTTATTAGCTCTAACGGATTAAATTTTACAAAGTAGAGTGTTTTGTTTATGTATATCCCTTAATTTGTAAATGTAGTGATCCAAAAAAATATTGTATGAAAAAAACTGCAGTAAATCATAATGCGGTTGAATAGAGTATTAAAGTGTATTTCTACCCTACACGGCGGGTCTTACAAAGCTCTAATAAAGCTCGAGCTACGAAAGTAGCTAGGCATTTGCGAACTTGACTCTATCGTTACATTTGCTATGTTTTTCATTCAATCGCCATTATAATTTAAGAAACGGCGTTGCTTGCGAATATTACAGTTTTAAAACAAAATAAATACAACAGAAAATAATGTTAATGTATTACACTTTCAGATATAAATTATTTACACTATTTTAAGCGTTCATCACGCAAAACTTTTAACTATATGTTGCTTTTGCTGAGCAGAGATCAGCTTAGGTAGGTATTTTGAAAAATCGATCCTCAAGAGTGTTACGAGGAATTATAAATAAAAAATCATTTTTATCAGCTATTAGATCTACATACTTAAAATTTAACAAAGGTTTTTTTTGTCTTTCATTTTTTTGTTTAGCTGATATATGTAAAAAGCTTTTTTTTTGTTTAATTTGCAATTCACATAAAATTAACTCATTAAAAGCTTCTTTTCCCTTCAATCTGTGTTGTTTAATTCTTCAGTTCACCCGTGCGAAGAACGGGTATACCAGCTAGTATATATATATCTTCCATGACTATCCCTACTATTTATGTACTCACTTTGATGTTGTCCAAAATGAATTCTAATACCCATTCAATAATTTAAAGATGGGGAAACGCGCACAGCAATCTTGCTTACAAAAAGAAAAAGAAAAAAAAAGGGGGGAGAAAGAAAGATACACAACTCCCTCCCCCCGGAAAATATTCAGATTACAAATACGAAGAATTTTATCGGTATTGACTAAGATCAATCTTGCACTTATTTGTTTTTAGGGATATTTATTCTTGCTTTGATAAATATCCATTCAACCGATCCAAAAATGTCCGGTGGCATTCCAAAGCCCTTGCCAAATCCTTACATCTTTCTTAGAGTTTTAAGGCTAATTTGCTTAACAAAAGCCAACCCTTTTCTTATTCTGGGGACGACATCATCAGGTACTTAAGAACACAACATACTCGGATATCTCTCCTTTTTAAAAGGAAGAGAAATAGATTGAAAAAAAGCACGAAACGTTCAAAGGAATATATTCTGTCTCCTGATTTTTCTTCCAAAATTAGATACAAGTTCGCAAAATAAATTCAGAGTTCTTTGGAGCGTCTGAAAAGCCGTACACGACCGTGTTTCGCATGCCGCCAAGTCGATTCAATAACTCAAAAGGAGAACTCAGAAGGGAATTATGAAATATGATAATGTGCTACACCGGATGAGTGAGTTTTAATGGAAAATATTCAGTCATAAAAATGTCTTTGTTCGTGAACTGGATTTAATGTTACATAATACGAGGCAGTTTTGAAACTCGGGAAATATCTTGCCACGCGATTACAACCGGGAAGTGCTTCTGCTCTCGCAAATCAAGCCGAACCGGCTTTCAATTAATGTTAACGCCATCTGTCGGGTAAAGTAGATTTTATAACTCGTTTATTTATTTTCTCGCCCGTTAATTTAATCATTCACATCGGATGATAAATCGAGCTAGAAGTTTTCTAACAAATTGTTTTCACATGAGAATTCCATACTACTGCCAAATAGGAAATGACTAGGAAATTAAAGATGACCATTTATCTCTCACTTCTCTTCCAATAGAAACAGTTTGAATGAACTTAAAATGTACTTTTTTTTTAAAAAAATAAGAAATCTACTTTTGAAAAGATGGTGAGTGTTACAGACCGCCTGCGTCTTTCCCTCACCGTAGTGATTGTAATGACACTGTTCTGAGGCAATTTACACGGCTACAGATTCTTCAAATCTCTCTCCATTCCGAAACTTTTTATAACCATTTAACTCAATGCTTTTCAAACTCTCCATACTGGCACCCTCCTTTTCAATCATAATTTGTATCGCCCCCCTCATACATTAATAATGTACTGAATGCAATAAAATGCACTTTGACGCTAAAGCTACAATCTTTATTATAAACCGTACAAATTCATGACATAAGTATTAATTTTTGTATATGTTACTTTAAAGCAAAAAATAATTAAGTAATAGGAAAATTATTTTGTTATTTTTCCTTTCTCTCATTTTTAAATTGGAACATATTGCAAAATGCGGTGGCTGCTTAGACGACAAAATATAGATATCAGCAAAATATAGAAAAATAACTCAGATGGTCAATTTCTAATCATAAGCACTCCTTTGATTTGGCGCGCCCCACAGTTTGAGAAACACTGATTTAACTGTATCTTAAAAGTTGGCTTCCTATTGCCACCATTTTTCACATGGGAACTCGTAAGTGGTGTAATGAGAAGAAAAGTAAAAGCATGATTATAAGCAAATCTATCTCTCTTTCTGAAATAAATAAACACTTCGCAAACACTGCCAAGGTCTTCGTATCGCATTCAAAAGGTTTCGACATAGTTTTAAAGACAGCAGCCCAAAAGAAAGCATCGTATTTGGGAAGACGTATATATACTCCAGGGGCGTTAATGCACTAGCAGTAGTTACGATTTTAACAGCCCTACAAAATCATCATCTACATAATAATTTTATCAAGTAAATTTATTTCAGCACTTCACAAATACTTTCAAGGTCTTTGTATGTCATATGAAATGTTTTAGTATAAGTTTACTGCTAACAGCTTAAACAAAAGAATCATATTTTGCGAAAACATATATATGCGCCAATGGGCAGTTAACGCACCGTTTACAGTAGTTACAAATGTAAAAGCCTTGCAAAATCATCTTCTACGTAGTAATTTTATCACGGAATTTTTTTTCGAATTTTATTTTATTTTAGTGCGAAGCTAAACTTGATTTTAATTTCTAAAACAGAAACATAGTACTAAGAATTTCATTATGGGATACGCTACGAAATATTCTTCGAATAAAAGGCCGTGATAGCCTAGTGGCTACGGAAACAAGTGTGGATCAGTGTTGTTGTAGTCTAATCGAAATGTAACGCGTTTCTTGCTTCAAAAAACGCATGCCAAAATTATTATGAGTACAGTGATATTTCCCACTTAAGTTGGTGAACTCAATTTTACGTACCTAGACCAGTGTTTCTCAAACTGTGTGGCGCGTCCACCTAGGGGCGTGATAAATCTACGAAGAGGGCGAAGATATTGAAAAGTCGAATATAAAAGATGATATTTAAAATATATATATATATATATATATATATATATATATATATATTAATTTAATGAAAGAGTATGAAATATATATATATATATAAAATACATTCTGGTACAATAAAAATAAAATATGCATTTATATTATACACTGCTGGTCACCGTAAATGCAACACCTTGAAAGAAGCATGAGAATAACATGATGTTTACAAAATGCATTAGCGGATGTGAGATATGCAAATGATTAGAATTTCAGAGCAGGAATACATCACGCCTGACTGTGGCGCCACCTCAAAGCGCTATTTAAGGCTCTAAGATATTGACGAATTTAAGTTCGGGAATTGTGTTTTTCTTGTAATTTTTTTAAAAAAACGATTAGTTATGTCTCGTAAAAAACAGCGATTAGCTTTTGATCAAGTATCCGATACTCGACAGAGGAAGGATAGTTGCCTACCGAGATTGTGGATTACCTTTCAGGCAAATCGAAAGCCGTGTTGGACGAAACCAAACAACTGTAGAGCCGATATGTGATTGTTGGATGCAGGAGGGTACAACGGACCAACGTGGTCGATCGCATCTACCTCAGTGCACCACTTCACGTGAGGACAAGCAAATTGTGCGAATGGCAGTAATGAATCTCTCAGTTACATCACGAACCCTAGCACAGCACATTGAGACTGTTACGCATCATTCAATGTATGAGCGTACCTTTCAACGCCGTTTGCAGCCGAGTGATCTTTCGGCAAGACGTACATTGCTTGGTCAACCCTTGACAGAGAACCAGATATGTCTCTGGCATCAATGGTGCGATGAAAGAAGGATGTAAGCGTCAGAATGGAATGAAGTCGTCTTTACTGACAAATCACGCATCTGTCTGCGACACCACGATAGTCGGATTCGAGTCTGGAGACACCGTAGAGAGAGGATACTGAACAGCTGCGTTATGCACCGCCACACTGGTCCTGCATCGGGTATTATGATATTTAGCGGTATTGTATATCACTCTAGCACTCCCCTAGTATGCATTGCCGGTACTTTAAACAGCCAGCGCTACATCTCCGAAGTGCTGGAGCCAGTTGACTTTCCTTACCTTCAGGGCTTCGCCACAGTCATTTTTCAACAGCTTAATGCACTAACACACGTGGCACGCATTGTCCAAAGGTTCTTCGTCAATTACCAGATTGAACTGCTTCCCTGGCCGGCTCGTTCTCCGGATCTTTCACCGATAGAAACATGTGGTCCATGGTTGCTCAACGATTGACCCAGATTACACCCCCAGCTGCCACATCAGATCAACTTTGGCAACGTGTGGAAGCTGTTTGGTCTGATGTACCCCAAGAACACACCCAAAGTCTCATTGAGTCAATTCCGAGGCGTGTGACAGTGGTGACTTCGAACAATGGTGGCTACTATGGCTACTGATTCTGGCAGAAATCACACTTCAGAGAAGTCTATAAATTTAATCATTTGATACTTGGTCAACATGTTATCTACAAAATAAAATTTGTTGTGCTAACTCTTGTCTTCCATGGTGTTGCATTTACGGTGGCCAGCAGTGTATATAACGTTTATAAATAAATCAGTATTTTACATCTTATTTTCTAATTAGTATAACAATACTAAATTAACAACACGTTTGATAATTACCAGTGACCCCATGAGCTTGTATCAATAGTTATATTTTTAACTTGCTGCATGGCCCATCGTTGCTCGCTCGCGCGCGGACTTTCCCTTTCCTTCACAAAATCAGCACTTCTAATACACTTTTTCAAAATGACACTTCCCCCCTTCCTTCGCTTAGACCGGTGTTGCTCGGGCTTTTACCGAATGAATAACTAAAAAATTCCCTGTTTCGAAATTTCTCCGCTTCCTTTCTCATTTAGACAGGTTTATTTCCCCCGTCGATGCTTGGACATTTTTAAGTGCATAACACATTGTTATGGAAATTCCCCTTCCCCCTATCGCTATGATATATCTCGAGTAAGTGTACAGTTGGACTTTAATATTCACTTACTCACTTTGGAACTTTTAAAGCCCCCGAAACGAAAATGTACATTTTTAAAAAATAGTTGTATGTTGAGGAAAGTAGAAATTTTTATAATTACAAGATTTCACAACTGTATTAAATGTTGAATTAAAAATTTGAGTAATTTTTGAAATGTTCGATATCTGGAAAAAAAGTTTCATCAATTATTTTTATAAATGACGAAGTTATAAAAGTTTGAATTTGATAAGTAATTATTAAATATTTAAAAGATGAGTATATTTTAACTGATGCAACATATTTAAAAAATAAAATACTATAAAGAATTAAAAAAAAATTATAAGTAATTCCTAGTTGATTAAAAATGTTACTTCTATTTTTATTCTCTTTTTCTATTTTTTCTATGTCTTCTATTTTTTAAAAATATTAAAACTGCCTTTTTTACTAATTTTTTTAATACTTATTATTATACATTCTTGAAAGGTTTAGAATTATGCATTGACAGACTTGTAAAACCTTCGGTATACATCCAGTATCAATTTTACTGTACTTTTGTTATTGGTTTATAATATATACCTAAATATCCACGGTTCTTCAAGTTTAGTGAAATGGGTGTCCTACACTTGGCCTTTTTCAACTAAATTTGTTTTGTATTTCGATATTATCTTCCGAAGTGTAAATTTTTTTCAATATTTTTGAGCCACTATAAATAGTATTTAAATTTTTAATTAACGCCTTGTGATTAATGGAAACTATTATTACAACTTTGCATTCAAATGGGATAATCGATCTTACGTTGAATTTAAAAGATATTTATTGAGTGTGAGGGCCTGTTAATATTTAGCTTACAAAATAATTTCCCTAAAGTAATTCAAACTTTTCAACTATCGTTTTTTCTCACGTTGTGTGAATCGAAAAGTACACCGAATCTTCGAATTCTGTCTAAGTGATCTTAATTTTTTATAACTGAAAACTATATATTATACGATTTCAAAAAAACAGTGAAAAGCTTTTTCGGAAAAACGGCATAAATCTATCTTTGTTCTAAATGAATTCTTTTTCAGGTCGACTGATTTTAAACGTATTCGTTTTTGCAAGGATTTTTATAGAACAATCGTCTGTGTTTTGTCCTTAGAATTTCAGCGAATGTTTACTTTTATTAATATTGCGCTATCCGTAAATATTAAGATTTAAAATTTGGCGAACGTAACATACTCGAACTTTTCTAAAATCATAAGTAAATAAACAATGCTCTTTTTTCAATTAAAATAGTATAAATTTATATCTGAAAGTGTAATACGTTAATATTACTTTATGTTGTATTTATTTATGTTAAAAGTGTAATCAGCCTCACACTCTGCATGTTCAAGCTTTCGCAGTTCCTGGTGCTTGGCGTAGACAAAACAAAATGCAAAGGTTTGCTTCACACATAAAAGATAGATATTTGCTGTCGTGGACTTTTTTTGCAAATGACGGAATTTTCTGCTTCTTACTTGAAAGTTCTTGTTATATTCATTTCAGACAATATCTTTATAAATTATACATATGTGTTATTCTGATATATAAGCTATACTATTGTAAAGCTTCATTAAAATCCATTCTCAGTTATTTTCGCGTGAAAAACTACCCAACATTCTCACAAGCTTTAATGTTTATAATATATATCCTGATTTGTGTATGGTTTAAAATCATTTCCTTAACTGTGGATTAAAAGTTACGTGATTTGATCCCCAATACCACCATTTTTACGCAGACACGCGAATAAGATTGTTTTCTTGAGGGGAGGGGGCAAATCCTCTGAAAAAAATAAATCATTCGCAAACACTATCAAGGTATTTTTATTGCATTCTTAAGCCTTAGGAATAATTTTATGAATATCAGCGCACAGTAAAGATCGTACTTCAGAAAGACATAAATATACGTCTAAGGCTATAACCCTTTGGCTAAGTGAGACGTTTATGTACACCCCTTAGGAGATTTAAGTCGTATTGTAGCTTTAGAGTCAAATAATAGTATTATTAAATTCTATACATTGTGCTATTGTACGGAGGGGGGCGTGCTGAAAAGGATGATTGAATACTGGGTCGCGAATATTGAAAGTTTGAGAAGCACTGACCTAGACGTTTACTGGTTAAGATTTGGGGTCTCTGTTCTATGAAGTAGAACGTAGCAAAATGCTTGCAAAAATACATTCGGTTATGAAGTATTGTGCTTAGCAAAATGACAAAACAAAGAACATATCGGAACTGCAAGGCAACATTTAGATTTGTCAACCAATTTATTTGCCCTCTAAATAAAGATAACTCATTTATAGCAATTTTGATCCAATTACCTGAATAAAGTAGTTTTTACTAGAATTTCGTTTATTTCAGGTGTATGTGTTTCTTTTTTAAATGCACTGTTTATTTTTTCTCGATCTTCGATAATTTATTTGTCGATGAACTAAAATGGAGAAGGCAAGCGCCAAATTAGTTTTCATGTGAGTTAGGAAGAAATTGCCCAATTTGGCGAAGAAGTGTTTTGATTTGGCGATGTCCCTTGATTACGCGTAATGGGTCAACAGCATAATAAGAAAGTATCCCCAAACTTATCATTGTCAATTAATTTCTTTAAATAATTTGTTTAGTATGCAGTTCGTTTTTAAGAAATAAGCTTGAAGACTGTTCAAAATTGCATTTCCAGATTACATACACATTCGATTGTTAGCTCCGGATATACTTGAGGAAAATCATATG
This sequence comes from Trichonephila clavipes, assembly GCA_019973935.1. Lineage (NCBI taxonomy): Eukaryota > Metazoa > Arthropoda > Arachnida > Araneae > Nephilidae > Trichonephila > Trichonephila clavipes. The sequence continues at coordinate 1,621,269 of BMAU01014915.1, forward strand.
AGGTGGTTAAAATGCATAACCTTAACTTCATGCAAAAGATTCACAGTTCATGATAAGGTGAGCGAAATTTTATAAATAAGTGTTTTCCCCTTTATTGTAGGCGTGAGTAATAGAGTGAGAAAATATTAACTTCACACTATTCTGCTACTTGAGGGCTTTTGGCGACAGGCATCGTAATTTTAACCGCATTCAATTGATGAGGACAACATCTGAGCTGGCACCCTCCCCCTTCCCAAATTCCACACCAAAGATTTAACGTGAATCACGCCCCTACACGGCGAGTCTTCAGTGGTACTTGATCACAAGAGAGTACTTTTTTTAAAAATATCATTTAACTGTAATATAAGGTATATTTAGTAAGTTTTAACATGAACAAAACGTCTTCCAAATCGTTACAATTAATAAGTTTTGTTCTTAATATCGGTTTTTGTTTCTGCTTTTTTATTTGCTTAATTAATTTATTATGTATTATATTATTTTTTATTTAAGTTAAATAATCAAAATAGCTGTAAAAGAATACATTTTTTAAAAACCCAACATTTTATTTTCAATGAGGAAAAAATAAGATAGCCGATGGTCTAATTAAGCACTTTTTTAACATTTTAGAGAATTGGTAAAAAAAATCTGACTGTAGAAAATTGATAAATGTAGTTGAATATTGTTGCTTGCGTGACAAGTGAAGTGAGTGAACATTAACTTCGCGTTTCACTCTCCACACAAGTGCTTTAGGCGACGGACCTCGTAGTTTTTAACCAGAGTGAAACATGGAAGGTCGACGTTTATCTGCCAAGATGCGAGAAACTCCAATTAGCTCGAATCTTTTAGAGCAAGTTAGATGTATTTGTGAATGGGTGATACAAACAAAATTAGATGTGTCAATAGATTCGAACACTTGTTTTTTACTCATTTATCATTTTATTTCATATCATATATGAGAAGATTCCTTACAGCAGTGGTTCTCAAACTTTAACTACTGGAGACTCAATTTTCAATAATAATTTATATCGCGCCCCCCTCCCAAATAATGTATTGAATGCAATAATAATGCATTTGGGGGGTGCTAAAGCTACAATACGATCATAATTATAAACCGTACAAATTAACAAGATAAGTGTTAACTTTTGTATGTTACTTTTAAGTAATATATATTTTTATTTTTTTTACTTTTTAGTTCGATTCACCATAAAAGCGTGTTTTTTTAATTTGTTCTTAAACTATAATTTATTTTATAAGTATTTTTACTATACACGATAAAATTCCCAATTCCTGTGAATAATTTAATTAAGAGAAAATATACTTACCCCTACTTTCAAGGACTTTTCAATTTTACATTGATTTTTTGAGAAAAAATCCAATAAAACTAAGAAAAGTGCTCCAAATCTGCGTGCCCTTAATAAAGGACATAACGCATGTTCATAGAAAATATTTTTGAACAAAAGTGGTCGCGCAGGGAACTTGATTAAAACTAGTAACTTGATTGTAAAAAAAAAACCTTTGAAACTCCCCCCAAAAAGAGGGCGAAATGTGATAAATTCATTTTAGTTCCCATTAAGACTGTCTGATTGGAGGGTACTTTGTCAAGTTCATTGGTAACAAATAAACAGTTTTTCCAGAATTAACGATTTCGTGAACATCAGATGACTGCGCATCGTGCGATTGATCCCGTGTTAAAAGTGTATTCAATAAAACATACGGATATTAGTTCTAAAAAAGAATTGCATAAAACGTTTTCCGTTATGCATTTTTGTTGACCAAATAATCCTTCAAAGTACTCAATATGCTTATCCATATATCGTATATTATTTACAACTTTCCTAAAAGTAAAACATATGGAGTGAAACATACCAGTAAGTTTGAAGGTCAAATATATGATAGTCAAAAGTAATATTTAAGGGGTTAAAAGAAACGTAATAAAAAATCTCTCATCGTGTGATTACAGTAAAGCAAACAAAATGTCTTTTTTTATTTGGTTATAGGATCAAAGATAGCTAATGAACGTTTGAAGTGGAATGTTTTATTTTTGATGATCACCAGATGATATATATATATAAATTATATCAGTGTAAATGTGCATTTTTTATTAAGTCAGGAAGTATTTTGTTTTTCTTCATTCCAAATAAAAAGCTTTTATTTTCAATATGCTCATGTCCCTCTCGCAGGAATACCGCCCCCAGGGGGGCGCACCCCACAGTTTGAGAAAGACTGCCTTACAGTTTTTACTCGAAGATTTAAATAAAAAATACATGAAAACGATAATTTGTCATCGGAACTTTGGCAGTTTTCAGGTGGCCTCAGTAGCCAAGTATTCAAGTTAACGGACTCGTGTCTAGCGTGTCATGAGTTCGAGCCCAGTACCACTAAAGACCCGCAGTGGTCAAGTTAACTGAATTGGTGAGCTCTTGTCATGAGCTCGAACTTATAATCATTGAAGACCCGCCATGCAGAGGGGGCCGATACTCGTTAAATATGCCCAGGCTTAAACGTCCCTCCGTTGGCGTGGTATGTGAGTGAGTGAATATTAACTTCGCACTGTTCAGCTACACGAGAGCTTTTAGCGACGGACCACGTAATTTTGAACCATGGTCAAGTGACGTGGACGACACCTTAGCTGGTACTCCCTCTCCTATTGATTGATTGATTGAATATTAACGTCGCACTGTTCAGCTACACGAGGGCTTTTGGCGACGGACCACGTAATTTTGAATCACGGTCAAGTGACGTGGACGACACCTGAGCTGGCACCCCCTCTCTCTCCGAACTTCCACACCACACCAACGGGAGGACGTTTCAGCTCTCGACAGATTTAACGTGCATCGCTGCCCTACACGGTGGGTCTTTATTGGTACTGGGCTCGAACCCGTGACAAAGCAAGCCACGGTCCGATACCTATACCACTCGGCTACCGCGGCCACTACTCCCTCTCCTAACTACCACACAAACGGGAGGACGTTTCAGCTCTCGACAGATTTAGCGTGCATCGCTGCCCTACACGGCGGCTCTTTATTGGTACTGGGCTCGAACTTTTGACAAATCCAGCCCTGAACCGATACCTATACCACTCAGCTACCGAGCCCACGGTGTGGTGTGGTAGTTAGGAGAGGGGGAGCATGATCCAAAATGGCAAAGTACGTCACCAGTAGTCCTCATGCAGCTTTATATTGCCAGATTCATATAACACTTACTCACTCTACCAATTATTTTGAATACGTGAACGAAATTATGCAGAAGTTTTACTTCCCTCCTCAAATCCAGGCTATTCTTTCGAACTGAATTGGCCAAGGTAGCCTAGTGGTTATGACCACGAGATCGTATCCAGTGTATCACGGGTTCAAGTACTGGTACCACTGAAGAACCACCTTGTAGAGGAGGCTGGTGCACGTTGAATCTCAAAAATCATACTTTTTACAACTCCTAAAAATGTTTTTATATCTTTTCTAGAGATTTATAAGTAAATTTTCTAATTTTAAAAAAATGTTTAGCAAATTTTCAAATTCAAAACAAATGAAATTACTTTTTAGAATTACGATTTTTCTCAAATCCATGGAATATCCATAAATTGAATCCTTCTCCTAACTTCCACTGTGCGTGAGTGTTGAGACTTTAAAGCTCGACTTAATGCTACGGAATACCCACCATGTAGAGGAGGGGGGCTGATGTACGTGAATTCTATCAAGGTTCAAAGTTCTCCCGTTGGCCTTTTTTTTTTAAAGTCAAACTGTTTTAGAATTATATTGAAGGAGACGAAATATTAAATGCATTTTGTAACAGACAAAAATTAATCAAATTAGATACATTGTGAACTATCTAGTAAAATTCTGATTTTAATCCGTAGTCTATAACAAAAAGTGAAGATATTATTACAAAAAAAAATTCAAAATGTGTTTACATTTAAGAAAATAACAAATTTAAACATAGAGACTATTAAATGACGGGATCCCAGTCGCACAAACATTCCAGTGTGCGACTGAATTAATAGTAATTTTTCACCGTTCACTTACTCGAGGGCTTTTGGGGTTGGACCTCGTCATTTTGAACCACGATCAAGTGACGAGAATGTCTCCTGAGCTGGCACCTCTCTCCAATCTACTACACCACACCATAAGAACGTTTGAGCTCTCGACAGATTTAACGAGCATCGCTCCTCTACAAGGCGATTCTTTAAGAGTACTGTGCTCGAACTCGTGACACGCAAGCCACGATCCGATACCTTGACTACTCCGCTACGGCGTTACCACTTGGAAGACAAGCGGTAAAAAAATTTTAATTGAATATATCCAACCAAATTGATTAAAAAGTTGCTTACTAAAAAAGACATTGAGTGTTAAATAACTATTTACAAAAACTTTTTTTCCTAATGATATCTGATCATAAATATCTTCTTACGCTCTTAGAGTAGTTTAAAGGGGTTCCGACGCAATTTTGAACTTCAAATATGTGGTTACTTTTTCCACTCTGTTTAGGTAAGATTATTTTTTTTTCTTATATATATACAGTCGAACCTTTATGTTCGAACCTCTATATTGCGAATTTTTATGTGTAGCAAACTTTTTTCTGGAATCAAGAACATTTCAAGATTATCTTCATAAAATAAACTCATGCATTTTCTATAAAACGATTTTTTTTCTTGTAATTGGAGTCCCCCCTACTTTTAAACTATTTTTTTTACCTTCGTATGATGAAGTGATAAAATCACTTGAAATAATTTAATGTCGATTAAAGCGTGAAGGAAATACGCCTGAAGGGGTGTTTGCAAATATACCAGGCATATTATGAGAGAAACCATTCTTTGAAACTAAAAGTGTTCTTTTTCTTGCAATATTTTTTTATGAGTAAGATATATAAAATAGATATTTACTTTACAGAAAGGTGAGAATAATTACTTTTTATACCCTATACTGTTTATGAATTTAAAGTTTGTTTTATGTGTTTCATAAAGTACAGTAATAGATGAACTTCTATGTAGCAAATTTTCCATTTAACGAACTTTTTTCGGAATTTATCAACTTCGTTATATAAAGGTCCGGCTTTATATTCAGAAAATTTGTCTTGTATTTATTTTGTTTTAACTTTTTTGTTCGTTTTTTTAGGTTTACTTGTCCCTGTTCAAGGAAATGAGTTTAGGGAACTCGATAGACTTATTCCTAGAACTGATAGGTGCTTTATAGAATTGATAAAGTGCGATGACCTCAAGATTCATCTGACCCCTGTCGATAAACCCGAATACGAATTTTACACGGAAACCACTAGCTTAAACAAGTTTTGCAGGCAAGTATACTTTTTCTCTGTTCTTCTGAAAACTGACTTGCTTTATAGTCAAATAGCCGAAACCAAACCCGAAATACACTTTCAGTCATGAATTACTTCGATTTTCAATACTTCAAGGTTTTTACTTAGCAACTCGAATGAACGTCCAGTAACGAATTTAACACTCGGAACTAAATTATTTTTCGTGTTTTTTCAAGACTTAACTTTTAACAGTGTATATGTTTCTAAGGTTAGTGCTATTTTAGTGTATACTTCTATTTAAAACGAACCTTAATTTTCTTCCTATTTGGCCAGGTCCAATACAGAAAACCAGCTCTTGGCAAAATTTGGCGCAACTTTGATTTCTCCTATTTCAACAATTGGAATAAAACGAAATTTGACTGAAACATATTTTATAGGATGTAGGAATCATTCTTAAATCGGAAGTATTCAAACTAAGATGCTTTCTGTAGGATGGCGAAGCCAAGGATGTAAATTTCGTTTTAGAGCAACTTTCAATCAGAAGAGCAACACAATTTTGAATGTATAGGTTAACGATACACATGCGTAACATGCGAGAGAATACAAGGGGATAAATTTAATACTTCAAACCAGTGCTTATAAAACTTTCAGTATTCGCGACAGAATATTCAAGGAACATTTTTATCCCATCCCCTCCAAACAATAACAATGTATTGAACTCTATAGTAATATACTTTGACACTCTAAAATTACAATACTATACGACTTTAACCTCCTATATGCAACCGACGTATATAAACGTCTCGCTCAGCCAAAGTATTAATTTTATGTACGCATATATACGTCTTTCTGAAGTATAATCTTTTCTGTGCAACGATACCCATAAAATTATTCCGAAGACTTTGGAATGCAATAAAACGACATTGACAGTGTTTGCGAAGGATTTGCTTATTTACTTTTCTCCTCTCCTTCCTCCCAATAAGCATCAACATACGCGCGTCTACTTGGAAAACGGTAGCATTCAGGAACAAATCACGTAAATTTTAATCAGCAGTTAAATTATAAACCGTACACATTATCAAGACAAGTGTTAATAAAAGTCCATGGGGTCACTGGTAATTATCAAATGTGTTCTCAACTTAGTATTGTTTAATTAATATATGTATCAGTACTATATAATATAAAGTGTATTATATCAGTATAAATGTGTATTTTATATTTTATATCGGAAGTTATTTTTTGTTTACTTTGAGTAAATTCATAATTTCTTAAATTATCTTGTTTTCGAATTTTCAACATGCTCGCACCTCCTAGTCCTCCTCCCAAGGGGGCGGTGCCCCACAGTTTGAGAAACGAAGATTTAAACAATGCTCTTTTTGTTTATTTGAAACTTTGATTCCGCATGAAGAATGCAACTATTGGATTCATTTGCCTCTTGCATTCCATATTAGAAATGTAATTCTCTGGATCCGAAAACTTATTAGGTTTTCTGGAAATTGTCCCTTTCACTTTAATTTGGCTTAAGACAAGGCATTGTTTCAATTTCAAATCATTGAATTACCTAAAATGTGACCTCTAAATAATAAAAAAAAAACTTGCAAAATATTTGATTGAAGAACGTTGGTTGCGTAGAGTTACGAAATTTTTTTGTGCAAATAAACATCTTTATATCTAAATATTAACTAGTAGAAATTCGGTAAAATGATAATTAGTTGCATATTAGTTTAAAACCTATTAATGCTGAAAAGATAGAAAAGTCTTTGATAAATATATCAATACCATTAAGAGCTAAATGCGTAGTACTTGCATTTCATACTTTCAGTGGTTGATTTATTAATCATTTTACGAGTGGAAATCTATGAGTGTACTTAATTTTCCAACTAGTGTAGTTAATTTTGATATACAAATTTTATAAATTTCTTTAAAATTTATGTTTGAAACATAAATGTATGTTATATATATATATAATACAACCTGAAGTTATCCCTAGATATTAGAATGAATAGTGAATCAAAGTGTGCGAAACATTGTAGTAGTTCAACAATGAAGTTGAACTAACTTTTTGTATAATTTAGTGTAAATTTAGTACTTGGAGTTTATCCCCTTAAATACACTTACAGTGGCTCAAAAACTTTGGAGTACACCTTACTTTTACTTAATAAATTCAACTTATAATAAAAACACATTACCCAGAAATGTAAGTAACTTTTACATGTTGCACATGGATTAATTTAAAGTAAGCCTTCTCCACGATTATTTATAAATCCTATTACCTTACTCTCTCTCTCTCTCTCTCTCTCTCTCTCTCTCTATATATATATATATATATATATATATCTTGCTCAAATTTTAAATCGTTAATTAAGTACTTTTTACTCATCCACTCATTTCAAATACATTTTTAAACTTGTAGTAGATAACATTTTATTTGAAACGTTTTTAAATATTAATTAAATTTGATTTAATTAATTATAGCTTAAGAATTATATTCTAATCGACAGTATTCATCTATAGGGGAGCAACATTGGATGAAACATTTCTTGTTAAATTTGTGACGAAGATTTAACTCTTAAATAATCATACGAATTAGACGTTATCTTACCTTTTACACTGGTTTTAATATAAATTCTTTCCTATTGTATTCAATTTTTATTAAAAATGTAATTACAAATTTAACGTGGTTCAAGTATTTTAATAATTTCAAGTTTTCCCCTTCATATTGTGATTCTGTCAGACATATATATACATTAATTGCAATCATTTCAATTAAAAGTAACAATATTTCTCTTTGTTTACCTTATTGGGAATAGACTTAATTTTTTATGCACTTGTGTTATTTTGTTTAAGTGCACTTGTAGCTACACTTTTAATTTAAATATCTCCTCAAAAAAGGAACCAGTATTAATGTTAGGGCATTCGTGTTAAGATTATTTAAAAAAATTTTTTCGGGAAATGGCTTAAACTGTTGGTAGAATCCATAGTTGTGTCCAGAAAATGATAAAATTTAAAAATGGATAGATTGAAATTAAATGTGAAAGAGGAGGAAAAAATATTCAGAGTGATGTCGCAATGAAAGAAATGATGATTGATCCGGGCAGGAAATTTAGTTTTTGTTGATAGTATTAACCATATGGTTTACTTGAATACACTTGTACAGGTAATATAATGTTACTTGAATACAATGTACAGGTAAGTGTTAAAAATTTAGATTTTGATGGGAAATTTCAGTTTCCAGCTATATAATGGCCCAAACTCACCACACGTAACGTCAACATGTTTTTATTGTAAGCAGCAGTTACACACACTACCCCGACAATGACACGACATCAATGTCATTGGAATTATGTGAACCGCATACAAAACAGTGATCCAAAAACACGAATTTATAAAGAAAACGCCTTAAAACAAGTTTTTGACAGAGGATGGGGTAATATACCTTCAGATACTACAGAAAGTAGGGGCGAATCGGTAAAAACGCGTTTAGTGGTCATTATAAAAGCCAAAGGACATTCAACTAAATATTGACGCGTTCTATGATCGTTCAAGGATTTTCATGAAAACAAGCCGAATATAGTGGCTTTAGCGAAAAAGAATGCAACAATTTTGTAAACTTGGATCACAAAGCTATTCAAAATGTGATATCATAATACAATTCGGCACACAAATTAATTTTGTATCAAAGTTAGTGCTTAATTTTTCTGTACTTGCTACCCACCTTTCAATCATAACTTTCACCGAGCTCCCCTCTATGCAATAACAATGTATTGCATACAATAATGTATTGTAACTTTACGTCAAAATATAGCTTTAATTATAAACCGTACACATTATCAAGTATTAAATTTTGTATATAATTTTATGACAGGCCCATAGGGTCACTGGTGATTATTAAAATTAGTATTGTTAAATAAATTGTAAAACGCATTGTGCAGCACTGATACATTTATAAGTGTATATCAATGTAAATGTGTATTTTATTTTTTATGTCAATGTATTTGGTGTTCTGCTTCCTTTCAGCAAATGAAATTTTTCAAATCTTCTGTTTTCGACTTTTCGGTATACTTGCGTCCCCCTTGTAGTGTTATCACACCCCATTGAGGGTGCACCACACACTTTGAGAAACACTGATCTAAATCTATGAACTTTCTCCAACGCATTAAAATGAATCTAGGCTTTTCATTAATCTCCTTACCACAATATTTGTGCAAAGCATTGCAATACTTTTCATATCCGTATATTTTTGAAACTCTCCTGAATAAGATATTATGGTCTTGATTAAAATATTATGATTATTATATATAATTTAAAAAATACTATATGAATATTATAAGATTATTGAATGCATAATATAACGCGTACTTTTTGTTAAATTATTTGATTGATCTTGGCTATTCTCTATCTTCCTCTGTTCTTCATTTGAAATGTATTTCATATTTTTTAAAAAAAAAAATCTTTACAATCGTCAGAAGTTAATTTTAAACTGCTTGGCTGCCATATTGGATTCCATTTCAGCGACAACAAGCAGTGTTTGTGGGATTCCTTTATCGCGCCATGCAGTACTTGACGCCTTGCCCCGTGATATCAAACTAGTTCCGTAGTCATGGTCTTGAACTCATGACTAAAGTTACGACTGGACAAATATTCAATATCACTGAAGATCCACCATGAAGGGGCGCGATGCATGTTAAATCTGTCAAAAGCTAAAACGTCCTCCCATGGGTGTGGTATTTAGAAGGGGTTGCCAGCTCGGGTGACGTCCTCGTCACTTGACCATGATTCAAAATGGCGAAATCCGTCGCCAAATGACTTTGAGTACCTGAACAGTGCGATGTTAATATTCACTTGCTCACTGTCCAATCGTACCTGCAGTCATGCCGCTGAAGACCAGCCGAGTTCAGATGCTGCGCGATAAATCTAACGAGGCTTATTGTCCAAGGTGGCTAGAAAGCTTGGGAAGTGAGGATCTACCTCGGAAATCGTTCTCGTCATTTGATCTCTGTATAAAAGTAAGAAGTCCGGCATGTATAACTTTAGAGTTGCTTCTAAACACAAAGTCGAAAAACTATTAATCTTCCTTATAAACTGTTGATGTTAAGCAAGCAAAATTTGAATTTTATTTTACTCGTGCTTGTTCTATTAAACAATATTTCGCAATAAACTCGGAAAGCGTTGTTTATTATACTTTACAATTTAAATTTAAGGAACAAACACATTTAAAACATCTTAGTAATCTCGTCTTTTGTGATTAGATTATTGGTAATTTCCAATTATTTTACTTTAAACAGGGAAAATGAAATATTCATGGAGTGTATTAAAAATGCAATAGAAGTGTGCGAAAATGTACCCTACCCACCCACTACAGAGGAACTAATAGAAAACAGAGCATTTGCTGAAAGAATTTGCTCACCTGGTTCTCTGTGGCAAAGATGTAAGTACGATTCCTTTATTAACCTTCTCGCTTGGGATATTAAAAGTAATTTCATTTTTCTGAATCTAAAAAGATTAACATTATAAATAGAACAAAAACATGTTTGATGTAGAAAATGTATTTCAATAAAAATGTGTTTTGATAAAGTTGGCTCAATTGATTTTGCCATTTAAAAAATATTTGGTAAAACCAAATATTTGGCATAATTTGCTCACACTTTGGAATGAGTCACTATTTAAAATGAGAACTTGATCACATCTTATACTTGAATATTTTTAAAATGTATTGGAGACGATGCGCATTTTAGCCTGTAAGTTGTGCATAGCAGTTTTGTTACCAATTTCATTTTTAAGTATTTAAAGATTGTTAAACTAAACTTTCAAAATGCAGACTATTTCTCAAAAGCTTACAATTTTTATCCTTCTCTGGACGCCACCGTACAGAATTTCTAGGTCTATAGGGTGTGAGTTGTGACCTCGCAGCACTAAAAAAGCTGAAATATGTCAAATAAACTAAATTCTGTAGATGTATATTGTAAGCTCCAGAAATTTTAGTTTAACAAAAATAAAAAAGCTAATCAAGGTCTAAATGTTACTCAAAGTTAAAATTGTTTCATTTATTAGCTGGGCTTAGTAGCCTAATGGTCATAGGTTTGAACTTGTGACGCGCGTTTTTTTATAGGGTCGTGAATTTGACCTATGTCCACTAATATCACTGAAGAACCACCGTGTGTGTGAGGGGGTGATGTATGTTGAATCTATCGATACTCAAACTTCCTCTTAAAAGGTGCGGTAGGGAAATTGAGAGGGAGCTGCCAGCTCAAATGTCGTCCTCGTCAATTTACCGTAGTTCAAATTTAAGCGATCCGTCACCAAAATATCTCTATTAGCTGAAAAGTGTAAGTTTAATTTTCACTAATTCACCCTAGGGTCACGATCCGATGCGTAGATTGACGGATTTACATTAAATAAGTCTAGGTTATACACGTAAATAACATGTGCCAATCTTACCCACCTTTATAGGGAATCTTTCGATTGGCAATTTTTAACAGCGTATACAAGTCTCGCTTCACCTGTACAGGTTGCATCTAAACTGTTGGGTAATATTTTAAGAGTAAATAGTACTCATCAAGACAAACAATATTAAAAAGGAAACTTAGGGTCCCTTAAGGTCATCCGAAGGAGATGGGTGCCAGTAAAATTCAGTCTGAAATTTCAAATATAAAAAGGGGTCAATTCGTTAGCGGTTTTCACTAAAATTATTTTTGTCTGCATTTTCTTTAAATTTATTTTTCAATATAGTTTTAAAAAATCTCAATAGAGGGCGCTTTAGACTTTGGAGTAACGGAAAACTATTCTTTAATGTTATTTTCGTATCATATTATCTGCTTTCATAAGTTTAGACTTAAATTTTGAGTTTAAAATCTGAATCACTGGGGGGAGGTTTGAACCCCCTCCTTCCCTGGACACAGTTCAGTTTTTCACGATCTTGGATCCTCGGTCGTAGACTAGGCAGTAAAATAAACGGGAGAGGAATAACAAATTAAAGTTAATCAGAACAGACATGAGCACTTTTTCTCCGTGAAAAATATCCTATTTGCATGCAAGGTAGTACACAAAGAGTTTTACTGTATGGTGTAAGAATTTTAAGTGCTATAAAAACTAGTTGTGTCCGCATTCATCGTGTTTTCGTTTTTGACGGCTGTAGGGATGGCCAGCTACACTAACAAATGACCGATATATATTTCATTTACGGCGTTTTAGTAGGGAATGAATGCCCTTGAGGGCCGACGATTGTACGGAAAACGATTTGCTTCAAGACGTTTGCCAAAACGAAACTTTCAAACGCTTGCTTCGGCGTCTCGGAGAAACTGGTTCGTTTGTCAGTGGGATACACGGCATAGTTTTGTACAAGGAGTGCGAGGCACTGGAATTTGAAGAGCTTGTGTTGCGTAAATTCGAGGAGCAACCGGAAACGAGCAGGTGAACTGTGTTCGCCGGTGCAAGTGTGAGCCACATGACGGTTTGGTGAATGTTAGGAGCCAAATGCCTTCGTTCCTATCATGCGCAGCGTGTGCACGCCGTGGAAAAAACCAATCATCAGCCACGTGTCGACTTTCCACGATGATTCCTCCAAAGATTGTCTCTGAAACCAGACTTTGTCGCACACGTGCTATTTACCGATGTATGAAGTTTCAGGAAGGTTTTTCAGTGGCCACAACTGGACTACAATAACCCGAACGCTATCGGTCATTCATATCAACGGCGTTTCAGCGTCAATGTGTGGGTTGGAATTATCCACGATCATTTGGTTGCCCCATATCTTCCGCCAAGGCACCTGGACGGCGTGACATACCTGGTATTCCGACAAGAGGTGATTCCAGTTATACTTCAAAGAGTTCCTCACAACATAAAGGCTCGTGTGTTTCCAACATGATGGAGCGTCAGCACGTTTCAGCGCAAATGTGCGAAGTGCATTGGATACAGCATATCCAGGGTGAGCGATTGGATGAGGTGGTACGGCAAATTGATCGGTACGCTCGCCTGACTTTTCCTTACTAGACTTCTTCCTTGATGGCCAAACGAAGAGTCTTATTTTCGCAAGCCTCGTCCAGTCCCTGATTGTGAGGATTTCCGTCGTAGCAGGCGATATCCGAAGAATGCTCGTGATAGTTTTCAATGTTCGACAGTCCCTCCGCCGGCATTGAGGCCTTCATCCTTGCTGGTGAGCGCTCTTTCGAACAGTTTTTGTGATTCTGCTAGAAAGCCATGCGTGTACCATTTTATGCGTCATCATTGATTCAACGTTTATTCATGCGTCCTACGTGCAATCATCAATTTTTTTCTCTTTATTTTGAGAGGAGAAACTGCTCACACATGTCATGTAGTTGCTACCAAGTCTAGGACAGAGTATCCAAGATCGTGAATAACTGAACTGTACCCAGGGAAAGAGGGGGATCAATTTTCACCTGCTGATCAGTTGAGTTTGCGCTACTTAACAATCTTCAAGAACTCGGGTTTACAGCTCAATTTAATTTTAAGTCTAAGCTTATTAAAGTAGTTAAAATGATACAAAAAAACAAAGTTTTTCGTTACTCCAAAGTCTAAAGCGCCCTCTGTTGAGATTTTTTAAATTCGAAATTTTTCAAGAAAATGCTGACAAAAAGAATTTTAGTGAAAACCGGTAACGAATCGACCTATTCCGTTTTTTATATTCATTTGAAATTTGATACTCTAAACTGCACTGGTGACTATCTCCTTCGGAAGACGTTTGGGACACTAAGTTTTATATTTATTATTTTTTTGTTGATGAGAACTCTCACCTTAAAGTTTTGCCCTAGAGCTTACCCACACCCTATATATCGTTCTTCGTTTGTATGTGCAGACAGTATATATTTGATGTTCCTACCCACTTCTAATCATAGGCATTTTGGCGTAAATTAAATGGCACCTATTTAAATATTTTCCTTGACTTTTTGAAGTCCTGAACATGTAGCCATATTTATCAATCTTTCGGGTCAATCATTTGACTATTGCGCAGATTTTATTGACGATTCTCCAGCGAATGAGCTTTAGAGTTATGCATTTGTGATTTGTATAATATTGGTTGCAAGATTTATTATTCTTACAGAATATTATATTCTATAAAAGTCATCCCTATCTGCAGAAAAAGATTAATTGCAATATATAATTTGCTCTGAGTCGCTAACTGCTTTCAAAAATCTTTAAACAATCCATATCATCCTGTGGTAGGACATGTCTTATTTTTCATCTTATTTGAACCCGTTGCAGAATATTGTCTGATTCCCTTTATCACGTGGGAATTTAAAGTGACAGATACCGGAGTTAAGTGTAACACCTAGTAGCTCTATCTGTGTCTTCCTTTAAATGATATAACAAATAGAGAAGGAAGTTAATAGAAACCCTCTTAACAATAACTGAACCAGCATTGAACCAAATGTCACTTTAGTCCTGTACAATGGGTCTATGTTGGCTGCGAATTACGCACATCAACTTTATTCCCCGAACCTGTTTTATTGGTGAGGACTCATCTAGCTACATCACATATTTTACCTGAATGTCCCCCTATTTCATCGTTTGCTTTTTCCATTCGTCTACTTTAAAAATGCCTGACCCAATGATAGAACACTCCTTACCGGAACTTTATAATTTTTTATATTAAAAATTGGCTTTTTATATCATTTAAGATTTTACTAATTTACTTTGTTATTTTATTTGTATTCGATAAAACCTTTTTCACCGGAAACAACTGGCACAGCATTGCAAGAATGTGTTGTGGTCCTCCACCAAAAGCCCTCGTGTAGCTGAACAGTACGACGTCAATATTCACGCCCTCACGCAAGTATGGTTGGATTCTTTAGCGCAATAACAGTCCATAGTTAAAATTGTGTAGAAGCTAATAGACTACTAGCCACACTTAAACCATGTTCAAAATTACAAGATCCAACCAAAATAACCAGTGATGTTAATAAAAAAATCAAATCATTTTTTTAATATTCAATTGAGTCTTGCATTGTATACGGATTCTCTCCCTTGTGACTATTTTACAGCCGCATTCGAAGAGTCAAAGTATCCTTTTATAGATATTATTTCACAATAAGCTAGAGCATGCTGGTATCCTTATCCTTCATTTAGTTTTTACTCTTATTTAGTAATGGGGATTCGCGGAGTTTCTACCTGTTAATTATACGGAACACAATAAAATTTCTGTTAAAGTTTTGAACAATCTAGCGTTTTTCTTAATGTTTTTGCCTACGAAATTGGCTTTAATTAGAAGGTAAATTTTCTTAAGCGTTAATTGACTTTTCAATTGTTTATTGAACTATTACAGTTGCCACAGATTAATATTTTAATAATTCTTAAATATTCTAGTGTATTTAGAAAATGCAGGGTGTATCAATTCGTTTGCGCCTGCAGCAGAAGATGTCTGTGCTTATAAGGCGATGGATTTGCTTCATAACGCTCCCACAACTAAGTTACGCCAATTGTGTCTGTAAGTATTTTTTGTTTAGTAATAAAATCTTTAATTTCATTGGATTTAATTCAAAGGCTTACTTTTGGTGTGGAATGTAAGTTCGGAGATTATAACAAAGTGCACCAGAAATTTTCCTTACCCCTGCTGGCATTCCAAGAACTCCCAAATATATTTCCTGTTCGTAACCTTGTCTCTCTATTTTTGACAAATAGCAGTTTTGATAATGGTCATTATCCCCCTCCCCATGAACGAGTTCTAAATAGCAATCAATACACCGGAAAATATTTCCTTTTTATAAACATATTAAATAAAAATTTGGAAGATTGAAAAACCCCTGGATTTCTGTTTTACTCTTTAATTACCTGTTTCAAAATTTAATTTAGGAACTGTCTTATGAGGAGAAATGGGGGAACTCTTTCTTTTAATAAGTTAATAAATTTCAATACAAGTGAAGAATCTTTCCCTCCTATATTACTAGTTTGTACTTGCGGATTATACCATGAAAGAACTTTGTCAAATAAAAAACCGTTACCAAAGGCAACAATGTACAGCCAATGGTGGGAAGGTTTTCACGCATTTTTGTTAGATGCTCGAAAATATCTTTTTAAAAAACTTTAATTCAGCATTTAACTTCTAAATGTACATCAATTCGTCTATAGACTGATACGGAAAGAGTATGAGAAAGGACTTTTCACTTACGGGCGTAAACAATATTATATAGATTTATTTTTGCTTTAGTGATGTCTTCCGTATTTACGAAATTAGTTGGTGTAGTTCTAAATTACCACGAAGTGTAATAATTATTACATTAATCTAATTCTAAATATTGATATTCTTTAGCCACGGATTGTGTGAATAAATACTTCAGGTATTTATAGTTATACTAGATTATTATATTTGTAATTATATATCTTATGCATTTCAATGACATCACAATTTCTATTAAAACTGAACTTTAAATTTTTCTGCTAACTGCAAATATGCCAAATGTTGTATCAGGGTTACTTGGGAATTATTTTGGATAAGGAAGTCATTATAATTTAATTGTGTACAAAAATCTCTCCTGTTATCTATAAAGCTTAAGTTATTTCAGTAGAATTAGGATAAATAGGTAATATCGGAGTTTCCTAAACATTGTTCCGTGATTACTTAGAGATATCTAGCTCCTTTATAAGAGAGTCCGCCAAAATTCCTCTTTTAATATTAAGATTTCAATCTTTTTCATACTCTGAAAGATCTCTTATTCTGAATTACTAAATTGCCTCAAAGGGAAAAAAACTATCAAAACACTTATTACAATCAAGAATATTAATTTAGTTAATATTTACAGCTACGTTGCCATTACTAGAACGTATTTTTAATCAGATGTCTACTATTTTAAAGGTCGGGTGAGGCAAATATTAAGTTCATGTATAAGTAACAGATGCAATCTTGAGATTATTGAAGAACATTTAAATCGCACTCCGCCATATCTTGGGAGTCACGAAAAGGTTAAATATCTTTGAGGGAATCCTCGATGTCAGGTTGATAAATAAAAGAGGAGGGGGCGATCGAAAACTTTAAAATAGCTGAGTTATTCAGTACGTAAAGCATGAACCACACTTTTAAAAACGGCAACTTATGCAGACCATGATTTGACTTAACGGTAAAAGGGAGCGATATTTTCAAATCTCCAATTTTACTGACATTATTCCATTTCACAATTCGAAAGATTTTTTTACCTTTTTGCCATATAAAAGATGCACAATGTTTTTAATGAAAATAGATTATTGCTACAATGACCTTTTAAGAGAAATATCACACCATGTGAATGGAAGTAAAAAAGAAACGCCTGTGTAGGAATGCTGGCTTCTGTCTTAACTACCATCTTCATTTGATACATAGATTCTCGCAATATATGATATTTACCAAAGAACTAAACCTAACTTATTGGTCAGCCAATTAATATCTGTCGTGAAGTCTATGACAGATTTATTTTAGCTCAGAAACAACTACAGATTGATATAATCACCATTGATCGTGTAGGTGAAAACTGGGGGAAAGTGTTTGCTGACAGATGTTCCGTATAACCGATAAGTTTTATTTTGCAATACGTCTTTAGGTAAAAGATATTAAAACTAAATATTTTTAATCTCTGATTATATGCATTGCTAGTTAGAAATATTTAAAAAATAACATAATTGTGTACTACAGAAAAGTCTTGATTTTCCCCCTTTTTTAGATCTTATATAGCAATGAGAGAATGTTTTATTCCAATGATAAGTAAAGCATGTGGAATTTATGCTGCAGATGTTATAAAAAGAGTCGTGATGTATGGCGTTGGAGATGATTTCCTTTGTAACAGACTAGAGGATGAGAATAAGGAAATTCTGGAAAAGCATTGGATCTCTCCAGCAAGGAGTTATGCTTTAAATAGATACCCAACAACTCGTTTGTTTTTAAGTGACTTTAAAGTCGCAGCCGAACTCACAAAACCTATGGAAATTCTGACTGACGTCTATTCTACAATTCAACCCGAAAGTAGAACATCTAGAAAACCTCCTGCAACTACAGAAATGCCACACTTTACTAGTTACCTCAAAGATGAGATGGATGGCGTGACTACTTTAAATTTCAAAGATGCAAATAGACAAACGGAATCGCATTTTAAAGAAATATCGCAGTTTGAAATGGACACTGAACAATTTTTCGATGAATACTCAACTCCAATTCCAGCAACTATAACTTCTAGCGATACATATTTGGAACACACTTCGTTTCCTTCAGAAGAAACCTATTCGTTTACTAATTTCACATCATTTAGTTTGTATGAAATATTGGACAACGGCGATGATGCTTACCTGGGATGCGGCACAGCAACAGTACAATGGACAACTGATCTAAAACTGAAGAATGTGTTTTGTGGTTGGGTCAATGTGGGAGCTGCAAACAACATCTTTAAATGTACCATCCACCTTGGCGAAGCATGTATATTTCAAGAATATGAAGATCCAAATGAAGAAATTAACATGGCTTCCCGCAAAATTATGTTGGTAGTCTTCAACTTAAAAAATATATCCTACCAGGAAGTCGCAACGATGAAAATGAGAAATTTCAAGCCTGAGGAAGATGCGTTTACTCTTGTAGCAGACATGGTTGATGATAAACAATCTGGAATCGATGAGCAAAAAGTAGTCCCAAGCTAAACACCCGAAATTTTTCAAATATTTTAAATGTATAGGGTTATTTTGATGTCAATCATGGTGCTGTTTACTGATATGTATCCCGCTGCATTTAAATTATTTCGAAATTTTATATCTAATAAAAATAAGTTTTATTTGAGCCTGTTTATATAAATTTTGTTTTTGAAAATCTTATATTTGTATTTTTCTTAAACGTCCAACGTGCCCTACTTGTCTATTAGAAAAGTGCTGTCATATGAATAAAAGTGATCGCGTTTTAATGCATATACCGTAAAGTCCGGCGTATAACGCGCACCTAGGATTTCAATCTGCATTTGTTTAGGTATATACGCCGTATATGAATCACACCCACTTTTTAAAAAGAAATTTGAGTACTTGGTTAATGCTTATTTTTTTAAGTTACTTATTCGTTGCATTATCCAGGCTTCTGAAAAATCGTACACTTTTGGAACTCAAAACCCTTTAAGTTCATTAGGTATGTCATTTCTTTTAAACAGTATTGTCATCCTATGTAAAACCAATATTTTTAACCTTTTTTTATATCTGGTTCCCGTAAATTTCGTATTTTTTGTGTTTAAAGTGCGCATTATACGATTGATTATATGCTATTTAATGCTATGTTTTCCAATGAAATACAATAAACTAATTAAACATGAATCGTGTTTCAGTAGGTATATAGAATAGAGGGAAAAATATTTATGCAATTTATTTAAAATTTTTTACAAAAAACTTGTTTAAATTTTATTAATGTATGTCTTTGTTCCAAATGCGCTTTTAAAACTTAATGACTTTAAAAGTATCTAACTTTCTATTTTATTTATTTATAAAAATGTTTAACAATGTTAACTATTCCATAAATATCTTCTTATAAACATAAATAATGGTCGCCATATCTGCGTATCTTTTTGGTGACTTAATTGTTACATTTAAAAATTCTTTATAACAGCGGATATATTTAAAATGCTGTTTCTGGAGAACAAATAAAAAGGTATTTAGTAACAAAGAATCAAAAACAATAACACAATATTACGAAATTTTAAAAATTTACACTAAAAAAGAACTAAAGATTAACAATTAAAGATTTTACTTTAAACTACTATACTTTTTTTTAAAGTGCTCCGGTACCCTTTTTTTTAAAGTGCTCCGGTACCCTTTTTTTTAAAGTGCTCCGGTACCCTTTTTTTTTAAAGTGCTCCGGTACCCTTTTTTTTTTTAAAGTGCTCCCTTTTTTTTAAAGTGCTCCGGTACCCTTTTTTAAAGTGCTCCGGTACCCTTTTTTAAAGTGCTCCGGTAGTGCCCTTTTTTTTAAAGTGCTCCGGTACCCTTTTTTAAAGTGCTCCGGTACCCGTGTTTTTTTTTTTTTTAAAGTGCTCCGGTACCCTTTTTAAAGTGCTCCGGTACCCGTGTTTTTAAAGTGCTCCGGTACCCTTTTTTAAAGTGCTACCCGTGTTTTTACCCCGTTTTTTAAAGTGCTCCGGTACCCGGTACCCCGTTTTTTAAAGTGCTCCGGTACCCTGTTTTTTAAAGTGCTCCCTTTTTTTTAAAGTGCTCCCTTTTTTTTAAAGTGCTCCCTTTTTTTTAAAGTGCTCCGGTACCCTTTTTTTTTTAAAGTGCTCCGGTACCCTTTTTTAAAGTGCTCCGGTACCCGGTACCCGTTTTTTTAAAGTGCTCCGGTACCCGTTTTTTAAAGTGCTCCGGTACCCGTGTTTTTTTTTTTTAAAGTGCTCCGGTACCCGTGTTTTTAAAGTGCTCCGGTACCCGTGTTTTTAAAGTGCTCCGGTACCCGTGTTTTTAAAGTGCTCCGGTACCCGTGTTTTTAAAGTGCTCCGGTACCCGTGTTTTTTAAAGTGCTCCGGTACCCGTGTTTTTTTTACCCGTGTTTTTAAAGTGCTCCGGTACCCGTGTTTTTTAAAGTGCTCCGGTACCCGTGTTTTTAAAGTGCTCCGGTACCCGTGTTTTTAAAGTGCTCCGGTACCCGTGTTTTTTTAAAGTGCTCCGGTACCCGTTTTTAAAGTGCTCCGGTACCCGTTTTTTAAAGTGCTCCGGTACCCGTGTTTTTAAAGTGCTCCGGTACCCGTGTTTTTAAAGTGCTCCGGTACCCGTGTTTTTTAAAGTGCTCCGGTACCCGTGTTTTTAAAGTGCTCCGGTACCCGTGTTTTTAAAGTGCTCCGGTACCCGTGTTTTTAAAGTGCTCCGGTACCCGTGTTTTTTAAAGTGCTCCGGTACCCGTGTTTTTAAAGTGCTCCGGTACCCGTGTTTTTAAAGTGCTCCGGTACCCGTGTTTTTTAAAGTGCTCCGGTACCCTGTTTTTTAAAGTGCTCCGGTACCCTGTTTTTTAAAGTGCTCCGGTACCCTGTTTTTTAAAGTGCTCCGGTACCCTGTTTTTTAAAGTGCTCCGGTACCCGTGTTTTTAAAGTGCTCCGGTACCCGTGTTTTTAAAGTGCTCCGGTACCCGTGTTTTTAAAGTGCTCCGGTACCCGTGTTTTTAAAGTGCTCCGGTACCCTGCTCCGGTACCCGTGTTTTTTAAAGTGCTCCGGTTTTTAGTGCCCGTGTTTTTTAAAGTGCTCCGGTACCCGTGTTTTTAAAGTGCTCCGGTACCCTGTTTTTTAAAGTGCTCCGGTACCCGTGTTTTTAAAGTGCTCCGGTACCCGTGTTTTTAAAGTGCTCCGGTACCCGTGTTTTTTAAAGTGCTCCGGTACCCGTGTTTTTAAAGTGCTCCGGTACCCGTGTTTTTAAAGTGCTCCGGTACCCTGTTTTTTAAAGTGCTCCGGTACCCGTGTTTTTAAAGTGCTCCGGTACCCGTGTTTTTAAAGTGCTCCGGTACCCGTGTTTTTTAAAGTGCTCCGGTACCCGTGTGTTTTTAAAGTGCTACCCCGGTACCCGTGTTTTTTTTTAAAGTGCTCCGGTACCCGTGTTTTTAAAGTGCTCCGGTACCCGTGTTTTTAAAGTGCTCCGGTACCCGTGTGCTCCGGTTTTTTAAAGTGCTCCGGTACCCTGTTTTTTAAAGTGCTCCGGTACCCTGTTTTTTAAAGTGCTCCGGTGCCCTGTTTTTTAAAGTGCTCCGGCGCCCGTTTTTTTTAAAGTGCTCCGGCGCCCGTTTTTTTTAAAGTGCTACCCGGTTTTTTACCCGTGTTTTTAAAGCGCTCCGGCGCCCGTTTTTTTTTAATGTAAAATTGAAGAATAATGGGAGTTTTCTATGTGTTGAATGTTAAGGTGACATTTGAAGAGATTTGCTGAAACGATTATTTTTCATTAATGATCTTAAATTTGACTATACATTAAACCTAAAGTTGAATGCAAATGTACAAGCAGAAATGTTTTTTTTTTATTTTAAATAACACTAATTTATTTTTTCGTTGAATATATTGGTTATATTTTGGATTGTAAATATTAGCTTGAAAGATCACACTTTGATCACATTCCCATGCTGTAAATCTGTTATAAAATATTTAAGAGTTTTTGTTGGGAAAACAAAATGTTAGCTCATTTTTTTATTTTTTTTTAAAAAAAATTAATGTTTATTAGAAAATTAAGCATGATGAGATCCAACTTGGGTCCAAAAGCGTGTCTAAAATAAGATTTAAATGTTTCAATTTACTGAAAGGAAGAAATGCAAACCATTCACACCTATAAGAGATGTTTATAAATTCATCAAAGTATAGCAAAAAGTATTTGATAATTAGTTTGTTAATACTGAATTAAAACAAAGTTTAGTAACTACTAGTGACTTCCATGGGCTTGTCATATACAAAATTATATGCAAATATAATACTAATCAAGATATAAGGGGTGTAGTTTAAAGATAAAGTTACAATGTGACTTTAATTATAAAGTGTATCATGGGATTCAATATATACACTGCTCAAAATAATTAAAGGACGTTTCGGTTTTAGGTCGATCTTATGGCTGGGGAACTTTTTAGCTGATTGATACATGGTCAACAGACGTAGTAGGTTATATGAGAATAAATTACGCATGTTTGGCAGAAAAAATACATTTTATTGCGCATTTGTGTACAAAAGGAAAAGGCACAATTTGCGCATATAAGAAAAAGAATAAAGTTTTCTTCAAAGGAAATCATTTTCAGTAGGGGGTATGGTTACCAAGGACGGCCAGCTATGTTGAGCACATTTGAGGCATGGATTCAATGAGGCTATTAATTACGAGTTGGGGTATTCTGTCCCATTCTTCCAAAAGAGCTCTTTCCAGTTGGAGAGTTTCTGGGGGTGGTTGGCGGCCAGCAACTCGTCTTCCTAGAGCGTGCTAAACGTGCTTTATTGGATTCATGTCTGGAGAACACGCTGGCCATTCCATTCGAACTATTCCTTCCTCGAAAAGGAAATCCTCCACCAGGTTAGCACGATGTAGCCTGCAGTTATCGTCCATTAAAATGAAGTCATTTCCGATTGCTGCAGCGTAAGGGACTACAATAGGTCTGAGGATCTCATCCCTATATCGGCGAGCAGACAGAGGTCCATCTCGAATGATGTAGAGGTCTGTGCGCCCATCAATGGAGATGCCACCATTTACCAACACTCCCCCACTGCCAAATCTGACACTTTCGTGCACGAACGCAGGATTATTCCTACTGCCACGGTCCCTCCAGATGAAAATATGCCTGTTATAAGGATGAACAGAAAAACGGGACTCGGGCTTGATGTTAGTCTAACACATACCATCGGTCGGCGAGCATACAGACCTACACCATGGAGCCGGTTTCGGACAGTTTGAGGTGAAACCGTGGTACCAGTAGCCAAGCGAAGGTGTTGGAGAAGAGTAGCGTTTATATTTCGGTGTCTCGGAGCCGTTAACACTAAATAACGATCTTCATTGGGCGTTTTTGCCCGTCTACGACCTTTTCCTGGTCTTCGGCCTGCACTTCCAGTCTCCAAAGAACGGTTCCAGATCCCGGAAATCACCCTTTGTGACACTCCAATGGCTTGCGCTACTTCGGCTTGAGTTTGGCTCCCTTCTAACCTACCAACAACTCTCCAATCTTCTGAATCGGTTAAATGACTTCGCTGAGACATCGTACTCATCGAAACAAAGCAGTCACTGAATGCCGATTATCCTTGTCTTCATTTCAGTTCAGAGTCAAATTTCATTCGCTGCCGCTGAGCGACGTTTTAGACGTCGAACTCAAAATTAGCATACTCCACAATTTGAAAATCAGAAAAATTTGCATTTGTGATTCTCTTCCATTTTCGGCAAAATAAAATTTCGCTTATATATTTATTTTATATAAAACTTATATCCTTGAATTGTTTTGAGCAGTGTAGTTATATGAAGAGGAGCGACACAAAACTTGACTGAAATTGGGTCACATATGTTGATGGTTTGAGAAGCGCTGATTTATTTAATGAATTTTAGTCCGTTTTTTAGTTTATGCTTCTTCCAGCGAAGAAATCGAATTGGATTTTGTAACTCGGTAATAGAAGGAATTTCACGAATTCAAGCCAAAAGGCAAATTAGAGTTTGTAAACAACTTTAATTTTAAGAGAAATAACCGATGATCCCAAATGAAACCATTCATGAATTTAACTTCATTTTAAGCGTAACATAGCATAGTTTCCCAATAATTTCAATTTCAACTAGTAGCATATTTGGACGTAAGATTTATCTTTTTGGCTCAATTTTGTTTTACATCTGAAATCACAAAGAATGAAAGTCTTAAGAACTGATTCAGTAGTGAACTGAGCAAGAATTCTTATTTTGCTATCTGTGAGACTGATTTTGATAACTAACTGATGTGGGAAAAAAAAGGATCATATCTCGCAATTCTTCAAAGTATATATAACGGACAGTGAAACCCATACAAAAAAGTAAATCACTGTTCTGACGAGATATCATAGAATGCCCTTACGGAAATTGAAAAGTCATCTAAGCGTAAATTTTAATTTCCACGAAATATGATTAAGACTCTTGGAGAGAGTAAAAAGGAAGAAAGTCCGGAACACGGTTTTCTAATCCGGAAATGAGTACGGCAAAATCAATTTTGGGAGCAACGGCTGTGAACTAAATGTTTTACTCATGCGAATGGAAGCATCTGTTTTACTTTTGAAAATGAATTTTTGAAATAACAAAAGATTAGAAAAATGTATTAATTTCAACTAAAAGATAAAAATTACGTAAGGCAACATATCTATAAAGTACTGAAAGTAAACTATTTTAAACTGCTTACTCAAAGTTTTCGAAGCTACTGTTGATCAAAAACTTGAGTGTTTGAAATGAGAATAAGGGCTTACAGCAGTGTTTCTCAAACTTTCAATACTAGCACCCCCTTATTCAATCTCAATTTTTATCGCGGCCCCCTTATACATTAATAATGCACTGAATGTAATAATGCACTTTGACGCTAAAGCTACAATACGCGATCTTAATTATGAACCATATAAATTAATAACATAAGTATTAAATTTTGTATTCGTTACTTTTAATCAAAAATAAATTAAAATGATAATTATTGTTATTTTTCCTTTCTCTAATTTTAAAATTGAACATATTGCAAAATGCGGTGGCTGCTTAGAAGACAAAATATAGATATCAGCTAAATATAGAAAAAGAACTTAAAGGATCAAATTCTAATCATAAGCATTCCTTATAAAAACTTTGCTTTGCAAGACAACCCCATGGAAGTCGTTAATACTTATTAAACTTATTCTTAATTTAGTATTAATTAATTAGTTATAAAATACTCTGTGCAGCACTGATACATTAAAAGTATACCGGCTGAAGAGCGCACTCTTTGCACGAGTTCATTTATAAGAAAATAAACGTTATATTGATATAATAGCTGAATTGTAAGGAAAGTAATGCCAAGTGCTCGACAATGTTTACAAAAACGTAAAATGATTGCTCCAATTTTCATTAGTTTTAAGCGAATTGTAATTATAAGCCTCACAGAACTAGCATTTATAATTGATGTTAAGGAATGAACAATAATATAAAATCCCGATGAAGAATAATTGTATTATTTTTAATATTTAAAGCGAAAAGACCATGTTTTAACCCGGGAGCAGGCGCGCACTCGATACGGTAGAGGGTTATTGAGTCGCCCCAATCCTCTTTATTCTTATAATTATTTTATTGTACACGATACAAATCGTGATTCCAGCGAATAATTTAATTAAGAGAAAGTAAACTTTCCTAACTAACTACGTTCAAAGAATTTTTAATTTTTCTTCGGTAACAAAGAAACAGTTTTGTCCGAATTAACGATATCCTGTTCTGTGTGTCCCGCGTGCCCACTTCCTGGTAAAAAGTATATTTATTATAATATGTATGTTGCTGCTAAAAGCAATTGTGTAAAATGGTTTTCGTTATGCTTTATATATTTGAGATATGTTTATATGTATCACATAAAACTCCTAACTCCTTTGCATGGAAAAAAGCGCACCAGAGTAAAATACATTACTTACAACTTCCCTAAATGAGAAACATAAGAGAAGAGAGAGGGTTCATAACTAAGTGTACCAATAACTTAGGTCAAACAGATTATCAGAAAAAACAAATTACAGCTATAACGTGCAGTATTTCAAAAATAATCAGTGATGAATTTTTTATGTTCCTAAATTATTTCGATTATGTGGGTCTGGGATTTGTTTTCTCTTTGAAAGAGCAGTATGTTAGGATTAAAAAGAAAACTTAATAAAAAATCTCTCATCACGGGATTACAGCAAATCAAATAAACGTTTTTTTTTATTTGGTTATAGGATCAAAGATAGCTAATTAGGTACTGAAGACATTTTTATTTTTGATGACTTAATATGGCGCGCCTATAAATTGTATCAGAGTAAAAGTGCATTTTTTATTATGTATGAAAGTATTTTGTTTTAATTCATTCCAGTAAATTAATTATTTTTTAAATCTTTTATTTTCGATATGCTCGCGCCCCCCCAGGTGGGCGCGCCCCACAGTTTGAGAAACACTGGCTTACAGTGCTCGAAAGAATGAAAAGGTAAAAAAAAAGTTAACAGATTCTTTAGATCTGCAAGTTTCAGGTTTATACAAATTTAAATACGGCATAAAATCTACACTAGATTCATTGTGTTCTTTTAAAAAAATGGGAACATTGTGAATTCAGCATAAAACAATTAAATAACCAGTAACTTTCTTTAAGAGTTCATCCATGTAATGGGTTCAAAAAATCAATTTTTTTAATAAATTGCTTCCTTAACATGTTAGAATACGCTGGTGAAGTGATTTTATAAAATTCAAAGTCACACACATTATAAAGAAGCAGTTGTTAGAATAGCTGCTGTTTATTGCGCTAAGTTAAGATTTTTATTGTTTTAATCGGTCTTGAAACTTTAAACGCGTTTTTCTCAACTATGCTTTTCAAACATTCCGCCATCATATCTCAAGAATGATTTGACCCAAAGACTTCAAATTTATATAGGGTAGACTAGGCACAAATATATGCATCAATTGAACTATTAACCTTTCAAAATTCAACATATTTCTATTTTTTTATACCAAAAACATAAGAAAACCCCATGAAATTTGAAAATTTTATTCCGAGTTCTCCCAAAAATCACATTTTTGATATTTTTAATTAAGTATAGTTCATTCCGTGCATTTAAGCTTAGATTAAAACGCCGTTAATTTTTTATTTCTATTTCAGATAAGTCAATCAACCGCAATCGGGGAGGAAGTGATAATTTTTCTAGGTGGGTGTGTTCAGAGTTATAACTCACATTCTATTGAATATTTTTGTCAAAAAATATTACATACATATTAGATACATTTATATGTATTATTAAGATACATATAAATGAATGATAAAAAACGAAAATTTCTGTCAATTTACTTGTCGACCTCTTTCTTAAGCATAAAAATGCTTAAGAAACAGGCAGTCATATGGGTTAAACCTTTTAAGATAAATAAAACAGAAATTTTAAATTAAAATGTATACTGACAACGCTGAGAGTATGCAATTTTTTTGCGATTTAGAAAATTACACGTTTTAGATAACGTACGAAAAGTGAGCTGTAGCATTTCTCATCTGTAGAGTAGATTAAAAATAACTGACATACTTTAAAGTTTTTAAAACAGTGAAATATTTTTTAGTTGAATCAGTTTTCTTAAAGGGCATCGGTTGCGTGGAAGTGAATCAAAAACAATCCGTTATTGCGGAAGCACTAAAAGTTTCTCAAAGTGTCGTTTGCCGATAATGGAATTGGCTTTTTGAGACTAGAAATGTTTTCTAAAGATGGAGTCAAGGTCATACACCAGCAGCATCACAGAAAGAGGATCTCTGTTTAACACTAATGGTCCGAAGAAGCTAAACTATGAAATCCCCTCAATTTTTACAGCAGATTCAGGAGACTACTGGTATAAGTGTTTCGAATTCAATTGTTCGCAAGTAAGTTTGTGTATGCGTATACCTATAATTTGTCCTAAAGTTCACTGAGAACCACAGTGCTGTGTGCAGAAAGTGCGCACCTTAACTCGTCACTGAATCATGGCTCAAAATTACGAGGTCCGTTTCCTGAAGCTCTCGAGTTGCTAAGTGGTGTGACGTTCAAATTCACTCACTCAAAGTGCCTGAAGGGAACGTGGTACCAGAAAAAATCTTATATTGCACCAATATTTTGTAAAGCTCAAAATGTGTGTATGAATATATATTCCTATTGGGCTATGCATTCCCCATATGTTATTAGTGGAAACTCTAACAATAAAATATCTGAAATGATATCTTGGTAGTCTTGTTAATTAGTTTTGCTTTCAAATAAACATGCCATACCATTGATAGTAATCTCATTCCAAACTATCGCAGATCCCCCTTACCCACGTATTGTCTCTTCATATTCAAAATAATCCATGATGAATTTACCAATAATAACTTTGCCCGTCTGGTTTATCAAGATTAGATTTTTTTTACATCTGAGAAAATAGCTCTGTGTCACGTATGAATAGGTATGTTTCATTATGAATCGTAAGCGTTCCAGTTCCTGTCTGTTCGTTAGAAAGAGTTGGCATTTCACATTTTACTGAATTTTACTTGTAAATCTATTGATAAAGTAGTAAGTGTATAGTTTTACGAATGCACGTGAAATGTTCAAGTAAATCTAAACTTTTGATGAATCAGTGAAGATTAAAGACCAACACTTTTTCATATTTACATAATTATGACTGTTTCCTTATTCACCCTTGAATTGCAGCTATTTTCTAGTAACAGAAACTAATTTAAAGTTAAGAATCTTACATTGTTCACTAAATGCTAATTATTTTCATCTTCCCATTATCTCAAAAAATATTTCTGTTTTCCATACGTATTCAATTTATTGAATCCGATTATCAGCTTCAAGGTTAAAATTTGTAGAAAATAAACCAGTAACTATTTTAAAGTTGAGTCTTTGACATCATTGTTTCTAGCTTTTGTTTGTGCAGAAAAAAAATAGGAGGGAGATTAATTCGCTTTTTTTAATTGTTTTGATAGGAATATCTAAAATGTTTATTTTCTGTGCTTCATGTTTACGTTTGTATAAAACGCAGAAATATTGCTATATGTACAAACCAGGTTTGCTTATCATTTATCCATCACTGTAAATAGAAAATGAAGTGTTGATTTTAAATAAATTTTAATTAAGAAACTTTAATAATTATTTAAATTAAAAAAAACC
Organism: Trichonephila clavipes; assembly: GCA_019973935.1. Taxonomy (NCBI): domain Eukaryota; kingdom Metazoa; phylum Arthropoda; class Arachnida; order Araneae; family Nephilidae; genus Trichonephila; species Trichonephila clavipes. The sequence goes on from BMAU01014915.1 coordinate 1,650,726, forward strand.
CAGCAGCGATAAAATAATTGAATTGATTTTGTTCGAAATTAAAAGTATATAATGGCGATAATTTTAGTCTCATAATGGCGATAATTTTAGACTAGAATTGCCGCATGTATATACTTTTAGAACTCTTAAATTCTGTCTTGTTTTTGAAACCTGAAAATGTTTCACCTTAATTATGCTTAAATAAAAAGGTCGAATTCAATAAAGGTATGAAATGTACGTAGTCTAAAAACGTCGAAAAATGCTCATTTTTCAAGGCACTCAATTCTGGACCAAAATCACTTCATTATTCTAGCAACTTTAACATTTAGTAATTTCGTACAAACGGCCACGATTTTATGCAAGTTCAATATTTCATCTCTTTAAGTGATGGATTTGAAAATAAATTTAAGTAAAGTTTTGAGTTCTTCAAAAGAAAACTCATTTCGAAGAATTTTCTTCTTTGAAATGAGCTGTCTTTTCTGCCAAAATTAAACTCTAGATCTATTATATATAAAAAATCTTTAAAGTAATTCGTTTCAAAAATAGTTTAGGGGTTTTCTAAATATTTACAGGGACTCTCTAAATTCATATTTTCTTAAATATTACTGCTATTAATTTTTCTTAGAATTTTAACTGTCGTAACAAGAGAATAAATACGCTAAGATGATAATAAATACGATCACATAGAAAACATATTTTAAAAAAAGAGTTAAGAATATTGTACATTGTCGATAGGTGTTTACGACTTTATCTTTACCTTTGATAAATTATCAGATATTTCATAATGATAGTGTTATGAATTAGAATAAGAATCAATTTAGAACTTGAGTAATGAATATAGAATTAGATTCAATCATGTTAATTGGATGCCAATGTATTTCGACTTACCGCGACTGCTGCTTCCATGCTGGACACCTAAGTACATTTTTTTATAGAAGCTTGAGGCAATAAATAAGTTACGATGAGTCATTGAGAAACACGCAAAGAACTTTTCCAGTCTATATTTTGCAACAAAACACACAAGCACACTATTACATGTAGGAAAACGTTGCACAACACAATCACAAAAAAACGTTGCTTCCATCACACACATATACGTATCGAATGACATTTTTCCCGCCAATAACAAATCCTTCTAGAAAAAAAAAGTTCCAGTTCGTGGCGCCATCTCTGGACGGCGAAAGGAGTCAACTGTTCTTAGCATCCTCCGGGGGGCGAGAAGATGTAGTCGATGGTGGTAGGGGTAAGACTCCGACTTGAGAGACTGGTCTTGTCATGACTCGATTTGAGGTCTGGATAGTGATGACACAACATATTCCATCAGCTCCAGGATGTGTGGCCACAATCCGTCCGGGAGTCCACCTGGTGTTGAAAGAGGCTAGAATTTTTATGGTGACGAGGGATCCTACCCTTAGGTCTTTCTGGACTTGCATCCATTTGGTTCGGGACTGCAGGGTGTTGAGGTAGGATAGCTGCCAGAGCGAGACCAGAACATTCTTTTCAACATCATCAGAAGAGACCACCTAGAATGAATACTAAAAGATTGGTTAGTCAGACTGTGATCAGGGAGTTCGAGCAAGGGATGCCTGATAAGAAAGTGTCCGGGTGTTAACAACTGGAGATCCTTGGGGTCTGATGATACAGGATAAAGAGGACGTGCATTTATGCTCGCTTCGATTTGGCACAATATTGTATCTAACTCTTCAAAGTTCAGCACAGCCGACTTTAACGTTTTGAGCAAATGTTACATTGTGAGTTTGACTGAAGCCTCCCACACACCTCCGAAATTCGGTGCATATGGAGGGATGAAGTGCCACTGAATGTTCTTGCTTGACGAATAGTCCTGGACATTAGAGTTGTGAAGTAATTGAAACAAGTCCTTCAAGTAAGCTTAAGCACCAACGAAATTGGTACCGTTGTCAGAATAAATGTCTGATGGATAGCCACGGAGTGAAACAAATCGAGGCAGTGCTGGCAGAAATGCTGCTGCTGACAGCGAAGATACGAGTTCAAGGTGCACCGCTTTAGTACACATGCATATGAAGAGGCAGATGTAAGACTTGAAGTTGTTCGCCTTGCGAGTATTTTGGCACTTTTTCGTGATAGGTCCAGCAAAGTCAATTCCTACTTTTTCAAAAGCACGACAAGTGTTGATTCGTTCTATTGGTAGATCACCCATCATTTGAGAGAAAGGTTTTGCCACAAGTTTAAAACAGTCTATTCAGTTTCGCAGTTCTTTCTTGACAGCTGATTTACCATGCGGGATCCAAAATTGTTGACGAATGAGGGATAAAACTAGTTCCTGTCCAGCATTTAAAATTGACTCTATGAAAATGTCTAATGACTAAACTTGTAAATGATGCTCTTTTGGTATGAGCATAGGATGCCTTTGTTCAAATTTAAGAGTTTGTTGGAGACGAAGACGTCCTATGGCACGAAACATTCCCTCAGAATCAAGGGATACATTCAAAGACTGAAGTTTGTTAGATTTAGGAAGAGGCTTGTTACATTTCAAGACAGTAAGTTCTGTATGGTATTCACCATTTTGTAACACAATGACTACCTTTTTTATTGAAGCTTCTAATTCATGTGTGTATAAAGGCCCAGTAACTTTGGATACTGATTTGGAATTATGGTAGAATCTGAATATTCCATACAACAGTCCTAACTACTTTCATGTATGAGGAAAACTTATCCAAGAAACTAAGAGAATAATCAACACCAGTTGAAAGAAAAACAGATTCTCACTTAATGATTCAGACTGATCAATAGGAACAAGTGAAACAGTTTGTTCAGAGAAAGGAATAAAAGAATTGGAAAAAGGATGGAAATCATGAAGCCATTTTGGACCAGCTACCCACTCTAAATTTTCAAGAAGTTGTTTCGGGTAGAGGCCTCTTGTTGCCGAATCTGCCGGGTTTAATTTTCCCGGAATGTGATGCCAAGATTCTTTTGAGGTTACTGAGTGAATTTTCCCAACCCTGTGTTGCACAAATTGATTTCCTTTTACAGGTGGATTATTTATCCAACTCAGTGTAATTGTTGAGTTACACCATAAAAATGTATCGTGAGTGATGTTAAGAGATTTCTTAAATATATCTAGAAGTTCAGCCAGAAGCAGAACACCACAAAGCTCCAATTTAGGCAATGATACTGTTTGTACAGGTGCCACACGAGTTTTTGAAGCCATTAAGAATAAGTGTGGCGAATCAGAAACAACACGTAAGTATATTACGGCTGAATATGACTTTGAGGAGGCGTCACAGGACCCGTGAATTTCACAGTGTTTAACATTTTGTGTTTGAACATACCTGGGAACTTTTATTTGTTTGAGGCATGAAATTTCTGCTTCAAACCGATTCCTCTATCAAGAATGTCTGATGATATATCATCATCCCAGTCAAGCTCTGCCTTCCAGAGGTCTTGAAGAATAATCTTTAAAATTATAGTTGAGGGAGAGACAAACCCCAGAGGATCAAAGATGCGTGCGATGATTGATAGCATCTGTCTCTTGGTGGACACCTGGTCTGATAAGACTGTTCTTACTTTAAATGAATCCTCGTTTAAATCCCAGAATAAGCCAAGAATTTTCTGGGTGGACTCATCATCAAATGAATGTGAGGAAATATTTGTTTTTAGAGTGTTTGGCAAGTCTGACAAGACTTCTGGATGAGTGTATGACTATTTCCGCAGTTCAAATGCACCGGCTGACTTTAAATTTTGCAGTTCGGGAACAATTTTCCTAGCCGAGTCCAATGAGTCAGCACCGGCTAACAAATCATCAACATAGAAATGATCTTTTACGAGCTTAGCTGGTTGTGTAAAGCGATGATTTTCATCCTCACTTAATTGTTACAATGTTCGGATGACAAGAAATGGGGCACAAGATGTACCATAGGTAACTGTATTTAATTTGAATATCACTAATAGTTCCTCTGGAGACTTCCTCCAAAATATTTGTTGAAAGCATGCATCATCTTGTGATATTAAATCTGTCTATACATTTTTGCATAGTCAGCAGAAAAGGCAATTTGGAACAATCTGAATTTAAGTAAAGTTAGAAAAATGTCTGACTGTAGTTTTTTACTAGTCAGCAGAATGTCATTCAAAGAATTTCCATTTGTACTTTTGAATGAGTCGTCAAACACCACCCTTAATTTGGTTGTGGAAATATTATCATTAATCACACCATGATGTGGTAAGAAATAATGTGGAGATTTTACATCTGATGCGAGAGGAGTCATGTGACCAAGGTTTTGGTATTCCTCCATAAATTATGTGTATTGTTCCTTTAATTGATTATTAGAGTGAAGTTTTCTTTCAAGAGAATAGAATCGTTTTAATGCACCCTCTTTACTATCTCCAATACTTGATTCATCTCTAAATGGCAGTTTTAGACTATATCTACCATCAGCATTATGAATATGAGAATTTACGAATATAGACTCGCATAGCTACTCCTCATTCTTTGACGAATGTCCTTAGGAACATATTCAAGTTCCCAAAATTGTTTCAAAGAATGGTCTATGTTTAAAAGAGTGCAACAGATTAGGGATGAATTTTGATTATATTGGGTGTTTATGGTACCTGACAATAAATGACCTAATTTTGTTGTCAATGATGAAGGTGTACCTTTGGACCCGATTATAGGAGTCCCTGAAATTAATGTCATAAAAACATCAACACCTAGAAGAATGTATATTTCATTTTCAATATAAAACGTTGGATTAGCAAGAGTTAGATCTTTGATATGAGGCCACTCATGATTTTTAATTGGAAAGTTTGGCATAGCTGAAGGGACTTTCGATACTAACAAAGCTTTTACTTGAAATTTATCAGAGGAAACACAAGAAGAAAATTCAAAATCTGTTGAATATAATGAAGTTTCAGCAAATGTTTCATTTACACCTACTAATTTATGATTGGTGTGTTTTAATGGCAATTTTAAGCGATAAACACATTGCTTGGAAATCAAAGAATTTTGAGAAGCGTTGTCTATCAAAGCACGGAAAGTTATTTGTTGATCATGTTTAGATTTAACATTTATTAATGCTGTGGACAATACGTTACCTTCTGCCGATTGTGTGTAATTTTCAGACACTGTCAAAACAGAATTTGCTTCAGTATCTGCTGAAGGACTGACTGAATATATGTGTAATAATGTATGGTGTCTTTCAGAACAGTTTTTGAAAGAGAATCCTATTCTACGTGTATAAAGCCTGTGGTTTCTCCTCAAACAATTGGTACATAAATTATTGTTCTGTACCACTTGTCATCATTAATTTACATTCATAGAATTAAAAGTTGGACAGTTGATAAGGCACGGCTTTGATAACATAGAATGCAATTGTTAACTTTAACAACATCTGGTTTTACACCTGATTTTACTTGGCTACATTTGACAACAGTAGTATTTACATTTGATTTGTTAAATGAATTTAATGGTTTAACATTACCTTTCTCTTAATGTCAGGTTTTACAAATTTATCCTCATTCACAGACCACGAGCTTCTCTTTCAATGAAAACTCTAAATTCCTCAAGAGTAGGAATTTTATTATTTTCCAAAGATAATTCCCACCGTTGACTAATACATGAATCCACTTTTGAAATGAGAAAATTTATTATGATCAACTCTGTTAATGAATTAGTTTCTAAATCCAAAGTTTTCAAATTTCGAATGACTTCATTACAAATATCTATTATTTCCAAAAGCAATTTTGAAGTATTTGCCCTGGAAAACTTAATACTAAATAGCTTATTTATTTGGCTAAGAGCTAATTGTCGTTTCTTTTCATACCGACTGCACAGTATATCCCAACAATTCTTAAGATTGTCCACAGTAATTGCAAAACCCCGATTTAATTTGGCTGCATCCCTACGAACAGAAGCCTGTAGATATTGCAATTTTTCACGATCTCTTATTGATTTTTTATCTAGAATGGAATACTTAAATAACTCTTTGAATGAAATCCATATCTCGCAATTTCCATAAAAATGCGGAACTTCAAGCTTTGGTAGATTAACTACTGAAGATTTTACATGTGAATACTACTATTTACTTCCTTAACCTGAGATTTTTCTTCAAGGTCAACAGCCCGATTGAATAGTATATCTTTTTATTTCATATAAATATCAAATGATTCATCACTTTCATGAGTTGACAATTCACTGAATATTTCAGTTAATCTAGTTTCGTATTGCAACACTTGTGTTCTTAAAACACGTATGCGTGATTTATTATCATCACATTCATTTATCTTACTTTCAAAAGCTTTTAATTCTTTTATAATTAAATCAAATTTACTATTATCTTTCGACTGTTTTGGAGTAATGATTTATGAATGAACTCTCTCTCTCTCTCTTTTAAAATGCTTATAAAAATGGAATTTTAAAATTCTACACAAAATATACAAATGTACCACAATAACAAATGCCACCACAATACAAATACAAACTATCAAAAAATGTTTATACAAAATAGAATAAACGAATAAATATAGAATCAAATAATAAATAATATCAATCAAAATGTATAAGAATACTTCAAGAATTCGTATCAGAGTAAATGCACTAGAATAAGAATATCGAATATGAAACGAATAATTAAAATAACAAAGAATAAGTCACATCAACAACTCTGAACTCGACGGACCACATGTTATGAATAAGAATAAGAATCAATTTAGAACTTGAATAATGAATATAGAATTAGATTCAATCATGTTATTTGAATGCCAATGTATTTCGACTTACCGCGACTGCTGCTTCCATGCTGGACACCTAAGTACATTTTTTATAGAAGCTTGAGGCAAAAAATAAGTTACGATGAGTCATTGAGAAACACGCAAAGAAATTTCCAGTCTATATTGTGCAACAAAACACATAAGCACACTATTACATGTAGGAAAACGTTGCACAACACAATCACAAAAAAACGATGCTTCCATCACACACATATACGAATCGAATGACATTTTTCCGCCCCAATAACAAATCCTTCTAGAATAAAAAAAAGTCCCAGTTCGTGGCACCATCTTTGGACGGCGAAAGGATTCAACTGTTCTTAACAGATAGGATTCTCGTTTGATTATGCATTTGTTTGACATGGATTTTAAAGTTAATTGAAATTAGCTCTCAAATAAATAATTATAATTCAAAAATGGAGAATTTAATTTATCGTTTTTAAATAAAAAGAATTTTTAAATGTATGTGATGCGTGAAAGGATAGCGACATTGATAATAATTTCAGATCAATAATTCAATAAATAAAATGACTCAATGGATAAACAAGTGTATTAACTATCTTAATCATACAATAACATATTAAATTCAGTTCATACCGAATATATATAGAAAATCATAATATCTATTGAGTCATTTCCTGTCAATGTCATTCAATATCGTATCATTTTCATCAAAATGTGCACAAAATTGTCCAGTTTATGTATAGAATTCTCTAGCGTTCATAATATATTGTAAGAAAGGAAATAATACATTGTAATAAAATGTATTATATCCCGAGTTATTCTTTACTCCACAAGCATTGAGTAAATTTATAAGTAATTCTATAAATATAGTATGCCATTTATTGTTCATTTTAAGATGAGTAACATCTAGACTCTGAAAATTTTATGTAAGGAAACTTCAGACAAATATCTTAATCTTCTCTTAAATAACAGTAAAATTCAAATTCTTTTGTTGAAAAATTTTGATATAAAAATTCTGCACATTTTTTTTGCCAATTCGTGCAATATGTTGTACCACGCTCAAACCCAATTCATGACACAAGTACAAAAACTTCTTAGATTTAGTTTGAATTTGTAAATTTTTTTATAAGCAAATAAACAGAATATAAATAAAGGGTGAGAAATAGAATCAAGTTTTAATTAATTATAAGCATTGTAAAATATTTTTCAATTTATTTCTGTTAAACGTTATTTAATTTTTTTTAAGTGAATAGTTGTTGGAAACCATTTGTTTTTCTGTAACTTACATTACAACTTATTTTAGAAAATTAAAATCAACATTTTTTTTGTTTTCATTTCTGTCATGATCGGGTGTTAGAAGTGAATTAAAAATGCGAGTATTTTAAAAAATTATGGAAACAAATCACTGAGGATACAAATTGAAATGATTCGTCGAAAAATAAATCGTGCATAATAAATCACCAAATGTGTACTAAAATGTATTATTTCCTTTTAAATTAATATACAGTCAAACAGATTTAGAAATACATTACCTTTACTATTGAAGTGTACTTCTGAAATTATTACTTATATTTATGCCTTAATTTAATGAATTCTAGTTTTGGATGAAAATGCTGCAATCCGCTATACATGTCTTTTTTAATTATCCCTGATCTTGGTTTGTGGTTATATTATATATCTCGAGCCAATAATGTGATTTTACTTTTTGTTAGATGCAACAATTAATACTTTTATTGAATATATCAAATCGAGATAGAATAGTTTAGATGGCATGTGACTTAGACAGACGAAAAATCAAATATATGTATATACATATGTGTATGAGTGGGTGAAATGCAATACATAAATATCTTATGAAATGTTCATCCTAAATGTAATACAATTTTATCATGTAGAGGTAACTGCAGCGCTTGGCTGCTTGCAGTATTTTAAATTTCACATAATATAGAAATACAATGTTCGTGAAGTTATTTAAGTAGTTCTTTTCATGAAAAGTAAAACTCCCCCGCAAATTGTGGGATAAATTACACATAAAGCTTTGAGTATGTAAGGAATAGTTTAGTTTCTAAATAAGCAATGTAAATCGATATATTGTCTATCCCATTTTTAATGTTTATAGGAATTTTGTTTTTATCCATGCACTTTAATTAAAAAGTGCTAATACTTACGCAATTTGAAAATACAATCTTATGAAGGAAAAAAACTGATACAAATAAACATTCAAAATTAAATGGGATTATTTTAATTTAATGTCATAAATAAAATATTTATTTAAGTCTATACGTATGTATATATTGAAACTGTAAATAACATATGAGCAAATTAAGAAAGAACATAGGAAAATTAAGTTTGAAGTTGACTTTTGACAAGTATTTTTATAGATATAAGAAATACTTTATTCTGAAATTTTAGAAATTAGAAAGTGTTTCAAATATTTAGTTTTAAAATTCCAATCAAAAATGTATATTATCCCATACAGGTTTGTTTTCTAAATCATGGAAATGTTAGAATTTTTAGTAGTTTTGTTTGAGATATGAAATAGTAATCTAAACATGTATTTCATATTTGGATGCTTTATTGAATTAGTGTTTTGAAAACAAAATTCCTGAAATTTCCATTCATATCATTAAAATATTAGCAGAGTTTCGAATAAAAAAATTGTAACTAGATATGTAGAATGTCACACATTTATTAAAAACGTCTTCCCAGATGAGCATCGAAAATTAATTCAAGTGGAATTTTTGTCTTAACAATGTCAAAAAAAATCAAGAGAAGAGTAATTTTTATGGCTGTGGCTAACACAAATATCAAGATCCGGAAATGAACCAGGAGGCAAATCCAATTCTGCTGTTCGGCAAAAATATCTTTTTTTTTATGATCTTTATACAGAAGACGAAATGTTTCTTCTGCTCGCATGTGCTTTCGTTAGTAGTCCGGAATGAATGATATAAAGACGGAAATAGAGAGCGGGCTCAATTATGTTTTCTTATACCTTATGATTAACCACAAAATAAATTATGAAATTAATTTGAATTCTTTTCATTTTTAGATTATACTCAATGATGGTTTTTGATAGAAGTAATAAAAATTTGGAAAATTATCAAAACAAGTCATGCTGAAAAAAAAATCAGATTAAGTTATTTGATAAGAAAAAGCTTTAACCTGTGAAATATTTTGAAAAGTTCTGAAGGAATCGCTAGTTAAAATATTATGACATGTGTTTTACAGTATAATGAGAACATGAAAAGTATTTTACCATCTAGAGTTAGAGGATTAGAGTTGTTATTCAGAACTTTTTTCAAGTATAATCTTTCAGTATTTTTTCGTTTGTAATAAAACATACATAAATGATAATTTTACTAGAAGCGAAGAGTTATTTAGACTTAATACATGACTGTTATAATTTTTTGATAAATTATTCACGAAATTAAATGTAAATATTTTTCAAATTATCCTTTTAATCGTTTTTTTGAATAAAACTTTAAACTTTGCATTTTTGAGCAATTCTTCTATATTTTGTTCAATACATTTAATCAACCTAATAAAAAGAAACATCGTCTACAAAACACTTATACAGATTAATTATGTATCGTATACATAGGTTCATACTACAGAAAGGAGCGTATATGTACTCTTAACCATTGTTTCCTATTTTTTAAATGTTTTTATTAGTTTTTTATGTAAAATATATAAAAATTAAACACTCATTTTAATTATACATAATTAAAACAGTCGAATGAGCAATTATAATTTTTTCAAATATCTTTTTAAAGTTAAATTATTCTCAAAAATTGATTTTCCTTATTAAGACTTCAAGATCTGCTTCAACAAAATAAGAGAGTTCTGGTACTTAACAAAACTAGCAATTTTTACTACTAAAGTCAAACAAACCACTAGAGTCAAATCTACAGAGAGTATTAGAAGAGTAAAAAATTAAATGTTCAAGTGAATTATTCAACCATGGGAAAATATAGTTCATTCTGATATGGAAAGTGCTAATAACAACTAAAAACCTACGTTAACAATTTAAGATGCCAAGGCCCGAAACAATATCTGTAAAAGCTTATATCCTTGTTTTAAAGTGCTATACTTTTGAATACTTCAAGTTACGATGGAAATTATAGTGGATAACAAATAGAAGGAACTGATTTCTTTTTTTTTTTAAAAAAAAGAGGCTTTGAAACATTAGTAATGATTAGTAATATAAATATCATTACCCTGGTGAAAGTTAGAATTCATAATTACTTCTAAATTGGAAATTATGAACAATAATTATAAAATTGTCTGTAAAAATAGATTTGTTAGCAATTATGTGCATGTATAAGTATATTTCATTTATTTTATGTTTGTAATAAGTGATGAGCCGAGCAAATCTCTTGATATTAGATATCTCTATACAAACTATATGTTGTATTAAGCTTTACCATTTCTTAAGATTTGCCTGCATAACTTCTGAATCAAATTAAAATTTTTACTATGTCTAATACACAAAATTCTTTGTACATGTTTATGAAAGTGATCTATTATGAAACATGTGTTTTATAAGGCTTATTAATATGATTAGAACATAATTCAAATTATGATTGTAGTTTCATTTAATACATAATGAGAAATACATTTGACTCTTAATTCTCCTAAAACATTAAGTGTATAAATAAAACAATTAGAAATGATTAAAACCATGATTTGAAATGTAAATAAGGAATAATTTATGCGCTAGAAAAAATATATTCTTATTCATACCTCATAAATTGTTTTATGAGAATCAAAAAAATAAATTTCTAATCTCATTAAGATCAATTTTCTTTAAAAAAAAAGGTAAATAAACTGAATGATAAACATTCATCAGTATGTTACTTTTTACTATTCAAACAGATCTAGAATTACATTAGTAACAAATTTACAAATTTTAAGGTCGCAATATTTGATACTCAACATCACTATTGAAAATTAACCTAAATCTTAAGAAAAAGCAAATAAAGCCAAATGATACTTGAAGTATCAAAATTTGCAGTTCAGTCGTATATAACATGTTTCCAAATGCGCTGCAAAAGCATGCGTTATAATCATTAAGAAAAGTAATTATAGTCCCCTTAAGTCCGCCTCCAATATTTCCAAAAACATAGTTACACAGAAAAGAACGACCTCTTAAGTAACAATTAAATATTTTTTATGTATAATTTTACTTTCAATAATTTCTAATCAATAGATTAAAAGTCATTAAGCACGAAAACACTAATTATGTTTAAATGAAACTTAATGGCAAACTCTCTCTCTCTCTCTCTATGAATCAATGTAAGACTTCTCTTTATCATACTCGTAACAAATATTACACATAATTTCCACAATAACGAATTCTTACTGAAGCATATGGGCGTTTCTCATGCATTGACCCAAAATTGCGTTTTTTATATTCAATAGTTCGCGTGACAAAAGTAAACTCAACACCAGTTCGTTTTTCTTCAATAAAGGAAGAGAGGAAAAACGATTATTTGTCAGTGTTTCTTCAGTATAAACTTTTTTCCTAAGTAATATTGAAATTTTGTGAAAGTTTAGCACGTTGTGTGTATGTTAAGAATATATAATTAAAGTATTCATTGCAAAGGTATTTAAATTAAAATGATGGGTATACATCTGAAATAGTCAAGTAATTGCAATATTTTTTTCGGAAAGATTATAATTTTTGTATAAATGATAAAAAAGTGATTTGTTTATTTTCAAAAATTCATTTGCCAAATTTTACGAAAGAAAAAAATATCCGTAAATTGCGTTTAAATACACGGATTAATGTCATTTTAAGGAAGAAACGGGATATTTAATTTTGTCTACATTTATTCCACTTTTCAAAGTCTCCAACGAACTTATTGAACTTATTTGATCACTTATTAGGGCAGTTTTTCAAAAACAAAATCCGCAATTCTGCAACTTATTTAGTGTTTGTATTATGTAAATTACAAAAACGTTTGATAAACGAAAAAATATTGGATGGTAGTGGATAAACATTGGTTTTGAAGCTATATAAATAACAGTATGATTCTCAGAAATGTTCCATGTACAGTTAAAATATCAATACACACTAGTGAGATAATTTCTTTCCAGACTTTCACATTTTTACGCGATCGTTTCAAAATCTAAGTACAGCCACTCTCGTTTTTTGTAGCACGGAGACTTTGGAGAAATCATCGTTAGGGAAAATTTGCAAACTAACATACTGTCGGAAAATACACTCAGGAACATTGAAAATAGCGACCCAAGAAGGAAGCTAAGTACAATCGCGAAACTTTGCAAATAAGTACAGCGTAATGTAATTTGCAAATGATTCAAAATTTTGTGCCAATACGCATGTTCATACACGCCGAGGTGGCGCTACAATCAGGAACAGGGTGCTATATAAGCCAGCGCAAATTCAAAGAATCATAAACGTGACGATTGTAACGACGAACGCCGATTGCAGGAAGACTTTGGTAAGCGAAACATGCCAGGTAAACGTGCTAGAAGACATTTCTTACAGTTAAGCGAGTTTGAGAGAGGCCTAATCATCAGGATGAAAACTGCAGGCTGTTCGACGCGCCGTGTTGCTGGTCAAATGGATCGTTCGGAGTGTGCCGTTAGAAATTGTTGGGAGCAGTGGACACGAGAAGGTACCCACGCGCGGAAAACTGGGTCTGGAGCGACCAGGACGACCACGAGGAGAGATGATCGAAGGATCATGCGGCAAGCACTTGTGGACCCCACAAAGACTCATTCAACGATACGAGCAGACGTAGGCGTAGCAATTGTTCCACGAACAATTTCCAAACATTGCAGAAGTAAATCTTAAATCCAAGCGCCCTTTCCGTGCATTTCCTTTAACACCGGAACATCGGAACTGCGTCTACAATGGTGCCAAGCCAGATCAATGTGGAATGTCTTAGATTGGCAAATGGTTGTGTTTAGTGATGAATCCCGGTTTGTTCTGGGGACAGATGATAACCGTGTACTTGTGTGGAGGCAACCTGGTGAACGGTACAATTCCCCCCACACTGTCCTACGTCGCACTGCCCGCACAGCTGGTATAATGGTCTGGAGAGCCACAGCCTATGACAGCCGGTCCACTTTAATTGTGATGCGTGGAACCTTAACGGGCCAACGTTACGTTGATGATATTCTTCGACCCCATGTTGGACCTTTCCTAAATGGTTTCCCAGATTCCAATTTTCCAGCAAGATAATGCTCCTCTCCGCATAGAGCAAGAGCTGCTCAAGACTTCCTACGTCATTTTCAGACCCTTCCATGGCCGTCCCGCTTCCCCGATTTGTCCCCTTTAGAACACGTGTGGGATCAGCTAAAACGACAGATGTCATCGTGTCACTCTGTTCATGATTTAGAGTTGGCTGTTCAAGATTGGTGGACCCATCTGCCTAAGGACAACATAAGGTGTCTAATCAACTCAATGCCGGACTGTGTGGTGGCATGTATTGCAGTTGGAGGTGGTCCAACACGCTATTGAGGTTGCCCAGTATTTGTGTCGTTGCACACCCTGTATTCGTTTAATTGTATTGTTTTTGAGATCAAGTGAATCTCTCATTTGTGTCATGTGTATTAAATTTCATTTCAATCCGATGCTTCCTTCTTGGGTCGCTATTTTTAATGTTCTTCAGTATACATATTGTAATTATCCACCAATTTTTTTTCAGTGAATAAAAATTGTCATCCTGTGTAGGGATAACAGAACTTAAATATTATTTTTAATAATGCACAGTACAATTATACTTCATAAGTTTTATTGAAAATAAATCGGACTTCGAAGGAAACATTTAAATTATCAATTAAAAAATTTAAGTATGTAAGACAATATTTTAAAAATAGGTGGATCTATGCATATATAAAATTTCTAGATGTTTAGGCTGGCATTGAAATAATTTCTTTAGCCTTCTTCATCCAATAATTAATACAGAAACGGTTGACTTCTCGCATGCTACTTTTTTTATCCTGATAAATATTAGGCATAAATCAAATATTTTGTTAAAAGCTTTTTCGTTCCTACTCTTTAATAAAAAAAATACATTTTCAAATAATTGAAAAATTATTGCATTATATTAGCATCGATTTGATGCTAAACAGTAAAATTAATAAAACTATTTTGTTAAAAAATTTTTAAGGCATACATATTTAAAAAATCAGCAATTTTTATTTTACATTAAAATTGGAATTGCAGTTGCAGATATGTTGGGTGTGATATGAACCAATTTCTGTTGTATAAAACTTTTTTAAACTCAGCATTAACTTATGCATATGGAACTTTATCCATGTCTCGAATAAATGAGAGCATAAGTATTTACGAAAGGAATATTTTAAGATTTTTTTTTGGACGAATTCAGTAAAATGGCATATGAAGAAGGGAAAATCAATTTTCGAGCTCTATCAGTTATATAAAGAATCTGACTTTAATAACTTCATCAAAAAATGACGACTTAAATAAGCAGGGCACTTTGTCAGAATGGACCACCCCATCAGAAAAGTCCTTAATACCCAACCACACAGCTGTGTGGCACACGGAGAAAAAACAGGCTAATTCTGAGTTGGATTGATGGTCTAGAAAAATATATGTTAGTTTTGAGAACAAAAAAAATTAGAGAACACAATCATGAAGAAGACTTTATGACAAAAGGCTTCTTGAGAATGCCAAGACCCAACCGGGGCCGTAAAATCACTGAGGAAGGAAGGAAGTAGAACCGATAAATTTGTTAGATTTTTGACACTTTATCTTTTGTTTTCTTCAGTATTAACAATATAATGACATTATTCACTCTCATGTACTTTAACAAGCTGTTTCAATTTTTTTGTATCTTTTATTGGACTGAGAGGTGAGGGGGGGGTGCTTGAACTTGAAATCTGACATATAATAAGATTTCTGTTGTCGTGTCTGACGAAGTCAGATCGAGGCCCGCGGAGTTCATCGCATCCAAGGCCTAGATTTGTACGCATGTTGTTAGCCTTAGCATTGAGCACCATGCAGGCGACAGTACGATTTTGCTCGGTTCTACCCCATTTGAGAGGGAGAAAACCCTGGGGGTGGTCAGGGGACTCCCACCTCTCTTCCTCTTCCAACAACCTCATTAGAGGACGCGCGGCTCGACAGCTTTTTAGAGTAACCTCATACTGCAAAGGCAATATACATTCACAAAAATCCATGCCTTCTCCGGGATTTGAACCCAGACCCCACGGCACCACATTCAGCATCGCTAACCACTGTACCGGTTGAGCGACAATAAGATTTCTTTAAGACAAGAGCAATTGTTTAGAAAAAAAAAATATATTTCTATTTATTCGCATATAATCTTATAATTCATTCATCCATTATGTTACAGATTAAAAATAAATGTCATGGTCATCTACAATTTACTTTAGATACATAATAAGTCACAGAGTCTTATAATCATTTGTAGCATTGAACAGTAAAATAACTTGGCCATGCATGTTTTTGAATATTTAAAAAAAAATGGACACACTTTTTTTTTGTGTTTTATCTCAAAAAATATTTTCTGCACTTTCAAAAAGGAGTCCTCAAGTTTGCAAACAAAACTACATGAGTAAAGTTAACAATACATCCTAATAGCGGAAAAATTGAATGTATATTTCTAAACAAATTTTGGTATGATATGAAATAATTGTTGTGAGAATTCGCATCGTATTTTATGAAAATATCGAACAAAAAATTGATATAGGGTGATTTTGTTTAAGCCGACCCTGTTCAAAGTCACCTACAGCTTGATCTAACAAACGAAACGACACCAAATTTTATATAGATATTAATGCAGGCATGGGTATTAATGGCACTGTTGTAGCCTACCAAAACGAAACTTTGCACAGAAACTTGAATGGAAGCAAATACGCTTTCATATGCGATAACCACACCAGTAATTTGGGCTATAAACCGTGTAAATAGCTAAGAAAAATAGATTTTTTAAAAAAACCTGTTGCTATTCAGAACCACATGTAGCTCGATATACCGATCGAAATGGCACCAAACTTGATAGGGAGACTAAATATGTCATGATAAGTAGGATTCTGTGAAAAAGATAATTCTAAAGATTGCCAATCAGGTTATTTATGGTGTCGTATAATATAAAATGTGTTACCACATAAAGAAAAGTATATAAAACATTCCAGTACAATACTAAGCTTTAATAACTGCAATCATTTTGGCCAACATTCTCAGAAACTACACCACGAACTTTCCGCAATACATTCTCTACTACCATACACAACATGCCATAAGAAATATGCCGCACTGTTTGTGATACGTTGTCCTTTAAAACACTTAAGTATGCAACTCTACAAACATAAACTTTGGATTTCGAATAACCTTAGAACCAAAAGTCAAATGAAGTTAAATCAGGAGAACGAATTAGCCATGCAACTTTCAAATCGCAACTGATGAATGTTTCATTTTTGAAGTGATGGCGCAACAGCTGCTGTACCTCTACACCGATGTATGGTTATGCTTGACGATTATCTGATTGAGACATTTTCTTTGTTGAAGCTGTCTAATATCATAATTAGTCAGCATTTTGTGGTATATTTGTGTTTTACCAGTGCATTTTACTAATCCTGTCTGTGTGACAGTCTCAAAAAAGAATAATTCCATGAGAAATTTGGCTGTGAAGCCACACTCAATTTTGACTTTTGGTGAATGCATAAGGAGATTCTTGTACAGCGTGAGATTATTCAGAGACCCAAATTCGGCAATTTTGAGCGTTAACAGACACATTCAGATAAAATGGGTCTTATCTCCCCACAGGATTTGCCACGGGAATCCATCGTCATCATCCATCCTGGCCAGAATGATAGAGCGAATGTCAGTTGTTTATCACAATGATTGTGATTGAGTTCATGGAAGTGGTTGATTTTGTATGGATAGTTAAGGAAAACTGGCCTCAAACGATACATAAAGGTGAAAAATTTGAATCCAATTGCCACGCTACATATAGGGCGCTGTTACTGTCAGCAAGATTTTATTATGATCCGGCTATGATTATAGTTGCCACATGAGTTATCTTCTCCTTTGACACATATTTGGATCTTCTGCCTGGTCGTATTTATATTGACCATGCTTCCCCGTCCTTTTTAAAAAGTGTCTCCAAACAGTACACAATAAAGACCTCTTGCGTAGCTCCAGTCGGTTTCTAAGCTAATAAAGTGCTGTGGATGCACTGCACTGATAAGAAAATGCACCTTTACCAATAATGCGAGTTGCATATTCACTGCACCTGGCTTACTTCAACAAACCAATATGTATATATATGTGTTCATCAAGCTTATGTCAATAACTAGTTTGTTAATCTACAAAAGGGCCACAAATAACGTATCGAAGATTTTTAAAAGTAATTTTTTTCTTTAAATCTCATTTCCCATATCATCATTAGTCTTCATACCAAGTTACTGACGTGGATTTTGCATATGAAAGCAATCCATTCCTTTTCTATTTTCAATTCCTACTATTAGCTCAAACTCTCTATATGTTTATCTTGATGAAATTTTCAATCGTTAATAAAATACATTTTAAAGCTATCAATTGAGCTGAAATTTTATATACACGATTATTTTGGATGTTAATACAGTAATTTAATTGTAATTAATAAAATTAATTGATTGAAACTAATTTTTCAAAGAATTACAAATGCAACCACGTTGATATCATTTTTGTCGACTTAGCCACCATTTTGGTGACTCGTGTCAAAACTTGGAAAGATTTTTTTTCTCACATTTTAAAGCTCTCATTTGAGCTGAAATTCTTTGTACACTATTGTTTTGGGTAAAAATAGTATAATTTAATTATAATCAATTAAAAGTAATTTTGACTGAAACTAATTACTTAAAGAGTTAAGAGATACAGCTAGGTTGGTTTCATTTTTAGCGACTTAGGTCAAATCTTTAACAGATTTTTTTCTCACATTTTGAAGAATTCAGTTGAACTGAAATATTATGTACTTGATTTTTTTGGATGACAATATGATACTTTAATGATACTTAAAAAAATGGAATTACCATTTAATGTTGTGATTCTGTCATATGTTTATACATATTTATATTAATTGTAACTAATTAATTAAAAGTAGCTAAAATAAAAAAAAAATTCTTTGTTGATCTAAGAAGGAATTGACTTAATTTTCTTTTATATTACTTGTTTGTGTACATTTTTAATTTGATAAGCTAAAACAGAGTCATAATTACCCCTAGCTATGATCTTTAAATCTGTTTATTTCGGGGAATCTTACTTTCCATATCATTATTACGCTGCATGACAAAGTATCATTTTGATTGCTGGATTGAGCAACAGGTGCCTTTAAAAGTTGAAAAAAAAGAAAACATGTATACTTATATCTGCTTAGTCTCTATATCTCCATATTATTTTTAAAGATTCAATTTCTGTCTATATGTTTTCTTTTCTTTTCAATTTCAAATGCACTTCAAAGTGTTGAAAAATTTGAAATTTGAATTTAATTTCAAATTAAATTTTAAAGAAATAAAACTCTTGAGTAATAATAATACTTTTAAAGAATTAATACTGATATTTTTTAAAGAAATAATAGTAATACTTTTTCAGAAAATAATAATAATACTTTTTAAAGAAATAATATTAATACTGTTTACAGAAATAACTCTGGATTCCTTTTTCAATGAGTCACAATTTCTGAATGAACTATTATTGTATTAGTAGAAATCCTTCTTGGGGTGCTTTTTTGAAATTGAATTAGTCTTCCTTTGGCTTGCGCGAAATTTCAATTACAAATCACGGAAGTGTGTGCTGTGTATTGTGTCTTTCAATGGAATATAAGCGGAAATCTCAAGAAACAATAAATACAAAAAGATTTAGAAGAGTTTACGTTTCGCTAAGATTGACTTAATATTTTTTTTGCCTTTTTAAGTAATATTTATTCCTTAGGAAATCATGTGGATCAACATTCCGATATGAAGCTTAATTATTCAGTCTATTTAAGCGGAAGAAACAATTTTTATTTACATAAATAATTAAAAGCTGGAAGTTTGTGAAATGTTTGAAATTTTGTCTCTGAGAGTAATATTGTCACGGAGTTCGAAAAAGAAGCACACAGTTCAATTAAACAAACAATTAGATTTATTCTAACGCTGGGAGCTCGATACAACACTAGACTGAGAACATGCCCAACTGGCGATGAACTCTGCTTTTATACACTTCGGAATATTCGAGAAATACCCAGTATGCACTCTAAAGAATGATCTGATTCATCTGAAACAAAACAATACATTAAAAACGAGAACAAAATTCCAGTCTTCGGATAAATCTGCCGGGGCCGGGATTGGAAGTTGTCCAACGCTCTGCCAACTCGGCTATCGGGACTTGGTATCGGGACTTATGCGTGCGGCATTGCTCCCCTCAAAAAAGAAGACAGCGCCCCGCTGTCAAGGGTCTTTATTCTGGAAAGTGAATGATTCTTTGGGAGGAATATCCTCGGTTTCGATTTGCTCGGCGGGATCATGGTACGGTTTCATACGCAGTACATGGACAACTTCTCTTAGTTTTTCTTTTTCGTGAAGCAGGATCAAAATCTTGTACTTCGTAAGTCACGGCTGATAAACGGCGTAGCACCTGATACGGTCCGAAATACCTTCTTAAGAGTTTTCGGAGAGACCGACTTTTCTCACTGAGTATAAACCCATACGAGATCTCCGGGAGCGTAGGATACCATTTGGTGTTTGGAATCGTAACGTCGACGATCTTTGTCTTGAGCTCTCTGCACTCGGGCTAGCTGTCGTGATTCTTCGGCTCTGGCTGCTATCTTGGTGATGTTATTGTCATCAAAATCGTTAGGACAGAATGGTAGCATGTATCAGTGTCGTTTCCGCTTCACGACCATGAAGTAAATAGAACGGCGTAAAACCTGTGGTCTCTTGTTTAGCGGTATTATAAGCGAAGGTTACAAATGGTAGAATTTCATCCCAATTTTTCTGCTCTACATCCACATACATTGACAACATGTCGGCCAAGGTCTTATTGAAGCGCTCCGTCAGTCCATTTGTTTGGGGATGATACGCCGTTGTGAAACGATGATCAATGTTACACAAGTCGACGAAGAGGAAACAAGTCTGGATCGAAAGACGGCTCCACGATCTGTGATAATTACTCGAGGAGCTCCATGCCTGAGGACAATTTCTTCAAGTAAGAACTTCGCTATTTCGTCGACTTCGGCTGTCGGCAAGGCTTTTGTTATTGCATATCGCGTTGAGTAATCCGTGCAGACTATTATCCATTTGTTTCCATGAGCAGACTTTGGAAATCTCCCAAGGAGATCAATTCCAATGCGATGGAAAGGAGCTATAGCTGGAGGGATGGGAACTAAACGTCCAGGTGGTCGTTGAGGAACGGATTTTCTCCTTTGGCACTCCCGACAATGCATGACATACCGAACGACATTTCGGAAAATCTCTTGCGAATCCTGTCATAAGTTTTAGGTGTCCTGCGGTTGAAAGTGCCTTAGTATGTCTGCTCGTAGATGTTTAGGAATGACTGGTAACCACAACTTTCCATCTGCAACTTTCAGCATAACGCTCTTGGCATCAGCAAACAGAACTTTCTTTAAGAATCGGCGATACTTATCGGATATCAGAAAACGATGCCCCAGAATCTACTAGAGCACGTATCAATTACGTCAGTTGGTTACCAGTCATCTTGGCGGTCGACGGAGGATTTCCAGTACAAGCGGCCTCACCTCCTTGGAAGGTCGCTTGTTTAGTTTTCCTCGCTCCCTACGGCCTGGCGACTGACTGGATCGGCGATATGGCGACGGGGATCTGTAACGACGTATTGGGGATCGGCCTCTCGTGGGACTTGGCGTAAAACGGCGAGAAGAGTTTGGTCGGCGTATTTCTTCTTCAGTGAAGTTCCGTCGGCGGTTTAGTTGTCAAAGACAGCCTTTCTCTCTCGGCAGTAGCGCATTACATTCCAGGACGTTGAAACAAACAGGTCTGTTGTCAGCCGTTCTCCACACATCTGTTTTTCTTGGTTGAGGTGGGAATTTCTGAACAGGAGCTCTGTATTTCCTGGTTACAGCGGCGTATGTTGGTCGTGGTCTAGTTTCTGTAGGTTTTGTCGACACTGGGGCCAAAACCCTTTCAACTATCGTCTTGAACGATCTCTTCTAAGGACTGGGGATGAGTCCAAAGATTCTTGCGTCTGGTTAACTAGTCGATGGACTTCTTCTCGTACGATTGTGCGAATAAGAGAGACCAAATCAGTCTCATCCGTCAGGGATGCAACCGGTACGACGTTTGGAAGCCTTTCAAATCTCGGTCGACCAACTCTCTTCTGCTTCATATCTTCGATATAGTTGCACCATTTGATAAAACTTGCTGTGTCGTTGATTTCTTCGTCAACAGGGCCTGATAAATATCCTCAGCAACACCTTTCATTAGGTGTGACACTTTTTCGTCTTCTCTCATCAGAGGATTTACCTCTTGGCAAAGTCCTAATACACTTTTATGTAGGACTGTGTACTCTCGCCTGAACGCTGGGCTCGGCATTTTAGTTGTTCTTCTGCCCTTCTGGTATATCTTTGACGGTCACCGAAAAGTCCACTTAGTCCATTTTTAAACGCTTCCCAGGAATCTAAGGCGTCTTCGTTGTTGACATACCACTGTCTCGCAGTACCGTCAAGAAAGAAATAAACGTTAGCCAGGCACATCATGTCATCCCACTTGTTAAATTATTCGATCGTCTCTTTAAGCCATTTGAGAGGGTCTTCCCCAGGCGCTCCTCGGAAGGTCGATGGGCTCCTCCATTGCTGTAAGGAAGGTGTTACTACAGCGGGCTTGGCTTCTTGCTCGGTCGGCATTTTTGTCCTCTTCCTACTATTTTCTTTTAACAGTCCGAATTCGGGGGATAATCCTCTTAACCGGAGGCTCCTGCGAAGGTTGTCGCTATTATCCACGCGCGCCTCCACCAAACTTGTCACGGAGTTCGAAAGAAGCACACAGTTCAATTAAACAAACAATTAGATTTTATTCTAACGCTGGGAGCTCGATACAACACTAGACTGAGAACATGCCCAACTGGCGTGCTTTTATACACTTCGGAATATTCGAGTATGCACTCTAAAGAATGATCTGGATTCATCTAGAAACTAGAGAAACAATACATTAAAAACGAGAACAAAATTCCAGTCTTTAAATCTGCCGGGGCCGGGATTCGAACCCGAGACCTGAGGAAGTTCAGCAACGCTCTGCCAACCTCGGCTATCGGGACTCGGGACTTATGCGTGCGGCAATATATTTAAAAAATTGAGCAACTCTTCTCATTGATGAAGAAGTTTTCTTGTTATATTGAAATCACCAAAATGTTAATAATTTATAATTTGCTAAATTGCAAAAAATATAATAAACAATAAAATTATGCTATATTAATTACTTCTATTTCTGCTGTATTATCAAAAATGAAGATCACGACTGTTTTATTAGTTATAACATTTTATATAAATATTCATGAAGTAAATATGTTTAGTTATTAATTATGACTATGAAATTTAAATTCCAAAATGAAAAGAAATGTAAATAAAATATTTTAAGTTCGTTAATTAATTTTTCATTTTTTCTGATTTATAAAAATGCAATGTTTATTATACATATTTAATGCTCATAATACGTTTTTCGCCTGTTTAATGCTTATAAAACGTTTTTCGTCATATGTTCTTTGATCGCTTTTTCAAATCAAACTTAATTGTATTCCTATTTCTGCTGTTTTATTATGCATGCAAATATAACAAAATGTCACAAAATTTCCTACTTAAGTGTAATTGGTTCTATTTGATGTTACTGCAAGTTTTAACTCCAAGGCAGGAAACGTTATTTTAATGAGATTGATTATATAGAGCGAATCAAAAAAGAGAAGTTTAGTTAGAATAAGATGGTAATTATATATATATATATATATATATAGTCGAAATTTCCTATCAAAGAGTGATGAACACTCAACAAGCAAAACTGAAAAAAAAGGTTGAAAATTTAAAGCAACCAGACATAGTAGAATAAATGAGAAATTTAAAATGTAATAGGATTTAAAATCTCTCTCTAAAATGGATGCTACACTAATATAAACATAGCTGACTTAGGACAGCTTATATATAAAATAATTTACATAAAAGTGTGGGGTTGAACATGTTTTGGGGTCAGCCAACCTTCCCGTTTATGTTAATAATACTTAGAAAAAAACCTAATGAAAATAATGGAATGAATATCTAAATCTATATTACAACAATGCTTCTCAAACTTTCAATATTGGCTACCCACTTTTCAGTCATAATTTTAATATCGTGGCCCCCTTATACAATAATAATGTATTGAATGCAAACATAATGCACTTTATCGCTAAAGCTACAATGTGATCTTAATTTATAAACCGTACAAATTAATAAGATAAGTATATTAAATTTTATATGTGTTATTTTTCGGTATATCTATTTTATATTTCTTTCTAGAATTTTTATATTGGAGGAGATTGTAAAATGCTGTGGCTGATTTGAAGACAAAATATAGATCTCAGCCAAATATAGAAAAAGTACTCAGAGTGTCAATTTCAAATCGTAAACCCTCCTTTGAAAAACTTTCCTCGGCAAGACAAGCCGATGAAAGTCGCTAATTTCTTTTTAAACTTGATCTTAATTTAGTATTAATAAATTAATTATAAAATATCTTGTGCAACATTGATGCATTAAAAATGTACTCTCTGAAGTATCCGCTCTTCTAAAGTGTTCATTTAAGAAAAAAGTAAAACATTCTTGATATAATAGCTGAATTGTCAAAAGAGTAAACCCAAATGCCAATGTTTACGAAAATGTAAAAGGATATTTCAAAATGAAGGCTCATATTATAAATAGTTTTAAGCGAACTATAAATTTAAGCTTCAAAGGATGAGCATTTAAAATGAATGTTAAATAATGAAAAATAATACAAAATTCCGATGAAGAATAATTGTGTTATTTTTAATATTTAAAGCAAGAAGACTTCAAAATGTTTTATCTTGGGAGCAGGTACACACTCCATAGCAATGGTAATGGTCTAGCGAGGTTCATTGAGTCACCCTAGTCCCATTTTTTCATAATTATTTGTATTGTACACGACAAAAATCGTAATTCCAGGGAATAATTTAATTTAGAGAAAGTATACTTACCTATTTTCAAGAATTTTTAAATTTTTCTTTTGTAATGATGGGGGGCCGCCGGTCCCTAAGGATTGCAACTGTATTTTTTATATCTGCCCTGTTGTTGTTTACAAGAAAAGGAATTTCTGGGAGTGCCTCTCACCCCACCGAAAAGGGTGACGCGTTCCCACGCCTGGAAGAAGGCAATGTACCCATAAATACATCATGGTTTGGGATGTTTTTTGGGAATTTCCCGCTTTTGGGGTAAGCCATTGACCGCGAGAGGATATCCCTCCGCTGACTCCAGACCAATCAGAAAAGCTGATTGAGTTTCGAAAAAGAATCCGCTCCAGAATACACAAGTAAACCGCCGCGAAATATAAGCGCATGCACGACGAATTGAGACTCTCTCACACAATTTTTATCACCGATTTTGGTCTGACGACCCTATTTGACGAACACCGCGGTTGGAGACTCACGAGATGTCCACACCATGATTCCTCTCTCTCAGATCCCTATTAGTTGACAGTTAAGTCATGTTCTGTTATGTATCTCTTTATAATTTAACGTAAATTCAATCTTATTGTTTTAAAATAAATTAATGATTAATTAGAAAATGGTTTTTATTTAGCGTACAGTTTATTTGTTTTTAAATGATCTAATGTTTAAACGTAAACTATAGTGTGACGCCAACAGAAGAATAGAACCGGGTTTTATTTAAAACGGATCGAAGGAAATAAATTAATCAAATTAACTTAAGTCAAACAGGCGTTGCATTAGTAACAAACAATTATGCCATATTAACGATTTCATGATCAGAGCTCACCGCACGACCACTTCCTGGTTAAAAGTGTATTCAATAATAATAATATTGATTTTACTGCTAAAACAATTGTGTGAAGTGTTTTTCATTATGCTTTATATGTTTGAGAGTACTTATAAAAATAAATATTGGCCAAGTAATCCTTCAAAGTATATATATATATATATATATATATATATATATATATATATATATATATATATATATATATATATATATATATATATATATATATATATTGTCTGTGGTTTTCGAAATATCATAAAACTCTTTTACATGGAACGCCCCCTCCCCACAGAAATACATTACAACTTCCCTAAATGAGATACAAACACATAAGAGAGGAGTCATAACTAACTTTAACAATAACTTAGGTCAAACAGATGTTGATTAAATATATTCTGCTGCCTACAGCTATAATGTACAGATTTCTAAAATAATAACAGTGATGAATTTTAACTTCCTAAACTTTTTCGATTCTGGGCATGGGTTCTGTTCTTTCTCTGAAAGAGTAGGAACAATATTTTAGGTTTAAAAAAGAAAACGTAATAAAAAATCTCTCATCATAGAATTACAGCATATCAAATAAAAGTTTTTTTTATTTGGTTATAGAATCAAAGATAGCTAATTAGGTATTGAAGAAGTTTTTATTTTTGACTAGCTGTGCCCTCTCTGCCACGCGTTGCTGTGGCTCAGTGCGGTTAAAAAAGGAATGAGAAAGCACACATTCTAATACTTTAACCATTTTTACTTAAGTACGATTCTTTGCATTTTCACTTAAAATATAATTCTTTTTCTTAAAAAAAAATTATAAATATGCATAAACAAGGTTTTCTAAACATATTTCATTTGCTAAGGGGATACATGATTTGTTACAGTTTGGTTTTGTCCTTATATTATGGAGCTAAAATTATTCTTGTTTTCTCCATAATGGAGGTTTAGATGCATTAAATTGGTTTTCTTTTTGGATGAAGAATCTTTTGCAGTTTAAAAACAATTGATATTTTTATGAAAGTAGAAATTCCACACAATCCATTCAATTTATTTTGATAGTTGGAATGAATTGTTACAATTTCTATTCCAAAAACTGATTATTGGAACGTGAATTCTATTTTCTGATGTTAGATGGGAAATGCTTTGATTCCACAGAATATCTAGCAAGCAAAATGTTTAATGTGATTGTGGTCATTCTTCAAGTTTTGAAAATTTAATTTTTTTAGTGATACAACACACACATTCCTTTTTTTCTCCATTAAATTCCTAAACTTTGCTATTAGGACACACTTTATCCATTGTGCCGATAAGAATATCCTGGCTCAAACTATAATCCTCTGCTGGGCTGTACAGAGTTCAAGGGGATTGTAATCATGTTATTGTTTGCACAAAGTCATATTTGATGATATTTCTCGTTGACATGTTTCAGTCATATGCAGCCAACTGTGTTGATTTTGTTGAAAACAGAGCTGATCTGATGTAGCAAAATGCCAATACTGTGCTCAGAAGCGTGCATCAACAAGTCTAGCTGCATGTTGCTCTTCTGCTTCCTCAGCGAGGATTAGAGCCATACTTTGGTTTGCTCGTTCACTGATGCATGTTCTTCCTTAGTTGGATGTGCAATTACTTGTCACATTGCTTTTGCTAGGCGAGTATGTAGATTTGGGTTTTCTGCAACGCATTATTTTTATGAACTGAAGCGATGTGACTGCTCTTAAAAACAGGAAAAGTTTAAACAAAAACTATGAAATTGTAAAAAAAGGAAAGAAACAGTGATAAAAAGAAGGGAAAAAAATTAAAAAAATGCAAACAAAATATTTTACTTCAAATATAAAACAACCAACACAGCCCAATTCCAATGCAAGGAGAATCAAAATATTTAATTCCGTTCATTCAAATTACTCTAAAGAGTTCATTTTCAGTACATAATTTGAAGTCAAATGGACATTAATTGAAAGAGCTCAATTTCTGTCAATTGTACTAAGAAATAAGAAAAGATTAAAAAACTAAAAGAAAAACAATGAAAAAATTATAAAATGCATTCGCATAAAATCAGCACTGCAATAAAAAACGCAGCTCAATACAAACGCAGTGTAGCACAAAATAATTAAGGTGACTGCCTTCGTTCAGAATGTCATCGAAAATTAAACCATAAAAATAATGACACGAGTTACACTTTACAACTAAATCAAATTTGTGCATTGTTTGCAATTAGAAACTGGCTGTCTGATTTCCTTCATTTTCAACAGAGTTAAGGTAGAAATATAAATGACAAAGCTGAAGATATTTTTTGTTGAATACGCAAGGAAAATTTAAATATGAACATGGATTTCACAGCTGAAATATACGACAAAGCCGTGATAAAATTGAAGGTTTTTGAAATTCTAAATTTGACTGGAATTTGCAATCATTATAAACACAAAGTTCAGGTCTACCTTTTAAATTAAGCAGCTTAGGTCTAGACATGGATTGCTCCTCACATGGACAATTATTTGTTGTGTGTTCTAGAGTATTCGGTGATGGCAAGGATTAATTGATTGCACACTGCAGAATTACTACCGGGACAGAAAGGTCCATTGTTTCTAAGCCACATGAGTTTTTTCAATGAAAAAAAGGTAATTTAATGCACATTGTCTAATGTGACTATGTAAATAATTTTAGGTTCATAACAGAAGGACAAAAACAAACCATTATAACTTTAAGAGTATTCCGTTAACAAATTACAAATGAAATCTGTTAAAAAAGTTTTGTTTATGCATATATTTATACATAATTTTTTACAGAAAAATATATCAGAAATATATGCTTTATCATTCCTTTTGTTTTAAACCAGACAGAGCCACAGAAACGTGTGGCACTGTACAGCTCGTTTTCTTAACAAAAAAAATCATACCTTAAGTGCAAATGGTTAAAATATTAGAAATTTGTTCATTCTCGTTTCGATCAAACTGGGCCACAGCAACACGAGGCTGGATAAAGCTAGTTATGACTCACTTAAATCTTAAAAAACTAACAAATACAAAATAAGGTTCTATATTTTATGAAAAACCCGTAAACAGTTTCAAACAAACACAAAATATACATCAGAAAATCTTAATTTAGCCATTTAGTATTCCATAGTAACATCAAATGAAATTTTGAAATCCCACCAAATAGACCGTTTTTAATCAGTCTAATGTGTTACCACCCCAATTCTTAAAACTCATAACAACTGTTTGGCAGAAGGGTCCATGTCCAAGTGCAGAAAAATATTATTATTGTATTCAAACCCGTATAGAGAGAACGATTTTCCATTATTGAATGACATTTGAACATGTCTTGAGATTTGAGGTAAATGGTGGACTGAAAAAAAAAATGTAACCTGCAAATAATAAGATTTATATAACAATTTAATTTAGAATTACTGGAGAAAGATAAATTGGCAGATAGTTTTATATGAGTACGCTACTCGTTTTTGGCATTATTTTGAAATTACGCTAAATAAATCTTTGACAGCGTCTAATGTTATCACTTAGATTTTAAGAAATTTTAACTATTTCCCGGAAAAATTAATAGCATACTGAATGCTGAAGTCAAAATAATACTTAACATATAAAAGTTATCAAAGACAGATAACCGAAGCTTGGAAATACAATACACTCAACTCTTTTTTTGCACAATTTTGAAATGACACGGTTTACACAAGTATATTTTTTTACACAAACATTTGTTCTAGTCCGGATTCCACTTGTTTCCCCATTCTATTTTTAATCAGAAGATGGTCGGTTTATGATCACATATATGCGAGTGACTTGATCTACTTCTTTACTTTTTTACTTTATATTCTAGAGTTTCGGAGAATACCTGATTTTTATAATCACTTTTTCTTTTCTTTTGTTTTACTCCATAACACTCCGTTCTTCAGTATAATTACATTTGTACTAAACTGTTCAATTTGTAGGATGCAATGAATAATTTCAATAAACGTCTAAAAGTTCATGCTCAAGTTCATTTTTTCTAATTCAATTGTGAAATTTCCGGTATAATCAGGGTTCTATAGCAGCATTCAAAACACACCACATAATGCAAATGATTCAATGTTAACCCATGGAAAAAAGAAATTTTACTGTTGTGGAAGCATGGAGAAAGTTAACGATTATGGATTACATCATACATGCTTCTTTCGTTATTAAACAGTTCTACTAATCGATTTTGAATGCTCCTTGGTGAAATAGTTTCCCAGCATGCATCAAAGTGGAAACTTTCTAGTACAAAAATCAGTTTTGTGGTCTGAATTTATAATTCTATTAAATGAAACTGGTGGCGAAGGTTTTAATTACATGCAAAACACTAATTTTATTTTGTTCTATAATAAAAGTTAATTGTTTTTATTTCATAAATTTGTAGCATGGATTTCATTTTTACATTTTTTGCACTGTTTCCTAAGGAACAAATCTACCATGGCTAAAAAACAGTTGGTGTATTAACGTTAATTGGTGTAAAAGGATTTGAGCTAACTTTATCAATCTTTATATTCGCTTACTAAAGAGGCAAATGAATTTAGCATACAATTACCTGAAGAATACGTTCATAATATTTAAGCAAAACCGTAAACATTGTTCGACCAAAGCTTATCAGAATGTTACAACAAACATACATCTTAAATCTATTGAAAACAAAAAAAAAAGATCAATTATTTAATTATTTTTATGGAAAATATTTATAAACATGTGCACCAGAAAGAAACACATGGTTGCTTATATATAAAAGTAAGTATAAAGCACACATCACACATAGCTGACAAGGCGGTTCGATTATAATGAATAAACGAGACTCGAATAGGACGATTGCGCAGGAGACGACGGCGAGACACGACAGCGAGGAGTGACGACAGGACAAAGAGACGAGGGCGCAGGAACGAAACACCTCGTGGAATCCAACGACCTACCTTAAAAACGATGTTTCGATTACTTTTTACTAACTTTTAGCCCTCCCTTGTAAATAATTCCCCTTAATAAAAGTACATTTAACTCAATCTGGCCACGTTGTCACTCTCTCTCTCTCTCTCTCTCTCTGTATATTTACAGTCCCTGGCCAAATTATTAGACGCACTATAAGATTTTACGAAAAATATTAATTATCAGGTGATACTATACAGGTGTTTTGTATTTATCAGATACAGTGTAGGTTTTTTGGTTGTCCATTTAATAATCTATTATTATCACAAATAAAACATCATCATTAAAGAAAGAAATATGTATTTATTGACTCTTGAAAGGAAACAGGAACAAATATAATTAAATATTAATATTTTGTTGAGCCACCTTTAGCCGCTATGAGAGCTTCAATTCTGCGCGGCATGCTGTGAATACAAGACTATATGTCTTATACAAGACTGTACTGTCTCCTGCATTTGAGGATGATGATTCCACACGTGAATTATTCTTTCTAAGAGCTACTTTTTACTTGTAATCGCATCTTTAGCCACTTCTATTTTCATTAATTCCCAAACGTTTCTGATCGTATTCGTATCAGGGCTATTACCCAGCCAATTCAACAGAAGGATATTTTGTTCTGCCTAAAAGCTTTGATAGACCGAGCTGAATGGCAGAGAGCTCCATCTTGCATAAAAATGAATGGTTAACGATTTGGAAACCATTCTTCAGCTACGGAATCAAGCGATTTTGCAAGACATCTTTGTACTGGTCTTGCCTCATCATACCTTTAACCACGTACAGATGTCCAGTACCCTTGCCGCTGATGATTGATCAAATCATTATTTTTGTAGCGTGTTTCAGTCTGAACAACACAGCCAGAATAAAACGTTTCTCCACGCCGAGGACGCACAAACTGATCTTTGTTCTGCTAAATTTCAAATGTGATTTTATCATTGAAGCAGATCTGTCAAAAAAAAAAATAATAATAAACAAATATCTTTGCTGTTTCTTCTGTAATCATAGAAAATAGTTAAACACTTTGTGAATAAATTATAACAACATACCGATCTCCAGAAGTCCACATCTTCATCAGGCCACTGTTTAGCCCAATTCAGACGCTTTGCTTTAATTGCAAGGGTTAACTTGGGCTTCCTGACGGGGTGGTAGGTCTTAAAATTTAAATCTTTTAATTTTCTTCGAACAATGTGATCAGAAGCATTCACATTAATATCTTGGAGGTGCGATTTTATCACTTTTGTGGTAGCAAATCTGTTTTCAAGGCAAATTTTTTTAAACATCTTTCTGACCTTGGGGTGAAAATGGGCTTTCTGCCCCATTTTTTCTTTCTTTTTGGGCTCAATTCTACCCGTGACTCAATTTTCTTCTTTATGAGTCGTACACTAGCTTCAGAAACTTTCAACCTTCGTGATATTTCGCGGTTTGAAAACAAGTTTGCATTCACAAGGGCCTTTTCTTTTGCTTTCTTACATGGTGAAATATCGCCTTTTTTACCCATGCTGAAAATGTACAAACTGATTATTTAAACGCCACACTTGAAAAAAGCAAATAACAGCGTAATAAAAACTGCTAAATTAACAATTAAAGCACATTAACCCACAGAAACACGTCCGCAACTGAAGCATGCGCGAACGCGACTCGAGCAGGTTTAGACTTATTTACTTTCGTGTGAGAATTTATTAAGGTATCCGTACACCTTCGAAGAAATTTTTTTTAAAAACTGTAATAACTGTAAACTGCTATTAAAATATTTTTTACTGATGAAATATAACTTAAAACTATGAAAAATACATTTAATATGTTACTTGTAGTACATAAAAAAATTTTAGGGAGTAAAGCATAGTGTAAATAGTAATTAAATTGATTATTAGAATAACGCACATAACTCAAATGTAAACAAAAATATCCCTTTTCTGTAAATTTGATGATGATCATTATAACATTTTTTAGGGCTGGTACTATTTTCCTGATGATAATCAATTTATTACAATTTTTATCAAGTTTCGAGTAAAAGAACATTGAAAATCCTTAAAAAATTATTACGAGCATGATATATACCTTAGTTACTAAAAACATATCAACTATATAATTATGAAAGTAGTAGGGATTCTTTAAATCTATAAAACAAATATATTTATAAAATTTGAACTAATTTGGTTCACAACTTTTTCTGATATTTACGTTGTCAGATGTCAATACGTTAAACAAATTAATTTTGAGATAAATCAGAAATAAACTTTGAACTGCAAATTTTAATATTAAACACAATTTGATATACTTAAAATGCTCCTGATTTATAAATAACACCTTCTTTACTCTCTGAAATATTGATTTTTTTTTCCTTGTAGCTCTTAAAATTTTTCTACGCTGCTTTACATTTGGTGTTGAATGTCGTTCTGCGTCGTTAATTCTATTGATGTCAAGATGTTTGTATGCTTTTAAAGTAAAATTAACCAGGAGTTATATTAAGTTTTTTAAAAATTTCAACACAACCCTTGTATCCATCATTAAATTGGATCACAGCATCCAATGCACTAGATTTTAAAGTTTTGAGGCACACGAAAACTTCCTCGGGTACTCTCTGCCATATAACGCCATTTAAACACTGGTTTGAATTTTGTGTTTTGCCACACAGGCATTTAGTAAGCAGTTCTTTGGTACACAACTCTAAATATGTAGGCTTAATCGTGTTTAGTATTTCATTTGATAAGCCTTTATATTTTTCATTTGGCTTTTTGCCACAAGACAGTGCTCGCTGGTAGTAGCACCAACAATCTTTTCCGATGGGACACTGCCCATGCATCAGTTTCTCGACACTTGATGAACAATGAAACAAAGCCGCAATAACATTTTGCTGAAGACCGGATAGGTTTCCAACATTGCTACGAACAGCAATCCCATAATAGTTTTGCAATCGGTCAATAAAAGAGTCGGTGAGTTTGCCTTTACCAGACAGATTTTTATTTTTAGACTTTAGTTTGCGCAATCTCGCACCTTCTCTCTTTTGAACATGACCAATGCATTCATATTTTGTGACGCTATCCTTCCCATAAGTATCTTTGACACTGATAAAGCCCTTAGAGTCCCCGTCACCATAATAATGTGCATATTTAAGGCCTTGTTTGACAATAGAACATTGGAAGATTCTCGTAGAACCAACAGCTTCCATTTTTAACGCAGAACCTTGAAAATTGCTATGGCACACGTGATCTGCTGCAAAAGTTTCCGACTCAATGCTTCTAGGCATTTTAGAAATCTTTCTGCAGGTGGGACAATATAACGACATTATATATTTCAATGTCTACTACTTTACCAGTGTCAACTGACAAAGCTGCGACACCCATTCATGGAAGAGTAACCTCTACGCTGCCACGTTCCATCAACTGAAATGCCACATTCAACAATTTTATTTTTAGTAGGATGTAGCACTAACAGTCCAAAAGCTGCTTTTTGCATTGATAGTTCACTAACATGAGTTTATTCTCATGATTAGTGTACGCAGTTTTACTGAGCCTGGGTAAATTTAACGTACCACATAATTTAAACCCAGCAGAAAAACATTTCCCAATTTGTCTCATACCATACACAAATCTTGTATTTACTTCAGGACAGTTTAAAGTTTTCTTTGAACTAGAAAACCCTGAGTAAAAGTCACAATGTTTACACCTGATAACAAAATTTGAGCACAAACCATATGTGGAAACCTCAGAAAGCAGGATACCTTCTTCGAAACATCTTGGGCAGCAAAGTTGTAAAAACAAATTTAAAAGTACTTCCATATCAATTATTCTGTTACCAGTAAGTGGTTTACGTTGATATTCTGCTATTTCTTCATCAAAGGCAGCAGGTATTTAATTTTTGAAGAACTGGCGTTGGTAGATGTTGCGCTGCTATTTTTTGAATGTTTAATGGTAGATCCATTACCTCAAAATTGGCGTTTTCTCTTTGCACTAACTCTACGTTTAGCATTACCCATTTTAAATGACAAAAATTAATATTTTCTGCTATAAAAAAGGATTAAACAAAAGCTTATAAAGAGCTACGCAATCATAAGCAAATGTAAACAAACAGTAAAGCACTCTATTTTCTTGCCAGATTCTAGATAAAAATATAAATAAAAACCTGTTGCCAATTATATTCTTGATAATTCTGAAAACTCAAATTCATATTTTAAAAAGTTTAAATTTCTTACTACCGCATATTTAAACGATACTTTGAAAAATAAAATGTCAACAAACATTTTTTCTACTTCGCAATGCAGACTTGTACTTCCGGGTTCAAAAAGGTGCTATCGAATGAAACTCAAATCCCAATAACTTAAGTTCTAAATAAGATAGAAACAAAATTTAAACACCATTTTAAAGAAAAAAGTTCATATTTTCAAATAACATTTAAATTAAAAAATCGAAAAATTTGACGAAAATGACGTTTTGAAGGTGTACGGATACCTTAACTTTGTGTTGCCATGTGTGAAAAATAAATACTATTACAAAATATACAATAAATTTCCTCATTAAAAATCCTTTGTATCTATGTTTAAATGTGAAAGTTTTGCATATAAACATATATAAAACAATTAACTATTATTAAAAAACAGGAGTGCGTCTAATTGTTTGGCCAGGGACTGTGTATATATCGTATTTTTAAATATATTAACGAACTCACACACTTCGGAGCTTAATTTAAACAAATTCTAGAGTAACATTTGAAGTGAGACTCTAATGAATTTCTTTTGGGGGGAGGGGAGGGTAAAAAGTTAGGTTTTCACAAGTAGATTATCCAGTGGGGCAAAGTCTATTTCAGGTAAATTACACACATTTCATTAAATTTATTGAAATTTATACTCGGGTGAGAAGAGTATTTTCCATGATAATCAAAAGCTACTTTAATAATAATCAACAACCACATCGTAGTCTATTGGAAGCTTTAAAGGAACGAAATCTTCACAATTACCAATGCAGTCTTCAGAGCTACAGTTGCACATTAAAATATATTTTAGGCTACATCATAAATTAATATGTGTGGTTTGTAATGAAAAACTGTTGAAACTTAACATGGAACTAACAGTGCAGAACAAACTGATCATTTGTAAAATCCAGCAAAATATGTATTGCACAAAAGATTTTACAATATTATTTGCTTATGAACTTTTCTTAAAATCAGACAAGAACAATTTTTTCTGCATTTATTTTACCGATTCTTTATTTTTTTTCTGATCACCATATTTTACCAAAATCACTCCGACCGAAAAAATAACATGAAACCCGATTTTCTATCGGTCAACATGATAAAACAGCCGAATGTCTGGGTACATATCGCATTATTTCAGCTAAATACATTTTGCAATATTTTACTTAATATAATCGGAGACAGTAGTGTTATACTATAGACCCCCAAAGCGTTTATTTTGTGTACCTATATTTCTCATAATAAGTAGGATTTTGAATTACGCGAATCCGCCTACTTAAGCTAATTTTTTTCCTTTCGTATGAGTACAATATTCTTTTGTAAATTTCTAAGCTGAAAAATGTGTAGATATTTAAAGCAGGAGCTAATTAGAAACAAACTTGTAAAAAGATAAAATTAAGCCTTCAGGTAAGATATATTTATATAAACTGAAAATGAAATGAAAAAAAATCTATTTCACAGATTCTTCAGGTTTTCTAATGTTCAGGATATAATGAAGAGGGGGATAGGTTGAACAAACATAAAAATAGGTACAAAGAGGATAAAAATAATGCAAAAAAAAATGTTGAAAATTTCTCAAATACAAATTGAGAAATCTGTGTAAGAAAAATATTCTTAACTGGATTTTGAAAAGATAAAACAAAGGAATGAAAATTCATTTAAAGTCTGTATATTGCGCACGCGTTACGCGTGCATTTGAAACCAATAAGGTAATTCAGGGGATGATGCCAGTTTATTAATAGTACTTTTATTTGTCGATAGATGGCTATACTGGCCCACTTGTGTGAATAGTCTGGTTTGATCTTAAGTGTGACGTGTGAATTTATCTGAATTTAACTTCCTTATTATGTGTTATTTTTGAATTTCGTGTGCATTTGAAGTGGTGAGTACAACTTTTATAACCTTCCATTCTTTATATTTAAATTTCATAAACGTACTTGTTATTTTAAGTAAAATATTAGCAATATGCGTGAGTTACGCATTATATTAGACGTACGATGCATGTAAAGGAGGCCTTACCACTGTAGTAAAAAAGGAAATAAGCATCCGTGGCAATTTCCCGCACTACTTCGGGCTGCGGTAACCCAGTGGTCAAGGTAACGGATCATGGCAGGTATGTCCTAAGTTCAAGCCCAGTGCATGGGACCTATGCGCGTTAAATATGTCGAGAGTGTAAACGTACTCCCGTTGGAGTGGTGTGGTAGTTAGAAGAGGGAGGGACAATCTCAGGTGTCATCCTCGTCACTTGACCATGGTTCAAAATTACGAGGTCCGTCGCCAAACGCCCTCGTGTAGCTGTACAGTGAAACGTTAATATTCATTCTCTCACTCAATCATTTCCCTAATACTAGGGGGAAGACGCCACATGGTTCTGAAAAAATGAAATGAACTTTAATTTTTTTAAACATCTCGTAAAACTATACATGCTATCGTATAAAATATATATGCAATTAATAATAATTATTATTATTAAAAATACTTAAAAACATTTAACTATAAGTGGTCTATCACCATCGGTTGCCTCCACCAGCACAGAACACGTAAGTACAGCCATATTCCTCTGGTCAGAAAACGCAAACCAACCGGACGTGAAGAAACTAACACGTCAGAAGGTTTAACTGAATCATAGATGAAATTAACTATGTGGAGATAGGCCCAAAGAAAGCTAGAAAAGGATGGGTTAGGTCAAAACAAATAATAAACTTTATAACTGGTGGCACCTTCCCCCATATATTGGGGAACATGCTACAATTAAATGAATTTCTTTTTTTAACGTTAAATTTCTTATTTATTTTCAATCTTTGAACAGAATTAACTTGCATACATAACCAATTAAATATTAAAAAAATAAAGTGTATTTCTATTCATGGTCTTGTCATTTCAATTTTCACTGTACTAATCGGAAAATCCTTAAATATGGCAAATTCCCCCTATTTACTTTATAGCTTGTAAGATAAGGTAAAGACATATAAGTGTATCCAAAATAAGTTTAAATAGTGATATATATACGCATAGAAAATGGATATATCAATTAACAAAAGAATATACGTATATTGTTTGTCTAGATTCAGGATCAAAAACAGTATATGTGATTATCGTCCTGTAATCCGGATTTTCATTTCTTGTCAAATATTTGGCACAGCTTGCCTTCCAAACGCGATAGTGGTAGAGTACACAAACGGAATCCAATCACGTCTCAGACAGGCTTAATTGATCGATCGTGGCCAATATAGGGTACATGTGTATGTCACGAGGAAAGTTAGTTGACGCGTGTAGTAGGTGGTTGGAATTATATTTTGATAGTAAATGTTATTAAGTAGACTACAGACACACACACGAAAAAAGGGATGTTTCATTATCCCCAATAAGAAATGCACTTTCGTTGGTCGTCATAATATTTGAATACGAACCAGATGTTCCACAAGAGGGTTTCCGAAAGTATAACGCCACATTCTTAAGTGGTAGGACATTAATCAGAAAGTTTTCAGCAAATATATCGTTCTTGTTGTAATATGCAAATTATAAAATAAAACAAGATATTCTCTCACTACGCACTTGTGATTACAATATCAGGAACATATGGTTCCCGTAACTTCTCTTCTTACAGAATGGATATGGGGTTCATTAAAGATGATCTGATCATGGTAGAAAAAAAATTGTAGGAATAGTTTGAGAGGCGGTTACTTTTTTCTTCCTTGTACATGGATGCATTTATCCACGCGTTCTGACTTAACTCTTTCCGTACTGTAACACATCAAACTTGTCACATGTCCTTTCTCCAGCGATCTTTGCTACACTTGGTACATCATGAATACGTTTACATGAGTATGAATAAAGTTTGGGCATGTAAACTAACCTGCTTTTCTGAGTCACAATGATCCATGTAAAATAGCCTATAAGCTGGAACTGCAGCCGTTTGTGGAGATCTGGGGTTCGCTTCAATTACATATATCTCCCGAGAGGTCAACAAATCCACCATGGCTTCGGTGTGTGGCAGAGAACGAATGTCTTCCATATTAGATTTCAATGATGAATCTCTTCTTTTTGCGATATTTTTCTTTTAATATTAAATTTTTAATTTTGCTCATTGATAAGAAAAAATTTTTAAGATAGAAGTTTTTATTTCTGTTATACTTCCGGGTTTTTATTCTCGAATGAATTCTTTATTGTTAATTCTTTTGAAAATCTGGCTTCAAAGCTTGGGAAAGCACAATTTCTATTTGTCTTGTCAGTAAAGTTCTGCCTAAGTGATTTTAAAAATGTCGACTGATTTGTTTTATTGGTTGAACTGTAAAAAATATATGTATTATATTTACTAAAGTTAATTTTATCGGTATACCTTCTATTATCTGTTGAGATTATTAGTCCTCACCTCATTAGTTTTAAAAGAAAATAATTCCTTTACTTGACACAAAACTTGTTCCTGCACTTTATTTGGCATCTGTGACATAGCAGTGAAAAAATTTCTTCGAATAGATGTTTC
This sequence comes from Trichonephila clavipes, assembly GCA_019973935.1. NCBI lineage: Eukaryota > Metazoa > Arthropoda > Arachnida > Araneae > Nephilidae > Trichonephila > Trichonephila clavipes. The sequence goes on from BMAU01014915.1 coordinate 1,689,989, forward strand.
AAACAGTAATGTGTATATTAAGTAACTATATGAAAACCTGTTTTGCATTTATATTTAAGTAACATGACTTGAAAACAAATTTAAAGACAAAGAGAAAAGAAATCAAAAACACACATGATCATATGAAGAGATTGCAAGTTGGTCGGTCAACCCACTTTCAAACTTTGAAACAAAACAAATTTATTAATCATTAACACTTTTTTATAAAAAAAATTCTAACAGCCAAGAAAGTAGTGATATAGAGCAATTTTTCGATCAAATAAAAAAATATTTTTTCTTTGGTTTATTATACTTTTAAAATTAATTTGATTTCTGGGAAAAATCGGCGCTCATTGTAGCATTAATTTGAAAAGGTATTAGCGCACCATTTTAACGATATCTGAACCAATAGATAGTTTGTAGTTAAATTATATATAACATTTATGTCTTAAAAAAATATTGAAAATTCAGTTAGAATAAGAAAAAAAATCACCAAAACCCTAAGTCACAGGTACTAAAAAAGGTTAACTTAAGCATGTCAACCCTTGTTTCTGCCATTGTAACATCCCAAGAAACATAATATTATCTAGTGAAAATCAAAAAGTCATTTAGAACGGAAATTTTAATTGCCATAAAGTAGAAGAACACAGTTGCTTAAAATATCGGATAGAATTAAGTGGACACATTTCGAAAAATAATTAATTTTTATTGAGATGAATCATACAAATATTAATTCCGGAAATGAACCAAGGTAAATCTAATTTCGCAGAGAAAGTCTCTAATCGAAACCCCTTTTGAAGCGGACAAAAAAGTTTTAACATTAAAATGCTTGTCACGATAACTTTCGAATCAATATATATATATATATATATATATATATATATATATATATATATATATATATATATATATATATATATATATATATGTGTGTGTGTGTGTGTGTGTGTGTGTCAGTGTGTGTGTGGAAAAACAATACAAGGATGCAATTACTTTGTAATTTCTTGTGAAGATTTTGTTCTGTGTAAAAAAGAAATGAAATTAATTTGCGTCGTTTTGTCTGGAATTCATTAAATTATATTCTGAAAAATATTCTCTAAGAAAAAAATAGTAATAATAAAATTCTGTTCGTTGACTTACGAAATTCAATTTATGGAAGGAAAAAAGAATTAAATAAGTTAAAAACACACGCTCACAAGATTAATGAAGAATTTTTTTAAAAAATATTTTTGAGAAATCTATTCCTAGATTAATTCTCTTGTATCTTGTATCGCAATCAGTCTGAAAAGTTCAAAATTGAAAGACTTTGTATTTGTATAGTCTGCTCTTTATGTCTATTACAGTCTGCATACTATAATCTTTTTTAAAAAGTATCTTGGAAAAAGTACACTCCAAGAAAAAAAGTTATTTCTTCTTCAGATATACGACTTTCGTGACTCCTTTTTTTTCAAAAAAATTGAGATGTGATAATTTTTTGTGGTTTTTAGATTTATTTAGTATATTTAAAAATGAATTGCTACAATTGAAAAGAGAAAAAAATTACTTTTAAAATGAAAGAAAATTAGTTGAAATTTCTAAAAAATTACACAGACTTTTAAAACACTTTATGTGTTACTTAGTTATTCATTTTTAATCGAACTTTCTGATCAATGTCACAAACTTCCAACCAAGCGACTTCCTATCAAGCTATTCCCAACCAAAAGGCGTCTACAGCGCCACCGCTTGAAGGAACTGATAAAATTAAATATATAAATAGACACGTGAAGAAACGCGAAACGCCCAGCAAAAGCAGATAATACCAAGCAGAGAAAGATCGAAAAACTACGTGATATCTTGTACCAGTTATTATTGATATAAATGTTATATGTCTAGTGTGCTGTGTTAATTGTGTGTGTAAAATCTAATGTATTATGTGTGTGGTAGCAATTAAACTTTTTAGAAGTTCACAAACTTTATTTTATTTGGACTTTGTTTTCTTCTATGCATGGCTGCCCTCCATTGACAAGGTAAGCCTTTCACCTTGATCTTTTTTCATTCTTTAACAATCAAAAGTGAAATCTGGAGCCCGAACAGCGACGCCGCTAAAATAAGTACTTTGTGAACATTTTATTTATATAAGCAAAATAATAACTTATATGATATTTTACGTGCTTGAAAACGAAAGATTCCCGCACATAATAATCGTTTGAGAAATTTATATATTTGATATCTGTACAAGTATTCATATAAATTTTACGATTTAAAATAATTTTGTATAGAATGAAGTGAACAAAATGGCTTTACAAGCTCAGAGTCAAATTGATTCAAATGAATTTACACTAAGTAAATTAAAACGTAACCGTGGTAGTTTACGTAGCGTAGTAACGAAAAAAATAACAAAATTAGAAAGTGACATTTTTAATACCCGACATAACTGTCGAGGATTTAGAAGAATCTTTCCAACTTTTAACTGAAAGGGGTGGGGGTAAGGAATTAAAATCAATTGATTCCCAAATTGAAAGTCTGATTGAAATTGATGGGATATAAGTTGAATTTGTGTGATTGTAGAAGAGTATAGAGAAAAAATAACACGAACACGATTTAAAGTACAAAAATTAATTCATAAAATTAATGAAGAATCCAGCGCTAATAATCATTGGCAAGATTTCAACATATCTCTTAACAGCTCGAGCCGGAATGATAAAGAACGCATTAAGTTGCCAAAGTTAATTATACCAAAATTCTATGGCGAAATTAGTGATTGGTTATATTTTTGGAATGCATTTAAATCTACCATTCATGAAAATGATAATGTGTGAAAAGTTGATAATTTTAAATACTTAAGATCATTTTTGAGAGGTTCTGCATTCAAATTAATCAACGGATTAAAATTAACAGAGGGACATTATGATCACTCAATTGATATTTCGAAACAAAGATTTGAGGATAAGAAAGTTTTAATTAATATGCACATTGAAAAATTACTCCAAACCAGGCCATTAAAAAACGCAAGTGATGTAAAGGGTTTCAGTAACCTCTTTAATCATATACAAAAAAAAAATATTAAAAGTTTAGAAAGTTTATCTGTGTGAATAAGCATAGCTATTCAAGGATTTTGGTTCCCTTTTTAACAAAATTATAGCCACATGACCTTCTTTTGGAGTACAATAAATTACAGATCAATACTTGTGGTTGCGAAGTTGATATGCTAACAGACTTTTTGTCTTCACAGCTTACAGCTAGAGAGCGAACTTTTTTAAATGTAAATAATTCTGTTTCGGAAATGAATCAGGGTGCTAAAAGAATCACTCGGAATACCGGCGCCAAATTACTGCATCTACACTGTTTAATGAGTCTAGGAAAATTAAAAATGATCATATTTGTTTATTTTATAAATCGAACAGACATTCTACCAATGCTTGTATAAATAATCAATCAAGTTTGGAAGAGAAGGTAGAAATTAGTAAGAGAGCTGGTTCTTGTTTTAGGTGCCTGAACCATAAAATTAATAAACGACATATTTCTTCATCTTGTAGGGCAAATGTTAATTGCGATTTCTGTTCAGGGAGACACGTGGCTATAATGTGTATGGGAAGAGGAAAATCGCGGGGGGCTTTCAAAAATGGAAAATAATGACATCGCGTTAAATAATACAGCTACTTGAAAAAAGGTTATGTTACAAACGGTTATTGTTAAAATTTTGGGGGCTAAGCAAAAACATTTGATTAGATTAATTATAGATTCTGGCTCATCGGATAGTTACATTTCAGAATTCACGGCGCATAAACTACAGTTAAAGTATATAGTATATGAAAATGTTGTGCATGGACTGTTTGGAGGTTACAGAAGAAAGAGAACACAAAAAATATGTTATTAATCTAAGTAATGTAGATAATAGTTTCGATTGCGCGATTAATGTAATGGAACAAAAAAAACTATTTGTGCACCGATTCCTAAACTGGAAAGTGTGAAATTTAGAAGAAATTAAAAATTGATGAATCGCCCCTAGTGGGTAAAATCCTAGCTGAACCCACTGGTGATTTTTGGCTCGAAAATGTTTTCACCAAATGGCACCAAAATGAGAAACACAAGTTTTTCAAAATGGCGTAAAAGGCGAAGGGACGCCTGCAAACAATTTGTAGTAAATGTTTTACATTTAAAACAGTACGAAATGCGCTTTTTGCAAATATAAAATCGAAGAAATACATGCAATTAATCATTTTAAAAACATAAAAACGGGGAAACCAATGAAATTCATTTTTAAAAAGCACTCTAAAACCAGCACATGATTTACATTTAAGAAAAAGGGATGAAATGAGCGTTTCGCAAAGATGAAATCAAAGAAATACATTAAATTAATCATTTAAAAAATTTTAAAAGACACTTATACCTTACGCTTGCGGTTCGTCTTTTTCGGGTGGTGGATACACCCTTGCGATTGATGGGTGGGTACACCATGCAATCATACATACCTCACGGCAAAACATACCAATCCCCGATGGTATTATTATTGAATTTCAAGTCATTCACAACGAACTCATTCATGCTCTTGCCGAAACAATATCTGGTCAAACGCAAGATAACAGTCATACCAAGCTTGCTTTTGTTAAACCAAGTGCCCTTTCTTACACTCCGAACGACGTCGTGGGGATTATTTTTCGACTGGCTGCGGCAATGCCATTCGTAGCCATCAACCGTTCCCTTTCGTTCTTGCAAACTTATATCTTTTATATACTTCGGACCGGTGCAAAGGAAACAACCTTCTCAAGCGAAGTCAGGGGTCAAAAAGTATTTTTGTCCGAAAACGGCGATTTTCGTTTGACCCTTTTTAGGGTTGCCATTTTTTTCAGGCGTTTGAAATACAATATTTTGATGTGAAATGGTGGGGTTACCATATTGTAACTTTATCGCTAAAATTGTGGCACCAAAAAATTTTGGTGACAGAAGTGGCTCCTCCTAGGACTCAACCAGTGCGGGTTATGCAGGGAAATTGTTTACAGGAGAAATTAAGAATCTGCTGAGTGAACTCGTTGAGATGAATACTTATTTCGGACAGATTTTAATGGGGAGAATGGTTGAAGCTTCGGCGCTAATGAAGTTCTTTTATCGCTTAATGTTAGTGATTTGAAAATTTGTGACTTATGATCACTTGATTAGCTGGGAATTAAGGAACCGAGTATCTCTCAGTCAAAATCGGAATTTGTGGAAGCGGTGAAGGAACATTTTGTGTGTTCGTTAAGAAGAAATGACGTTGGTAGATTTCAGGTGTCAATCCCGTGGGTAGAGGTTCATCCTGAATTAACGGATAATAGAAACATTGTCGAAAGACGATTAAAGTCTTGCGTAAGGACTTTACAAATAAGAAATTCTCTACAGGACTATGAAAATATATTTAAGGAATGGGTCTTCGGGAAAATTATAGAACATGTTCAACCAGAGGAGCTTGCAAGGGAAAAGGGCCATTTCTTACCGCATCGACCCATCTTTAAATAAAACTCCACCAGGCGAATCCGACCAGTATTCGATGTGTCTGCCAAAGATTAATTTGGATTCGCTGAATGATTGTATTGAAAAGGAACCAAATTATTTGGAATTTATCTCAAAGCTTTTAAACAAATTTCGACAGGGAAAATATGGGGTGATTTCGGACATACGGCGAGCTTTTCTCCAAGTAAAAGTTGCACCTTCTTATAAAAAATGTCTCCGGTTCCTAATGTGAGAGGAGGGCGATACAAGAAAACGTATTGTTTATTCACATTGCCGTGTTTTTGGAGTCAACACAAGCCCATTTTTACTTGCCACGACAATCAATTACCATTTAAAAAATGCGGCGGAGTCCCAAAAGGGAATAGCTGCTAAGTTAAAAGAATCTATGTATGTAGATAACTACGTTACGAGTGTCAATACTATAGGTGAGTAAACTCTTTCATTAAGGTATCTAAAGAATTAATGGCTTCTGCTCAATTTGACCTAAGGGGATGGAAACATAACCGACCAGCCAGTAATTAGAAAAGTTCAATATTGAACCTGTCCAGTGATGAATTTAAAGAAATTGTCTCAGTCTTGGGACTTAAATTTATATAGTGTTACCCTTTCGTGCGAGATAAAAGAGCAAAATCAATAAACGCTTAGTAAGCAAAGCGTATTGTCTAATTTGAGCCAAATTTTTGACTTCATTGGGTTCCCGTGCCCGGTTACCATTGTTCCGAAGTTAATCTTACAGGATTGCTGGAGGGAGAAAATTAATTGGGACACAGAGCTTTCAGATATTTTAGGGAAAAAATTTCTAAAGTGGGCTAATGAGCTAAGTTACCTAAAAAGATATAAAAATACCAAGAAAACAACTTGAACTAAATGAGAGCGCTACTCTACATGTCTTCGTAGATGCTAGCAATTCTGCTTATGCAGCTTTAATTTTTATTAGAAATATTTATAAGGGTATCGTTAGTTGTTAATTACTGCAAGCTAGGGTAAAGGCAGCGTCCATAAAATTGATTACAATTCCTAGATTAGAAATCCTTGCGTGTACCATCGGAGACAGACTCGTTTACAATGTGAAGGAAGATCTTAACTTAAAAAACGTGCCAACTTTCATCTATAAATACTCAATGAATGCGTTATACTGGATAAAGAAAGAAGATTATTGGGGGATACACGTTTATAGCTAACATAGTCAATGAAATACGGAAATTAACGGATCCAGAAGCTTGGCGACATATTCAAGGGAAATTTAATCCAGCAGATTTGCCCTCGAGGGGCTACAATTCTAAAGCTTTATTTAAATCCAATTGGTGGGAGGGACCCGACTGGTTAAAGCTAATCCACGAAGAATGGCCAGCTAGAGAAATAAAGCCCAATATGGAAATTATCATTTCAGAGAGAAGAGCTGTATTCACAACTACTACTTTTGACTTTTGTAGATTTGTATTTTTTCAGAAAATATCTTCTTTTAAGGGGACTTGGCACCTTTCAAAAACCTAAAATCGATGAAAATATCGATTTTTCAATTTTTAGTTTAAAATGTAGTTTGATACCTTTGGTACAATTGAGGGAAGTTTTGAAACGATCTGATTATTTTAAACGCAGTAAAATGCATTTTAAATATTTTGACAGCTCTGTCAGCAGTTTAAATGCCACGCCCACCTCAATGTTTACATTTTTTTACTTGAGAATAAATCCATTATTTTACATTAAAAACTACAGAGAAGCAGAAGAATCCGTTAAGCTGTGACTGTAACTATCAGCAAAGTTGTTTATTTACATTAGCTTTGCCATTTTCGCTTGCTGTGTGATTTTTAGTTTCATTAGTTTTTAACTTCATACAAACCTAAAACAGCATTTTTAATGCTACTTCAATCATAATTTTTAATGCTACTTCAATCATACATTCATTCGTTTTATTATTTCTTATCTCAACTATGCCTCTTAGAAAACGTTCAGTACGTGCTTTGCAAATGAATGAAAAGCGATGGTGTAAAGCGAAAGTTGATTGTGAAGTGAACAAAAATTCAGTTTTTTCAAATGTACGCCTGGAAAAATTGAACACTGTGGTAAAAAAGGATACCTCTGCTATTGGAAATTATATATTGGTGGACTTTAACCAAGTTAACAATCTTCTTCGAAGTGCAAAGTGCCAATATTGTAAAAAACAAACTTTGAAACTGGAGCTTGGAGCCAAGTTGGGATTTTCATGCAATTTAAAACTAGTGTGTAACAATTGTGATGAAAACAAAACTGTTGTAAACACATTTCTAAAGTCTGTTCCGACCGGCCATGATGTGAATTTGAGAATAACTCAAGCTTTTTTACATATTGGGAAAGGTTATTCAGCTATAGAAAAATTTTGTATGGTGATGAATATAGATCCTTTTCATCAACTACATATGGGAAGTGTGCGAGACGGCTGGATATGCATATACTCTGGCATCTGAAAACATATTTGCGGAAATCCACCGAGAAATTAAAAATGTGTACGAGAATGGAGCTGAAATCACAGACTTAAGTGTTAGTTTTGATGGAACGTGGCTAACTCGTGGTCACACCTCACTTATCGGTGTAGGATGTGTTATAGATATGCTCACCGGATATGTTGTTGACTTTGAAGTGATGAGTAAGGTGTGTCGTCATTTGCTCTGTGGCAAAAAATAAGCTAGGCCAGTCAAGTGCTGAATTCAGCATATGGTATGAAGGACATAAAAGCGAATGTGATATAAATCACTTGGGCTCATCTACATCAATGGAAATGGAAGCTGCATTAACCTTGTGGAAAAGATCCACATCACTTGGATTCCGTTATATTACAGTATTATACGATGGTGATTGTAAAACGTTTAACTACTTGTGCGAGAAAAAGTGTATGGACCTGACATTGTGATAAAAAAGGAAGAATGTATTAATCATGTTAGTAAGCGGTTAGGATCAGCTTTGAGATCTACTGTAAAAGACTGTCGTGCTCAAGGTATTTCTTTAGGTGGTAAAGCTCATAGTAGTTTGAAAGAAGCCACGATTAAAAAATTAACTACTTACTACCAAAAGGCTATTTTTGAGAAACAAAGGGGATGTGAATGCTATGAAAACAGCAATATATGCTACATTGTTGCATAGCATTTCTACAGATGCTAAACCTCAACATTCGAAGTGTCCTGCAGGAGAAAACTCATGGTGTTTCTACCAATCTGCGATTGCTAATGGGGAAAAACCTAACAATCATAAATTAAATGTAGGAACACCAATAAATGAAAAGTTTCTTCCAAAAATTCTACCGATTTATCAAAGACTTGCATCTAATGAATTGTTAGAAAGATGCATTCGATGTGGAACACAAAATGCAAACGAAAGTTTGCATAGCATGATTTGGGCAAAGTGTCCGAAAGAAATTTTCGTAAACAAAAGACGTGTTAAGCGGGCAGTAACAGAAGCTGTCTGCAGAATACAATAAGGGTACAGTACGCACCATTGTAGAAACACAGAAAGCATTAGGTGTAGCTACTGGGGTTCAACGAAACAACTTGCTACTATCTTAGATTGTCGAAAACAAAAATTTAGAAAAACGTCGTCAAAATGCCAGTAATAAGCTGGCTCTTAAACTTATTAAAAAGCAATACATAAAAAAAGAGTTATTAGCTAGGAGGGGAGAGAAGGAATGACTTATGGCGCAGGCCAATTTTTAAAACAAACCTGTTTTGAAAAAATAATACATTTTAGCATAAATTTGTTTTACTTTATTTTATTTTAGATATTAATTTAAGTAGCAAATTATTTTTATAAAAGCTTTTAAATTTTCTATTGTACATTTCATGTATTTTTATTACATTTATTTCATGTATTTCATTTATTTTTTTAATATATTTCATAGATGTTTCTTGTAAAAATAAGTCACAATGATATTTCCTATTTTTTCGTAATTTTGGGCTCACAGACAGGCACTTTAAAAAAAAGCATATATTTTTTGTTTAATATTTTGAAATTGAATTGTATTATGTTTTATTTTAAAGGTATATATTTATACAACATATTGAAAAATTATTACAAAATTTAGACATTGTTTTGATATATATTTGCTGATTGGTATTCTTAAAAATGCATTTTCTCAGTTCGAGTTTTTTCATGAAATCATGGTCTTTAAAAAGTACAAAACTTCTACAGATATTTATCAAACAACTTGAATTTTGTGTGTATCTTTATTACAATGTGCTTAATTAAATTAGGGATCAATTTTTTAATATTTTGAATAAAAAAAATTTTATAAAAGAAAATGTAGCAGAAATCATGTTTTTTTAGCTTTTTTCCATTAATGTTTACATTTTATTTTTTTTTCCAAAACTAATTTGTTTGTTGCAAAATCGATCCCTAAAGTTATTACTCATAAGCTAATAAATCCCAAAAAAAATTTTGGTGTCAAAATAATGATAATTGTAAAAGAAGAAGAATTTTGAAAATCGGTAAAAATTTTTTAAAAACTTTAAATTTTAAATTTATGAATTTTTTTCATGGTGAAATTTCTTAATTTAGTAGTAACTGTTAATAATATACAAAAAAAAATATTTTAAAACCCTTAAATAAAAAAAAATTGAAAAAAGGTGCCGAGTCCCCTTAACAAAATCGTAAGAATAATAGCATATGTCATCCGATTTTGTAAGAATGTGAAAAGAAACCCTATTGAGAGCGAAAAAGAATATTGGAAACAGACGAAATTATGATATCGGAAAAAGTAATTTTTAAGGAAATACAGAGAGAAGCTTTTTCTGGAAGAGAGAAGTTTAACTTTAGAACTATGAAATACAGTGATCTCCTACGAGTCGAAACTAGAATTGCTTCAAGGAGAGATTTGGAAACATTTAGATTTTCAATATTGTTGCCTCACAAGCATCGAATGGTCGAAAAATTGATAATGAGCAAACACTTACAGTTGGAGCATGCAAGCGCTCAAACACAGATGCCATGCCTCAGAGAATCCCTTTGGATAATTAAGAGCAGAAAAACAGTGCGAGGGAGGATAAGAAGATGCACCAAGTGTAGAAGATTTTCTGCCTGTTCATTATAAGCCGTGAGCATTCCACTTCCGGAAAGCAGAGTCAGGGATGCTGCTGTCTTTGTAGTTACTGAGATTGACCTATGTGGACTTTTTATCCCTAAAAACTAACAAGAAAGAATAGATAGTACTTGTGATAATACAAGATAGTACTTGCCACTAGTGCTGTTTACTGAACGGTGCATTTAGATTTGGTGTCATATTTGTCTACCGAATGTTTTATACGGCTATTCGGTGGTTCATTGCGAGAAGAGGACGCCATTCCACTATCTACTACGACAATAGAAAGAATCTTGTAGGTACAGCTAACTTTTTACAGAAGATTGATTGGGGGAAAATATCGAAAATGTTGCATCAGAAAAAAGGATTTTCTGGAAATTCAGTCCTCCTGCTGCACCCTGGCGGGGTGGTTTCTTGGAAACGCTGATAGGATTATTGAAGAGCATTCTGAGAAAAGTTCTGGGGAGAGCTTGTTTGAGTGAAGTGAAGAAATATTCACTGTTTTATGAAAACGCAGAGAACTTAATTAATTGTCGACCCTTAACCTACCTCATGGAAGATGATCCTAATGAATTATCAGCACTTACACCTTTTATGTTTCTCCAGGAAATTAGAGAGGTTGGTGTTCCGGATATGGATATGTTAGATTCAAAATAATTGAACAAAAGGTGCGCTTATAGACTAAAATTGCGTCAAGATCTGTGAAACCGCTTCAGAATTGAATATCTAGAAATACTGAAAGACTATTCAAAAGTTAAAGGAGAGTCGTCCATTAAAGATCATCTTGTACTAATTGGTGAGGCCAACAATAAAATAATCATCTGGCCTTTACGGAAAGTCACAAAGATATATAAAGGAAAAGACGGAACAGTGTGTATGATGGAAATGAAAGCTCAATTTGGAAGTGTTGAGACCAATTCAAAGGCTCTATTCGCTAGAAGTGACTACAGTTGGCTCTTTACTATCAACAGAAAGAGGCGTAGTGGATGGTCCTTGCCTCGATCAAGATCAAATTCCTGTGGTGGAAAGAGAGCGTCGTTCTCGTTATGAAAGAATTTTGCAACAAGCTAAGAGACTTGATTACCGATAAATTATTTTGAACTTTTTCATGAACATAAATTTAATTTTTTATAGTTACTTTAATGTGTTTTTTTAGTTTTTTACAGGACGTTTATTCTTGCTGTTTTGGATTCTTCTACAACTTCAAATCTAAAAGGTGGAAGAATGCCACAAAATTCCACCTTAGCAATTTCCAACCAAGCTATTACCAACCAAAAGGCGCCTGCAGCGCCACCGCTTGAAGGAACTTATATAATTAAATATATAAATATACACGTGGAAGAAACGCCCAGTCAAAGCAGATAATGCCAAACAGAGAAAGATTGAGAAACTACGTAATATCTTGTACAAGTTGTTAATGATAGAAATGTTATTTGTCAAGTGTGCCGTGTTAATTGTGTGTTTACTCTAATGTATTATGTGTGTAGTAGCAATTAAACTTTTTAGAAGTTTTAGAAGTTCACAACCTTTGTTTTATTTGGACTTTGTTTTCTTCAATACATGGCAGCCCTTCATTGACAAGGTAAGTCTTTCACCTTGATCTTTTTTTTTTCATTTTTTAAAAACAAAAAGTGAAAATCGGAGACATTTCAATTTGTTACAAAATTATAACACTTTATTTTACATATTATATTAAATAGTTAAAAATCTAGGATTCTTCTCTCTACATAACTTTCCTCAGAAGAAAAATAATCATTACTTTCAAATCGAGAATTTTTGAATCAGTAATTAGCTTAAATACCGTCCTTTCATTTACATAACGTATCGATGCATGTCCGATGTAAATTAGAAAGGTTCAAATGGAAGAAATTTCTGTGAAAATAAATTTGGCAAGTGGAAAAGTTATTTTCTTCTTAGTAATTGATTCGCAATCAAGGAAATGCTAATCAATCATCTCATCTTGTTTGAATTTTAATCTAATTATTTAAGCAGGAAAAGTTGCATTTTTTTTATTCTTTTTTAAATGAAAAGTGCAATTATTAATATTATATTATTGAGGGTATTTAAGTAAAGGATAAAATCAAACATCTAAGTATCAACATTTTCCAAATGATTTTTTTGTTTATTGTTATTTAGATTTCGTACTCAAAATTATTTAAAATTATAAACAGTTGCACAAACAAAAATAACGCGTTTACTTGAATCTAAGCCGCATCCCAAATTCTCAACTAGTTTTTGAGAAAAATGAAAAATAGAGTAAAGTTTATTCGTATCCACAATTTAATGAGATTTAAACAAATTTTAAAAGATAACTAATAAAAAGTTAATCATTTGTTATTTTACAAGGGCATATAATCTTTTAAATACATACATGGACCTGAATTTTTTCTAATTGTGCACCTTTAAACGAAGTTTTTTCCTTCAGTTCCAGACGCACCCGATTTTCAGAAGCATTAATATTGAAAATAAATTCCGGCTTAGATTCGAGTATAAGCACATTACTCAGAATCTCTGAAATTAAGAATATTTGAATTATTATATTGATCTAAGTTATAGCCTCAGGTACACATCAGATGTTCTCTGTAAACATGGCCAGTGCGCTTCATGCTTTTGAGCCGCAAAACAATTTTGAGTTAATAAGGTCTAAAATAAGGCCTCAAATTTCACATCCATGTCATACCAATATGGGCTTCAACCGATTGTGATTAACTTGATTGCATTTAACTGAAAGACCAAATCCCTACTCTGTATGTTCTGAGACAACTTCAGCTAATGTGCGGATTGTCCCCTCCCCCTGCCTTTTTTTTCCAAAATCAGCAGCTTTTAATATTGCTGTTGTTGTTTTTTTTAAATAATGTGTTACTCATTTTTAATTACGCTCCATTAGTCTTTTGAAGGTTGTGACTCTTAATGTTAATTTCTATAAGTGATATACAGGATGGTCACAAATTCATGGTACAAACTTTAAGTATAGGTACAGTACATTGTAACAATCATTTATTGTTAAGGAATTCCTAGGTGCAAGTGAAGCGGTGAGGCACAAACACAAAAAATAAGAGACGAAAGGAAAGGCAAAGTGTTCATTGAAAGCGTCGTTGACAAGTGTTTACAATAACTCTTCATTGTTGATTGCAACTAACATTTTGGGTAACCCTGCTTAAATAATCTAAATCTAAAATTAAATATATATGTCAAGCTTTTATTTATAATTTAATTATTTGGAAAACAAATATATGAAATTTTACAAGAAAAAAAATCGTGTCGGCATATCAAAATAGAAAAAAATGAAAATTTATTTTCACGTGCAGTATAGAATAAATTTATTTCAAAAAGATTACTTCATAAAACAATAGTGCCTTTTTAAATAACTTAACTAAATTTTATTTGCTCAAAGTATTTCTATGTTACTAAATTTTAATTGAATGATTACGTATTGTTGTCACAACACAAAGTCTATTGATCTAATCTAGTCATTTTGGACTGTAATCAAATGGAGATGTTGACATTCGAGCTGCTCCAAACTTCCATACCAATTCAACGAGAGGACAGTAAGTCTCGACTGAAGATTTAACTTATATCAGTTTAACACAACTGGCTTTTAGTATTAGTAACTTAGAACTCATGCGTAGCTAGGAATAATGTCGCTTATGAGTTCGCGACCTTGATTATTCGGCAGTTGAAAATTAAATATAAAATGAATATATAACACTGCAAGTCATGTGATAGTTATACTTTATTTAGTTTATAGAATCGGCTATGTGTGGCGGTGTGATATCTATATAAACTAGTACCAAACATCATGCGATGAAGATCGTTTTGGCGTGGTCGATAAAGTACTCGCGTACGGAACGGAAGGTACCCAGATCGAAACTTCCTTATTTCATATGTAGCATTGTGTTTATCTGATGTATACGTATTCTCTCTCTCTCTCTTCTGTGTCGTCTAACGAAATAAATCAAAATGTGTAAAAGATGAACTAAAAATTGTTTGAATAACATACAAATATATTGAATATGATGGTCTATGTAACTGACCAAAGGATTCTCTCTCTCACACAAACATTTAGGAAATATAACATCGGCTATATATGCACAGCGCACAGTCGCATATAATAAATTCTTCAAAACTTGTCTTACAGATAACTAAGCATATGTTTTTTTTTTTTTTTTTTTTCAAAAATTTAAGAGAAACACATTTATTATAAATACAATACATATTTTTTTTAAAATTATTAATACAAAAATAAATTGTATTAAAAGTGAAAAAAGAAGAAAAGTATTTTCCCGCTATGAATTTAAGCATTTCTAGATAATTTTATGTTTAACTTAATGAACGATAAAACATTTATCTTATATTATGATGCTAAATGTTTATTTAAAGTTTTATTTTTATAAATTGTTAAGTTAAAAGACACAAAAATGAAACTCCACGTTAACACCTTATTTACTTAAATAAAACATTAATCGATAACATGTTCTTTTTTTTGTTTCAATTATCTCTAACGTAATTCTAATGATGCTGAATGCCTAACGAACAAAGTTCACTTTTCTCATGCCTTGATATAAAAGAAGTATTTGGTTATAATCAAAAGTTACAAGTTTGCGTGACAAAAGTAATTTAGAGAACGTGTTTTCTTCTTCAACAAAGAAAAGGAAAAAGTTCATTTGATTGTATTTTTTTGGCGTAAGCCTTTTCAATTCGGGAAAATTAAAATTCTATGGATATTTATAAAATAAATTAAAGAGAATTTATAACCATTAATAATGAAGAAAACATTTTTTAATAAAGCTTTGGAGAATTGTTCCTAGTTCTTCAGAAGAATTCAATTTAGATCAGAATAAAAAAGGGGGAAATATTTGAATGTTTAATGGCGTACTTAATTTGATTTTGAATTCTCATTTAAAGGTGTGCTTTCAGAGGTGGAAAACAACAAACGTATTTGATTATTTAAAAGGGCAAAGGAGGAAATAATACTTTTAAAATTGTTTTTAGTAATAAAAAACATCTAGCTTTTATGTCTGAAATTGATTTTACTTCGTTTAATTTTGTGGATGCAAGATTAATTCGCTCGCTTTGTTAGGTAAAAAAAAAACTATTTAAGAACTGAAAATCAAAATTAAATTTTAAAGCATTTCAAACAAGATAGATTTCTTATCAAATATACCTTATAAACTAAATACATAATTGTATAGCATTATTTATTTCAAATATCTCAAAAAGAAAATTTAAGCTTTCACTACAGTTTTTAAAAATTTTGTTTTTAACATACAATTTCTGCTCTTTGAACATAAAACGCTTTTTTTTTTACAAAAACAAATGAAAAAAAAAATTTCAATTTGGCAGTTTCAAACACATTTTTATAAGGATTCATATACTTGAGTATGTTTGGTCTTATTAAATAACCAAACGATTGGTCAATTAAAACAATTGTTATCTAGCATTGATTAAAATACCTAATGATATATTAAATTGTTTAATTTTAAAGATATAATTAAAAAATGTGCTTTGATAAAATAAATATTTCGCATTTAGTAAAAAATTTGAAAATGCCATTGTTTTCATTACTTATACTTGTATTTCTCCTTTTTTATCTTCTTGTAATTCTGAGTAAAAAAAAAGTTTTAACTTGAATAATGTTTGTATTGATTAATCAGAGGTTTTGGATTTAGATTTTACATAAAAAATCTTGGTTTTTTATTTCTTTATCAAAACATTATAAGCATAATTGATTCTTTTGTAACACGCTACTATTAGCAAGTATTTTAATTTTAAAAATAAAACGTTACACTTAGGGTGCCTATCTTTACAAAAAAAGTAATGAGACACACCCTTTTTCGAAATTAAATTCATTTCTGTGTGTTTTTGCATAATTACATATTTTTAGCAACGTAAATATCATCTGATGCGAAAAAGTCGATTTCAAAATATGCATTTGTATAAATATTTCCTAAATGTCCAATGCAAAAAAATCCAAAATACATAAGCAATCAAATATGTAAAGTATCAAGACTACACGGATTAAATATATTCAAAAATACTTTTGTGTTGGAAAGTTTAATGAAACAGATAGAACGAGAAATAGTTCCGAACTTCTGCGGTTAAATTATACTGACATAAATTATATTTTAAATATGTTCACAACATTTATTATATGCAAAGAAATATGAATAGAACTTTTTTTTATTTTTTTAACAAATCTGCTTACTGCAGTAATATTAAAAAGAAATCCTTATCTAATTGCTCGTTTAACTAATTACAACTTTAAGTTCCATGACTAATTATAACTTTATTTATATTTTTTGAAATTTTTGAGAAAGGTTTCATCTTAATTGAAATATTTGAGACAAGTAAACATTTTCTATAAGTAATGCTTAAATTGTAGAGTACTTATTTATACTCAGTTAAGTGCATAAATAGAACAATTAATGATTATCCTTTCCTTAGAACTCCAAAAATGGACTGAAACCACAAAATGGAAATGTAATTTGATTGCTTTAATACACAATGTAAATTTTAATTGTTCTATTTTGAATTCGTTATTGCTAGATATTGCTTTTATACATTTAAAGTTCGAAAAGTTCAATGCTGGCAGTTTGTAACTAAAATAATACGATGAAGCAAATGACTTCAAAAGCTTAATTCCAAGTATATGTGTTAAAATGGCGTAAGCAAATTACTTGAATTCCAGAAGTGTATTTTGAAGAGGAAAGATGAGAATGTGTGTTTCCTAATTTGATGATTTTCAAAAGTGTTTAAATCTTCTTTCCAGTGTAAGACTATGCAATGCTTAAAAAATAATTTCCTTTATCAACTTAATTTATTTAACCTCTTAATACTTTAAATCAGTGCTTCTCAAATTTCAATGTTTGTGACCTAATTTTCAGTCATTATATTCGTCGCCCCCTCCCATACAATAACAATATATTTAATGCAACAATAATGTACCTTGACGCTAAAGCAACACTATGACTTTAATTATAATCAGTTAAAATTATCCAGACAAGCAGTAAATTGTGTATATGACAAGCCCATGGCAGTCTCTAGTAATTATTAAACTTGTTTTTAATTTAGTATACATAAATTGATTATCAAACACGTTGTATAGTACTTATATATTTATAAGTACATCAGTGTAAATTTGTATTTTATTTTTGAATGTGTCAGAATGTATTTTGTCTTGTTTCTCCTTTCGGTAAATTAATAATTATTTTAAACCTTGTGTTTTCGACTTTTCAACTTGTTCGTTCCTTCGTATAGGGTTATAAAGCCCCACCCCTTGAAGTTTGCGCGCCGGACAGTTGTGAGTAATGCCGCTCTAATTGAATGAAAAATTGTTTTTCTTAAATAGTTTATCTTAAAATAAACGAAGGATGTAACTGAAGTTAAATATTTGAGCATAAGTGATTTCCGATTTAATCTTCATGCACTTCAGCGAATTTAAGCGATTTTCTAGTTGCAGGTTTAATTTCATTCCATGCTTTATTTATACACTTACAGGCAATTTCTACAATTTAAAAGGTAAGAACATCGCACATTCACATCTCATATGTCTTCGTTAAAAATGAATGCTTTACATACGGCAAGTATTCCTGAAACTCTAAAAATGCCGCTTGAAAGTATAGGTCAGAGTTGTATGATTTAAAACATTTTAAAATCTAGAGCTGATGCTTATTTTATATATACTAGCTGCACGACCTGGCGCTGCACGAGCTATCTCTACTGTTACAAATTTTCCCTTTCTTTCACAAAATCAAAACTTCTAATACTCATTTTCAAAATGATTTCCACCCACCACCGCTTAGCTCAGCGTTGCTCGGGCTTTCTATTTTCCTCGTGACACCAGCATTTCTGTGTGTGCAATTGCACACAATTTGAGTGATTTCTAAAATCTTGTGAAACAATTTTCTTTTTCCGAATCTTGCTCCATTCCACTTATTTTTTATTTAAGACAGGTTTCTTTCCCCTCTCTATAGCCCAAACACGGTTCCTTTTTAGTGTAAAATTATTGCTCTACCTTCCCCTCCTTCTCACAGATGAGACATAGCTTCAAATTTCGATGTATGACTTACAAAAATAATATTGAATTAGAATTAAAAAAATCATTAATGTGAAGCAATAATAAAAAGAAAACGATTCTGATGCTAAGAGTAAAGCTTTAAAAAGTAGCGTAATGCGAAATTGAAAGTTTCTGCCTCCTCAGTATCGAACCTGGGAACTGCCGTTTCATAAAGCGCAGCCGATTTAAAAATTGCCTTGTCGGTTCCTTCGGGGAAAATCATTGAATTGAGCTTTAAAATAAAGGTAGATTTTCTTCATTATCCCATTACGGATTTTTTGGGGGGCTTCATTTTTATGTTAATGCTTTCAAACTTCATATAAATAATAGATGATGTACTTTTTAATTAACAAAGAATTCCTTTAGTAATGTAATAATAGAAATAATCATTTTAAAAAACATTATATATATATATATATATATATATATATATATATATATATATATATATATATATGTATACATACATATATATATATATATGTATACATATATATATATATATATATATATATATATATATATATATATATATATTAAAATCAAATTTCTATAAGTAATTAATTAAAGAAGAATTTACATAATTATTGAAACGATTGCTTTTGTAATCAAAAAGTATGAAACAAAAATGAAGAATGTAATTATAATTAATTACTTATTAATGACATTTTAGGCAATTTTTTCGTTTAATTTTGCAGCCACCGGAAACCCAAAAGTACATTTTTTTTAAAAAAAAGAATAGTTTATGTATGGAACAGAAATTTTTAAAATTACAAAATTATTAGATCGTGTTTTAAAAACCTCTAAAAAAAAGGGTTCCCAAAATATTTTTCAAAAATTGTAAAAAAATTCAATTGAAAGATATTGTTTTTCTAACCGTATCTTTTAAGATATTTTATCAATCTTTGTACAGATTACGTATAATATTGTTCTACAGGCGGAAAAAAAGAAAAGCATAAGCCTTTTTTAGTGTAAAATATTTTTTTCACGCGGTACAACTTATAATTCGTATTCAAAAAAAGGAAACGATTTCGACTCATTTCTTATTTAAAAAAAATTGTAAAATAATTAAATTGAAAGAAAGATATATCTATATATATAAACTGCCTTTGTAGTCTGTTAGTCTGTTTCCTTATAACTCAAGATCCAGAGAACCAAATAACGTGAAATTTGGTACACGTATACAAAATTAGGAAAGGTTCTTAAACAGGTTTCGCGTTCGTAATTCTTTCTAAATGTTTTAAAATTTAATTTTTAAGTAATTTTCCAGTGTTATGACGTCATATGATGTCACGTTCCTCACTAAAAAGGAAAATTTATACTTTACATGCAGTTTTTCAAGATTATTATATATTTTTTACTATAGCTATGTTTATCGGTTGGAATATTTATTCAATTTTTCTATTCTTTGATATTAATTTAGGATTATTTTTCGAATAAATCACTTTTTTAAGGATTATTCTTTTAACAACTAAAATTTTGTTCTGCTGTTTTGACAACATTTAGGTATTATCGCGGGATGTTTATGTGTGTGTGATTTTGCTTACAAATTAAAACTTATATATTATTACTTATTTATTACTTATTAATACTTCTAATCTATTATTACCTCTAATTCTGTACATTACTAAAACATTAGACTGGCCGCAACATACCAATTTGGCGTGATTTCAAAATTATGCCAAAAATGACTAGCCCACCAATATGAAATTAATACTATGAGTATTATCTTAGCCTGTTTTATCTTTCCCTCCAGTAATGCTTAATTAAGAGGACTTGGCACCTTTCAAAAACCGAAAATCGATGAAAATATCGATTTTTCAATTTTTAGTTTAAAATGTAGTTTGATACCTTTGGTACAATTGAGTGAAATTTCGAAAATATCTGATTATTTTAAACGCAGTAAAATGCATTTTAAATATTTTGACAGATTTGTCAGCAGTTTAAATGCCACGCCCACCTCAATGTTTACATTTTTTTACTTGAGAATAAATCCATTATTTTACATTAAAAACTACAGAGAAGCAGAGGAATCCGTTAAGCTGTGACTGTAACTATCAGCAAAGTTGTTTATTTACATTAGCTTTGCCATTTTCGCTTGCTTAGTGATTTTTTTAGTTTCATTAGTTTTTAACTTCATAGAAACCTAAAACAGCATTTTTTAATGCTACTTCAATCATAATTCATTTTATTAGTTGTTGTTATCGCTAATATGCCTCTTAGAAAACGTTCAGTACGTGCTTTGCAAATGAATGAAAAGCGATGGTGTAAAGCGAAAGTTGATTGTGAAGTGAACAAAAATTCAGTTTTTTCAAATGTACGCCTGGAAAAATTGAACACTGTGGTAAAAAAGGATACCTCTGCTATTTTAAATTATATATTGGTGGACTTTAACCAAGTTAACAATCTTCTTCGAAGTGCAAGGTGCCAATATTGTGAAAAACAAACTTTAAAACTTGAGCTTGGAGCCAAGTTGGGATTTTCATACAATTTAAAACTATTGTGTAGCAATTGTGAGGAAAACAAAACTGTTGTAAACACATCTCTAAAGTCGGTTCCGACCAGCCATGTTGTGAATTTGAGATTAACTCAAGCTTTTTCACATATTGGGAAAGGTTATTCAGCTATAGAAAAATTTTGTATGGTGATGAATATAGATCCTTTTTCATCAACTACATATGGGAAGTGTGCGAGACGGATGGATAATGCATATACTCTGGCATCTGAAAACATATTTGCGGAAATCCACCGAGAAATTAAAAATGCGTACGAGAATGAAGCTGAAATTGCAGACTTAAGTGTTAGTTTTGATGGAACGTGGCTAACTCGTGGTCACACCTCACTTATCGGTGTAGGATGTGTTATAGATATGCTCACCGGATATGTTGTTGACTTTGAAGTGATGAGTAAGGTGTGTCGTCATTGCTCTGTGGCAAAAAATAAGCTAGGCCAGTCAAGTGCTGAATTCAGCATATGGTATGAAGGACATAAAAGCGAATGTGATATAAATCACTTGGGCTCATCTACATCAATGGAAATGGAAGCTGCATTAACCTTGTGGAAAAGATCCACATCACTTGGATTCCGTTATATTACAGTATTATACGATGGTGATTGTAAAACGTTTAACTACTTGTGCGAGAAAAAAGTGTATGGACCTGACATTATGATAAAAAAGGGAGAATGTATTAATCATGTTAGTAAGCGGTTAGGAACAGCTTTGAGATCTACTGTCAAAGACTGTCGTGCTCAAGGTATTTCTTTGGGTGGTAAAGCTCTTGGTAGTTTGAAAGAAGCCACGATTAAAAAATTAACTACTTACTACGAAAAAGCTATTTTGAGAAACAAAGGGGATGTGAATGCTATGAAAACAGCAATATATGCTACATTGTTGCATTACATTTCTACAGATGCTAAACCTCAACATTCGAAGTGTCCTGCAGGAGAAAACTCATGGTGTTTCTACCAATCTGTGATTGCTAATGGTGAAAAACCTAAAAATCATAAATTAAATGTAGGAACACCAATAAATGAGAAGTTTCTTCCAAAAATTCTACCGATTTATCAAAGACTTGCATCTAATGAATTGTTAGAAAGATGCATTCGATGTGGAACACAAAATGCAAACGAAAGTTTGCATACCATGATTTGGGCAAAGTATTCGAAAGAAATTTTCGTAAACAAAAGACGTGTTAAGCGGGCAGTAACAGAAGCTGTCTGCGAATACAATAAGGGTACAGTACGCACCATTGTAGAAACACAGAAAGCATTAGGTGTAGCTACTGGAGGTTCAACGAAACAACTTGCTACTATCTTAGATTGTCGAAAACAAAATTTCGAAAACGTCGTCAAAATGCCAGTAATAAGCTGGCTCTTAAACTTATTAAAAAAGCAATACATAAAAAAGAGTTATTAGCTAGAAGGAGAGAAGGAATGACTTATGGCGCAGGCTAATTTTAAAACAAACCTGTTTTGAAAAAATAATACATTTTAGCATAAATTTGTTTTACTTTATTCTATATTAGAAATTGATTTAAGTAGCAAATAAATTTTATAAAAGCTTTTAAATTTTCTATTGTACATTTCATGTACTTTTATCTTTTATTACATTTATTCCATGTATTTCATTTATTTTTTAATATATTTCATACATGTTTCTTGGAAAAATAAGTTACAATGATATTTCCTATTTTTCGTAATTTTGGGCTCACAGACAGGCACTTTAAAAAAAGCTTATATTTTTGTTTAATATTTTGAAATTGAATTGTATTATGTTTTATTTTAAAGGTATATATTTATACAACATATTGAAAAATTATTACAAAATTTAGACATTATTTTGATATATATTTGCTGATTGGTATTCTTAAAAATGCATTTTCTCTCTCAGTTCGAGTTTTTTCATGAAATCATGGTCTTTAAAAGTACAAAACTTCTACAGATATTTATCAAACAACTTGAATTTTGGTGTGTATCTTTATTACAATGTGCTTAATTAAATTAGGGATACATTTTTCAATATTTTGAATAGAAAAAATTTTATAAAAGAAAATGTAGCAGAAGTCATGTTTTTTTAGCTTTTTTTCCATTAATGTTTACATTTTATTTTTTTTTTCCAAAACTAATTTGTTTGTTGCAAAATCGATCCCTAAAGTTATTACTAATAGTCTTATAAATCCAAAAAAAAATTTTGGTCTCAAAATAATGATAATTGTAAAAGAAGAAGAATTTTGAAAATCGGTAAAAATTTTTAAAAAAATTTAAATTTTAAAATTGTTTTTAAATTTAGGAGTTTTTTTCATGGTGAAATTTCTTAGTTTAGTAGTAACTGTTAATAATATACAAAAAAATATTTTAAAACCCTTAAATAAAAAAAATTGAAAAAAGGTGCCGAGTCATCTTAATTCAATATATAATTATAATTTTTATGTTTTATTACTTACATTTTTTTGGTGATTATGTACTGCAAATATTTTTTTACACAATACGATGTCTTTAGCAAAATTAATCAGTGATATTTTTCTTAAATATATTTTTTATCTGTTTTTGACAAGTTTTAAAATTTTGTTTGATGTCTGCCTGAAATGCAAATAGCAAAATAAATATTTTACAATATATATTGTGTTTGTACAAAAATGTTTATACTGATTTATTCAAAATATTGAGCCTTCTTTTATTTTTGATATATTTTTAAGATTTAATTTGATGTTATAACTATAGCTATACCCAGCTAAATGTTGCTGTGGCTCAGTCAGGTTTAAAAGACAGGTACTCCATAAAGTATGTCATGAGGCTTACAAAAGTAATAATACACAAGAATTCAAACAAATCTATATCTATATACATATAAGACGCATTTGTTGTCTGCTGAATAAACTTTCTCTTTCACTCTACATCAAAATTTGTTTGTGTGGTTAGTAGTTAATTATAACGCTATAATTTTGATTGAATAGGCAGATATTACATTTTTAAGTATAAAAATAATTATAACTACTTTTTTGTATTTTTTTGAGTGAGTGGATATTAACGTCGCAGTGTTCAGCTACACGAGGGCTTTTGGCGATGGACCACGTAATTTTGTACCATGGTTCAAGTGACGTGGATGACACCTGATTTGGCACCCCCTTCTCCTAACTACCACACCACATCAATTTAGCAGGAATATTCTTTGAAATTCATTCTTCCAAGATATATGTGACAGCAAGTTTTCTATGATGAGTATTTTAGTGGGTAAGGCGAATAGTTTTGTAGCAGATAATGCGTTTTCAGCGGATTGCAAATATTATCATTTTTGACCCAAAAAATAGTCAATGTCAAAATTTAAATGTCTTATGTTTGCGTATGTTTATGGAGACCTTTCAAAACGATTTGACTATTTATTTTAAGTGAACAGTGTATACAATTAATTTTACACAGTGCAAAATATTTTATTAATTCATTAGCTCTAACGGATTAAATTTCCCTAAGTGGATTTGTTTTGTTTATGTATGTCCCTTAATTTTTAATGTAGTTACCTAAAAAATATTGCATGAAAAAAATTGCTGTAAATCATAATGCGGTAGATAAAGCATTTACGTGCATCCCCCTCCTACACGGTGGGACTTACCAAACTCTAATAAAGCTTGAACTATGAAAGTAGCTAGACATTTGCCAACTTGATTCTATCGTCAACATTTCGCTATGTGTTTCATTGAATCGCCATTGTTTTCTAAGAAACGGCGTTGCTTGCGAATATTACAATTTTAACATAAAATAAATTTAACAGAAAGTAATATTAATGTATGACACTTTCAGATATAATTATTTACAATATTTTAAGTGTTACAAAACTTTTAACCATGTGTTACTTTTGCTGAGCAGAGATCAGCTTAGGGAGGTATTTTGAAAAATCGACCCTCAAGTGATTTACGGGGAGTTATAAATAAAAAAAAATCCTTTTTATCAGCTATTAGATCTACAGACTTATAATTTAACAAAGGTTATTATTTCTTTTTTTTTTCTTCGGCTGAGATATGCGAAAAGCTTTTTTTTTTTGTTTAATTGGCAAATCACTTAAAGTTAACTCATTAAAAACTTCTTTATCCTTCTCAATCTGTGTTGTTTAATTTTTCAGTTCACCCGTGCGAAGATCGGGTATACCAGCTAGTATACATATAACTTTATTGTATTAATTTTTAAATAAATTTATTTATATGCGAAGTTCCGTTGCTTTGTAAAAACATAACTTTTCCCGATATTCTCTTCAGATGGCGCCACGATGCATTTTATTGCGTTTTAAGGTTTTTAATTAATATCTATTTAACTAATCGGAATAACGGAAAAGAAATTGTCAACACAGATTCCTCGGATCATTCCCAAAATTTTGATACCTTCTGCTAGTTTCTGCGTCTTGTCATTCTTGATAAAAATGGGCTATATACCTACATAGGTACGTTGTTTACAAAAAAAATTTAATATAGATATTTTTTATGTTTTGTATTTTTGTATCACCTTCTGAATGTATCCAGTCTATTTTTCAATATTTTTTGTAGTTTTTATATATTGAACTTTTTTTTCCCACTTTTCTACATATAAAAGGCAGTCGAGTACATGGGATAGTCGAGTTTAATAGATTACAGAGACTTTGGCTCTGTTTGCAGCTACTAATGCATGGAAAGCCTTGTACCACTCAAGAAAGACTCTTATAATGCTTTTCAGTGAGAGTTGGTCACTTGTTGTCAGATCATTCACTACAAAACAGTGTAATTTGTGATTTTCAAACGTTTTTGCAGATAATTCTTCAAACTTCTTAATCAATTAGTACACATTTGACTTGAACATTTAAATTTAGCATAATTTACACTAAAAATATTTTCAGTTTGTGATACTACAGTCGCTTATTAGCTGACAATGTTTTATCTTTCAATTTAAATGTTCATATTCCAAGATTGGGTGTCGGATATTATAGAATATGTAGTATTCTGCAATACCCAACAATATATTCTGAATAAAAATAAAGTTAAAAATGAGTTTTGAGTATATTAATTATGGTCAGTTATTAATTATATAAATAGTAATGTGTATATATATATATAAATATATATATATAGCCTTATTTAAAAATAAAGTACATTTTTAAAAATTGAATGCATTGGAATGAAAACAAAACATACATTTTCTCTCATTTGAAAAAAAAAAAGATTATTTAATACTCTTTGCCAGTACATAACAGTAAACAGATTCAAAACAAATGGTATTTAGCAGTTAAGATTTTATTCCTTCTACACTCAATGATCCATGGTCTCAGACCATATCACCGAATAATCATGTGCTGTATTCGTCTACAAGCTCTCATTCACCTCAACATTATTCTTCTAAGAGCCTTGATATGTTTATTACTGATACGTCTAAGTCAAAGAATTAATCCCGTAGAGATATCACCACCACCTCCAAAAACGCAGAAGACAGATAGAAAGGCAGGAAAGCTGGATCGTCTTCTATAATAATGCATTCCTCATATAAATAGTGTTAGTAGATGAATTAAGGAAAATAACCCAAAAGAAGGAACCATAGGAACAGACATGGCTTCCATATATTCTTCAGAATATGGCTTCTTATAGCTACAAATATTAATGATTTATGAAGTCTTAATTAGTTTTCCAATGGTTAGTTTAAACATGACGCATTCCATATTACTCGTCTATTGCGTAATACATTCTATTTATTTATTTATTTTCAGTTCATCGAACTTTTCTGAATCTCTATGAATGTCTGATAGAAAAGTTCGATAAGTACAGTCACCGTTCCTCGTAATGTAGAGCCATGAGGTGGAATCTTTGCAATCCCGCCACTCTTTATATCCGAACCATGACAACTGGCAAATTTTGCGTTTCGATTCATTTAACGTTTTTTCAACACACTTCTTCATTTCTACTTTCTTTAGTAGAATCAGGAATCTATAAAGCAAGTGGACTTTAAATATCCCTGGTCACTTCATAACCACTTACTACTGATGCGACGCTAATGATTACTTATTTAATTACTTTCTTTTCCTTAATCAAAATACTAATTTCTTAACTTCCCAGGTTCTTAAGTTACATCGCATCATGACTTAAGTCAAAATTAAACACTAATATTCTATAGACCAAATACAGTAGTCTAAATCAAAAGGCCAGTTCTTAAAGTAACAATTAATTTTATTGAATTAACATATTTAAATTTAAGTAACTGTACATATACTGTATAACAAGATTGAGACTTTACTTAGCTTTGAGAGAGGTAGGCGGGATGGAGTGGGGACATGGTTGCCGCTCGAAGTCCCGCAGAGTCTGGTTCAAGGCTTGGATCTGATTAGTTTGTCTCTGTCTCTCTGTGTCCGAGTGTCTCCAAATCGGGGTGCATCCCTTTTATTTGGCGTCCTCTTCACTGCCAAATGCTAGAGCGGACTCTTTACCTTGTCCACTTAATTTTTTCTGATTGGTCCGGGACCAGCGCAGAGTTACCGCACAACGGTCAATGGCATTTTTAAGCGTGGGAAAATCTAATGACACACCCCGATATTTATGGGTGTATTGCCCCTTCCAGGCGTGGGGACGTAGGCACTCTTTGCTGAGGAATTCTCCTTCAGTGGTGGGGAAAGAAAACACATTCCACCAAACTGAGTTTGCAATTTTGAAGTTCTGTTCAATATTCTTAAATGAATCCGCGCCTCCCATCACTACTATAACGAGTATATATATATATATGTTTACTAAGTTCATAATGGCATCGAAGATGTATTTCAAAGGAAATCTGAACATTCACCTAAGCAAAAAAAATTAATAAACAAAACAATCCATATAGAAATAAAATGTGAAGGATTTGATTAATTTGTTATTTATTTGCATCCCACTTAAGGTATCCTAACCCGTTGAAAATGACCAAATTCGTACATGACCGATATTTTTGTTTTCTATTTTATTGAATACAGCTATATTTTGGCTTTACAAAACATACTTTGTTTTGTTTCTGCGCTTCTTAGAGGCCAAGTTACAATCAATTTTATTAAGTTAGAAAACGAGTTAAGTTCAAAACGGACGCATCCACACTCGTGGTGCCAAGATGAACGCATGAGTCCTGCATGTATTCAGTATCATCATACGAAGTCTCCATCTGGCGTGTCATTGTGGTCCATAATCGGGTACAAGATACGAACATCTCCTGTTCGCATCTCTCTCTCTCTCTCTCGTCGATAACCTGAACCGAAACTATATTACAAATTAAGACCGTGGCTGCGCCCTATCTGCGATGTCTCGAATGCATCACCTTTGAAAAAGATAACGCAAAAGCACATGTTACCCATCGCGTTCTGCCCCATCTTGACACAAGTGAATGTTCGACAGTTGCCCTGGCCACCACGCTCTCCATATCTCTTCCCCATTGAAATATCTGATCATGGTTTGCTGAACAACTGTGCTGTCACAATTCTCCATCCTCTACGATTGATGATGTGTGGCATAATCTTGAATCAAAATGAAAGGGCATCGCGGTATATGTCACCCAAGCCCAGTTCGACTTCAGCCGTATTATCTGCCAATAGTGTTTATTAATTTTGGAACCTGTTAATCCCCAAATGGCATATGAATCAGATCCTATGTTCCTTTTTCGATACGTTGTTTGTATAAAAAGTAAAGTTTTGTTATTTTTTTTTCATTCCTGGTGTTGATATTTTAAAGGCCATCGGTGTATACGTGGACTCTTTGGAAGCTGTAAAATATGTGTAAAAGAATAAAATCCTATAAAATAAAGAAGTTGAAAAGCATATAATTTTATTTAGCCGTAGTACACTGCTATTTAACTTTCGAGAATTCTTCGACGTGATTTTTTCCTGGAGTTCCGCTCAAAGTAGCCTGAATTGACATAAACTATTAAAAATGTAAATAAACACTCTAATCCAGTGATTCTCAAACTGTAGGGCATCCCCCTAAGGGGGCATGATAACCCTATGTGGGGGTGCGAGTATATCGTAAATAAAAGATTATTTTTAAAAAAGTAACAATTTACTGAAATGCAGTAAGACAAAATATGCATTCTGATAAAGTAAGAGAAAAATGAAATACACATTTACACTGATATGGTATAGAAATAAATTGATAAGTATTTGTGATAATGTGTGTGTATTTGTATAGGTAAATTGCCATGATTATTTTAACAATACTTAATTAAGAATAAGTTTAATAATTTCTAGTGACTCCCATGACCTTCTCTTGCAGAGCGAAATTTTTATAAACAGAAGGTGTGTGTGTAATATTAGAAATTGACACTATAAATTTGTTTTCTATATTTTTATGTTACCTATTAAAATTTAAACATTAGAAACAGATAAGTATAAATATATAAAAAGAAGAGAACATCAATTTCTAATATAAAACTTTTCCTTGAAAACCTTTGCTCTACTTAAACTATTACTTAAAAGTAACCTAAAACATTTATTACATTAAAGTAACACATACAAAATTTAATACTTATGTTGATAATTTGTACTGTTTAAAATTAAATTTATATTGTAGCTTTAGTAACGAAGTACATTATTACTGTATTCAATGCATTGTTATTGTATGGGAGGTAACAATAATTATGACTGAAAGTTGGGTTGCAAATATTGAAAGTTTGAGATGCACTGCTCTAATATGAGCTTTATTCAATTCACAGAAATGTTTCAAGTATAGATATTGACTATAGTATTTATTTATGCATAAGATTTAAACTTTTATGTGAGAGCTGTGTTGATGTGACTATTGCCATCTGGTCAGCAAAGGCCAGATCAAGGCCCACGAATTTCATCATGGCAACTGGCTGAGTGACGCCAGTCGTTAGTCGTAGCTTTGAGCACCATGCATGTGACAGAACTCTTTAGCTCGGTTTTACCCCAATTTTGAGGGATAACACTCAAAGGGTGACCAGGGGCCTACCACTTCTCTTCCTCTTCCACCAACCTCACGAGAGGACTTGCGGCTCGACGGCTATTTAGAGAACCCCCATGCCTCAAAGGCACTATACATTTACAAGCATCCATGTCTTCTCCGGGATTCAAACCCAGGCACTATGTGAACACTGAAAGAAATATTCAGATAATTTGTGACATCTTACGCGTCTTTTCTTTAACAAGTCCTTTGGGATCTTTGGGCCAGAATTAATGGCAACTCTTTTCCGACCAAATCCAAGAAATGAAATGTGAATAAGAGATGAAAATAAACGGACTCTATATATAGCGGATCTTAGAGTAAGCGAGATGGCAATGTAAAGAAATGTTAGACAATTGATGTGGGTTGTGGCAGTTGATGGTTACTACAGTTCGTGTTTCAAGTTGAATGAGTTATATGTGACGTGGATACATATATTGGTGCTCGATTAGAAGGAAGCCGTACAGTTGCATCCCACTGCATATAAAGACAAGAGCTACTACAAGGTATAATAAGGTAGGATTGATTACTTAATATTAGAATCGAGGATTAGGTGGTTCGCATTTATTGATATTGGTCTGAATTAGATTGTTTTATTATAAATATATATATATATATATATATATATTGTGTGTTGCGTATTGCGTCATCGTAGATTCTCTCATATTAATTATAATAGTTGAATTTGTTAAAGGTTTAAGTTGAATATCTTAATAAAGTCATATTAAGATAATGTTTCATCCTTGTTCTTCGCTAATCCAACACCTCTAGCTCACGCTGATACTTCGAGAGATGTACTTCCAAGGGGAGGAACATCACAAATTTATTTATATTTTCGTATACTGATCAGAATCAAAACTGAACAAGGATTGAATAATTATTAATAATTAATATTATTTCGATTTTTAAGAGGTACCATCAGACTAAGAAATCCATCATTACTAGCCAATACATTTTTCACTACAACAGAAATCAGAAAAATATGACATTAGAAATTATATATTTATCCTATAAGGTAATATTAGAGGGCATGCCATGGAAAGATTTAAAAAATAATACATTTTATTCACTGCATCTTACCGAAATATTTTGATCAAGAAGTGAATAGAAATAATCATATTTCTAAAACTTCTCTAATCAGATTATCTTGAAAAATCAATAGGAAATAAAATGAAAGCTAAAATTTTCCCTTTAATGTGCACTGCTTCTTAAATTTATCAAATTATGTCGATAAAGAACACATGGGGAAAAATTATAGGGAATAAAGGGGAAATAAATTTTTGATTGGATGATTTACATAATTCAGATTTCTACGATTAACTTATTTTCTAAGAAAAACACGGAAAAATGGGCAATCTTTGAGCTCTTCGAAATGATTATTCCCTATTTATGTAATCTTTTTAACTAATAAATTGTAAAACTCAATCTGAGGTATCAAAGATAAATAGAACTTTTTGAAATTAGATTAACTCTTAATGTTTTATTCTTTTTATGAATTAGGATATTACATCAAAAATTTTGTTTAAAATATCAAACGTTATAAAATGCATAAAACTGGGTTATACATGAAAGATCAGAATCTTTTTATTTTATTAAACCCTAATAAGATGATATAAATATTTTTTTTAAAATATAAGATATAACTGATGATTTGTATAATTGGGATTTTAATGGGAATAGTAAGTAATTTCTGTGAAAATTTTGATACCACTATTCTGTTAAGGGTGTGCAAAATTTGTGAGTATGGTAGTTTTAATTTCCTTTTCACTATACATTGCTGTGCAAATATTTTCAAAAGGAATTTACGAATTGGTTACTTGAAGTATAGTAAGAATTATATAAATAAAAAGTGTTTTTTTTCAGGTATAGAAATTTAAGTTGGCATTACTTTCCAAGATGGTGACCGATTTAACAGCTGTCAAGTGATTTATTCTCAGTTTGGTTTGGCAATTCATCAAAACGATCATCCAGCAAGGCGTAGATTCGTCGAATGGGCCCAAAACGAGATTGTCGTTGTTCCCGATTTTCATAAGCGAATTTTGTTTAGCGATGAAGCGCACTTCTGGTTGAATGTCTACGTCAACAAACAAAACTGCTGCATTTGGAGTGAAGCTAATCCACAAGTGTATGTCGAAACACCATTACATCCAGAAAAACTGACTGTTTGGTGCGCTTTCTGGGCTGGTGGAATCATTGGTCCGTGCTTCTTCAAAAACGATGAAGGCCACAACGTTACAGTCAATGGTGATCGGTATAGAGCCATGATTACTAATTTTTTTATACCTGAATTGAACAATCATGATGCCCAGGAGCTGTGGTTCCAACAAGACGGCGCAACATGTCACACAGCTCGTGCCACAATCGATTTATTGAAAGACACTTGGTGACCGCCTAATTTCACGTTTTGGACCTGTGAATTGGCCTCCAAGATCTTGTGATTTAACTCCGCTAGACTATTTTTTGCCGGGCTATGTAAAGTCATTGGTCTATGCGGATAAGCCACAAACGCTTGACCATTTGAAAGACAACATTCGCCGTATTATTGCCGATATACGGCCACAAATGTTGGAAAAAGTCATCGAAAATTGGACGTCCAGATTGGACTACATCCGAGCCAGCCATGGCAGTCCTTTGCCAGAAATCATATTTAAAATGTAATGCCCCAAGATTATCTTTCAAATAAAAAAAATGCATGTCGATCGAATAATAAATCGTTGTTTTATTGCAATTTAAAGTTCTGTATCTCTAAAAAAATACCCTTTACTTATTTCAATTTATTAAAGTTTATCACAAGAACTCAAATGTTGTTCACTATTTAATGAACACATATAAACAATTGAAGATATGGCTTTGCCCATTTTTAGTCATAATTTTCATCGACCCCCGAAACAACAGATGTGTATTAAATGCAATAATAATATACTCATATGCTAAAGTTACACAATGCGACTTTAATTATAATTTTTACAAATTATCAAGATAATTATTTATTTTATGTATAATTTTGAATATGACAATCCCATGGAAGTTAGTAAATTAGTGTTTAATTTAGTATTGATAAATTAATTATCAAATTTTTTTCACCACACTGATACATTTATAGGTATCTAATTTTAAGTGTGAATATATATTTTATTTTTATGTCTGAATGTGTATTTTATTTTGGGTCCTTTCAGTAAATTGATAATTATTCTAAATCTTTTTCCAAGTTTCCATATGCTCGCGGCTTCCACATGGGGTTATCACAACCCCCTAGAAAGCACCTTCCACAGTTTCAGAAACGCTGGTATGTTATGACTTTTTCTTTGGTTCACATTGAAATTTAAGAGATACACTTCTCAAATGTTAACACGTCAAACCCTGTAAACAGGTCTTATTGGTTTGTCTCTAACAAGCTGTTCACAATGATATATCCCAAAGTACAGTATCGTGTTGTCGTCATAATCAACACTCTAATCTGCATTCAAAATTTTGAATGAATTTTTTTTTTAGTTTTGTCTTCAGCGTTTGCAATTCGAACCCTTTAACATTTAAATATAATTTAGTGTTATCAGTGATTTGAATGTACCTCTTAATTTGAGCAAAGTGATTTCGGTGCACTGCATAGTATTCAAGATCATTTCGAATATTCAGTGAATTTTCCCTAAGCAACTTCTTTCAAGGAACAGTATTGTAACCGCTAAGCATGAGGATTGCGATAGAAATTGTCATTTCTTTCGTTTCTATTTTAAAGTCAGTCCTCTTCTACTTTTTCGCCATCATCGGAAAACATCATAATCCTGCTGGATGTAAAAAAACAACAACCATGCACTGTTTTAATTTCATCCGTAATCAGCCTCTTTTAAGATTATTAGACTTATAAAGCTTTTTTTTTTCTATTTACCGTCTTCTGTTCTCCCTTTGCAACATCTGTGCTTGAAGAAACTTCCGATTCCGGAATCATAATTTATGCTTTCTTTCTCACGAAGTTTCAACTTTGTACCAAGTCGTCTTCTAGAAAATTATCAGTAAGGCCTTTTCATCCACTGAATCTCCATCAGATATGACGGCAATATCAGAAGGTTCAATATATTTTTGTTTTCTGAATCTGAGTCCGAGGTTAGCTCATCAGAGATTGGAAGAGCCTCTTTAAGAGTTATATTTCTAAAAAAAAGGAATGTGTTTGAATATAATTTGATTTAACTCCAATTTCTCAAGGAAAAGTGATAAAAAAGTGATCGAGTGAGAAATTACTGATTGAAATTCACTAAAATTCAAAATATGTACCAGAATTTGTATAAAGGGTTGTTTTTCTTTTTTGTAAGCCATCACGCTATATCTCCCCTTATTTTGCTTGTAAATTTCTACAATCAAATTATATGTTTTAGATATTGTTTATACTTATAATTGCATTATGATAAATATTACAATCTGTAAAAATGAAAAGAATAACCTAAACTTATTGTAAATAATTAGAAGTATTATAGCTGGTACCAATGATATTCAAATAAAATACATGTTTATAAAATATAATTATATGTTCTTGAATCATTGAACTTTCATTCTACAATCTCATAAGACAAGAAATGGATCATTTTTTTACATAAACAAAGAAAGAAAATCCCAACTTACTTTTCACGATGTGCCACTTTAATTCAGAAAGATACACATTCTTTTATCACTCAAGTACAAACTTTAAAGTAAATTACTTAATTGAAAAAGAAATCCCTAGATGACTTCTCTCTCTCTCTCTATCAAACTTTCATAAAGTGAACTTTATTATCAAAATTTGTAATAATTTGATGCTTGACAAAAACTTTCTTTTCCATCGTAGTATAGGCTACCAAAATTCACTGTATATGGTTTTCGGTGTTTTTAAACATTGCTACACCACATTACGATCGTTACTCAAAGCTTGCTCTGAAGAGTTCGAGTTATACTTACGTCGTCTATAAAGCTCCACGAAGGTTATTGGTCCGCACCACTCCAATGGAAGGACAGTTGAGCCTCAACATACTTAACGTGCATCGACTTCCTCTGCACGAAGGGTATATGGTGGTACTAGACATGAACTCATGACACGCCAAACACAAGTGAGTTACCTTGACCACTAGGCTACCGCGGCCACTTTAAAGAGTCTCAATCGCCGTTATACGGTAGCATTTTATTATTTATTATTAATTTTACTTTTATTATTTGGATTTTTTTAGTGATTTATGTTAAAATTTCTCAGTCAAACACGTATGCCTGAAGTGAATTTTCCATTGCAAAAATTGAAATACACAGAGAGAGAGAAAGAGACTCAATATATTTTTTTCTTACATTACTCTTAATATTCACCTAAAAATACATGTGTCAAATTATCATTTTAATCCCGAAATGAAAATCACAATTTTTATCAGAAAATTATTTCGAATTTTGAAATAGAAACAGCTTTTTTAAGCTCAACATGCAAAGAAATCGGTATTGTATATTAATAATTCTTAAAGTTTTGTACATTTGGAGAACTTTTTTTTGAAAGAGTAGCTCTAATGATAATGTTTATAAACGATCGTACTAAGTTTCATGCTTAGCTAAAGACTGAATATTCTTCTGAATTTTATCTCTCGTACTCCTAACAGAGACGTTTTTAGAATTTATAAATCATGCTATTCTAAAAATCATGATATTCTAAAAATCATCACTAGCTGGTATATCCGTTCTTCGCACGGGTGAACTTAAAAATTAAACAATACATATGGAAGGATAAATATTTTTTTTAATGAGCTAATTTTACGCGAATTGCAAATTAAACAAAAAAAAGCTTTTTGCACATCTCAGCTGAACAAAAAAAAAGAAAACAAAGAAACACCTTTGTTAAATTTTAAGTCTTAAGATCTAATAGCTGAGCAAAAGTATTTTTTTTTATTTATAACTCCACGTAACTCTTTGGAGGGTGGATTTTCGAAAATACTTTAGGATCACTACATTGAAAAATAAGGGATAGACATAAACAAAGTACTCAACTTTGGGAAATTTAAACCGTTAGAGCTT
The DNA here is from genome assembly GCA_019973935.1 of Trichonephila clavipes. NCBI lineage: Eukaryota > Metazoa > Arthropoda > Arachnida > Araneae > Nephilidae > Trichonephila > Trichonephila clavipes. Next base: position 1,725,966 of record BMAU01014915.1, read on the forward strand.
ATTAATTAAATAAAGATATTCCACTGTAAAATTAATTAGATACAACGTTTACCTAAAATAAATAGTTAAATCGTTTTCTAATGTCTTCATCAACATACAAAAAACATAAGACACTTAAATTTTGACATCAACAATTTTTTCGGTACAAAAATGATAATCTTTGCAATCCCCTGAAAACGTAATTTTTGCAACAAAACTATTCACCTTCACCGCTATAATGCTCATCATACAACCCCGCGCTGCCCTACATCTTGGAAGAGTGGATTTCAAAGAATATTCCTGCTAAGTTGGTGTGGTGTGGTAGTTAGGAGAAGGTGGTACTATCTGTGGTGTCATCCACGTCACTTGACCATGGTTCAAAGTTACGTGGTCCGTCGCGAAAAGCCCTCATGTAGCTGAATAGTGCGACATTAATATTCACTCACTCCAAAAAATACAGTACAGTAGTTATTATTATTTTTATATTTAAAAATGCAATATCTGCCTATTTAATTAAAATTATAGCATTATAATTAACTACAAAAAAGTTAAACAAATTTGTCCAAATGTTGTAGTGTGAAAGGCAAATTTATTTACTTTAAGTACCAGAAGCGGTAAAAATATTTATTTTGATATAAGGATCAATTTCTTTTGGTCCACACATGAATAAAATAAATAGTAGCAAATATAAAGAGGGATTTAAAATAACCTCTCCCTCAAAACTTAGTTTTATTCTGAAATAAAAAGTAGAGATTACACTGATCACTGGAAAATATTAGAAGTCATCGCCTTGCGTATACAAAACAAAAAGTGTTTTTTTTTTCAAATATGCTGTCATGGGCTTTTTTGTAGCGCACGCCAGAATTACTTGCAGACGGCAGAATTTTTTCCTATTTACTTGACAAATATTGTTATGTTTTGGACACCTCACACAATATCTTTATTAATTGTAGCATAAGCTATAAATTATAGCCTATGTGTTATTCTGATATATAAGCTACATTACGGTAAAGTTTCATTAAAATCCATTCAGTTGTTTTTGCTTGAAAGACACCCAAACATATCCTCACAAACTTTCGCTTTTATAATATAAATTAGGATATTAGTCTAAATACTCTAACGTATAACATTATTAAACACTTTTATTTTGTTTAGCATATAAGATAGACTTCTGTGTTATGGGATTCACTATGAGATAAATTTCTATGTAATCAGATATTTCAAAGAAATTGTACACGAAAAAAATAATTTTATTCGGAATATTGTGACATATGTTGCTTAAAATATAGTATTAATTATTTATGATATTTTATCCTAATAGGAGAGAAAGAGTGATATGCGTTATCATTTTTACCCTTTCTATGTGGGCTACATTGAAGAATCGCATTGCTGATAATAAAAATGGTTGTTGCAATATGATATAGATTAATTAATTTGCTGTGAATCTTTATTTCATGTAATAAAATCTAAGTAATAAGAAGAGTAGAACTCAAACAGTGGTGCAACAGCCCATGAGGGTGAGGGCCTACTGTACCCATTCCAGTATACGTGACCATTGGGCGCTAAGGTGCATGAGCAGATGTTCCGATCTGGTGATCAGTCTGAAGCGAAACTCCCAGTATTTTAGTACCTAAGCAAGTTTGATACTAATTTGTGGACCCACTGAAGGGATGAAAGACTGAATCGACCTTGCCCAGCCCGGGTATAAAACCTGGACCTGTGGTGTGGTAGCGCGATACGCTATCATTCGGCTACTAGGCTTAAGAAGAATAGAAAATAATTAAAATTAACATACTTATAAATATAGCATTAAATTTATATGTCGAATTATTTTGTTTTTTATGAATGAATCCTTTTTAGCTTATTTCAGTGTTTCTCAAACTGTGGGGCGCGAGCATATCGAAAATAAAAGATTAAAAAAAATATTTACTGGAATAAAGTAAAACAAATTACTTTCTGACATAATAAAAAAATGCACATTTACACAGATATAATTTATGTATATGTGATATTACGTCATAAAAAATAAACGCTTCTACTTCTAAACCTCAATCTTTAGCTATCTTTGATACTGTAACCAAATAAAAAACCTTTTATTTGATTTGCTGTAATCCCTTGATGAGAGATTTTTTTATTACGGTTTCTTTTCAAACCAAAATGAGAAAAAACAAAACCCAGACCCATAATCAAAAAAAAAAAAAAAATTAGGAAGATAAAATATTCATCACTGTTATATTATTGTCTTCAGCTGTAGGCAGAAGAATGTATTTGCTGCGGTTTGACCTTCGAACTTACTTGTACGGTTAGTTACGTCAATGCTCTTATGTGTATTTGTTTTTTCATTTAGGAAAGTTGTAAATAAACTATTTCTGCTGCGATTTTTTCCTTGTAAAATATTTTTATGATTTTTCGAAAAGCACAGAGAGCACTTGGAAGGATTACTTGACCAAGATTTATTCCTATGAGTTATTCCCAAACATATAAAACATAATGAAAAACGTTCTACATAATTTTTTTGAACATCCATATTGTTATAAATACACTTAATCCGGAGCTGTCACGCCAAGCACAGTGTGCACACGAAATCGGTAATTCTGGCAAAACTGTTTAATTGTTACCAATGGCTCTGACACTATCCTTCTGATTGACAGTCTTAACGTGTGAACTAAAATATATTTGTCACATATATCCCTCTTTTTTGGGAGTGACAAATGTTTTTTTTACAATCTTAAGTTACTTGATTTGACTGAGTTCCCCTTTGTGATAACTTTTTTCCGAAATATTTTCAGTGTCCTTGAAAGTAGGTGAGTATATTTTCGCTTAGTTAAATTATTCACTGGAATTACGATTTTTATTGTGTACTATAAAAATCATTATAAAAAAAAGGATTGGGTTGACTCAATAACCCCACTCGACCATTAGTATCGAGTGTGTGCCTGCTGCAGGGTTAAAACATGTTGATGTATTTTCACTTTAAATATTAAAAATATACAATTATTTTTCATCGGAATTTTATATTATTGTTCATTATTCAACATCAATTCTAAATGCTAATTCTGTGAGGCATAAAATTACAGTTCGCTTAAAACTAATTTTAATTTGAGCAATGATTTAAAAAAATCATTTTACATTTTTGTAAACATTGTTGCGCACTTGGCTTTACTCTAATTAAAATTCAGCGATTATATCAATAATGTTTTATTTTCTTATAAATGAACTCGTGCAAATAGTGGGTACTTCAGCCGATATACTTTTAATGTATCAGTGTTGCACAGAGTATTTTATAACTAATTAATTAATGTTAAATTAAGAACAAGTTTAATAAGTATTAGCGACTTCCATGGGCTTGTCTTACAGAGCAAATTTTTCAAAGGAATGCTTATATATGATTAGAAATTGACCCACTGAGTTCTTTCTAAAAAAATAAGCTGATATCTATATTTTGTCTTCTAAGCAGCCACCGCACTTTGCAATATGTTCCAATTTAAAAATTAGAGAAAGGAAAAATAACATAATAATTATCCTATTGCTTAATCTTTTTTTGCTTAAAAGCAACATATACAAAATTTAATACTTATGTCATGAATTTGTACGGTTTATAATTAATATTATTGCTTTAGCGTAAAAAAGTGAATTATTATTACATTCAGTACATTATTAATGTATAAGAGACGCGATAAAAATTGTGATTGAAAAAGGGGGGGATATTGAAAATTTGAGAAGCACTGGCTTATTTAATCAATATTATGCATTTTAATATTTGTAGAGCTATAGAAGATGACCCTTCCTTAACAATTGAGAAATATGTTTAGGAAACTATGAAAAAATCACCATCCTTATATAATTGGTTATATCAAGTAAAATAGATTAATTTACTTAGAATTCTTAATTTTATTAAATTTCAATTTAAAAAAACACTCAGCCTACTGAATATATATTAAGCAAATATTTAAATTATGTTTTTTAATATATAGCTTCATACTGTACGAATTTGTAAAAATTTCTTTGAGAAAAGGACATAACAGGCTTCTTTTGAAGAATCTTTCCGAAACTTAAGTTGGACGAAAGGAAAAAGTTTTAAGAAGTAAATTTTTTGCATCTGAAAACTTTTTAATATGCCATATATTTGGAGATCAAACGATTTATTTCATTTCATCAGAGTTTCTCAAAAGAGACAACTTTAGAAGTTTTTTTAGTTGTTTATCCACTTGTAACTTATCAAAATTTTTCATGAGTTGCGTGCATATCTTTTAACTATCAAACGCAAAAGTTTTTATTAACAAAAAATAAACTCAAATAAGTTTTTTTAAAATGCCACCCACGTTACATACATTCAATTAGATATCATAAACATTATCAACGAAAAATAGAAATCATGCTCTTACGAAAAATGTGTTCTTAAAATGTATATCTATTTGATGCATTACAACATATTTACGCACTGTATATTATTAGGCTTAGCATAGTACACAGTATTATGATTTTTTGTGAGTATTTTTTAATTGTTTCAGATGGCTTTTGTTTTCATTTTGAACTGTGCAATTTTATTTAATAGGAACGAATTATTTATTCTAGTAAATGACACATTTGTTCCAGTATAACAATTAATATACTTTTTTAAATAGAAAACAAAGTATACTTAATTTTGTTCTAAATTATTTTTATTTATAATGTATTTGAAATAAAAATCACTTTTCCTGCTAAGAAAAATTGATTTACATGAGATTCCGGGATATATATGTGTACAAAGAGAGAGAAAGAGAAAAAAGAAAATATGAAATCCAGATCCTAATTATTGAACGGCGATTCAATAATTCTGTTTAAAAATATTTCTACGTTTCAATGATGTGCAAGTATATGTTGTTAAAACTATTGATTCATTAAACTGGGAAGGCACATTTAGCTGAATAATATATTTACCCTGTTATTTCTTTCATTTATAACTTTTTTTTTACTTATCATCACATATCATTAAAATAAATCATTTGATCTGCGAATTTAATTATGTTTTTTAACCTTGGAAAAAACTCGAGAGCTGTTAATGATCGGTCTTACACTTTTTAAACAATGCTAAACGACAAAGAAGATAACTCCGAGTTAGACTTCAAAACTCGATTGATTTAACCTGTAAAGTTACTGTCTTTGTAAAAGTAAGAACAAAACCTGCATCTTTAGTGTAAATCTGGTATTCTAACAAGAGGCTACTGTGACTTCCATTATTTATGAAACATAATTAAAACAACCAATCCACTAAGTTCCATTGTTCAGTTTTCAAGAAAGCGAATTCTTAAGGGGACACAGTAGGATTCAATTGACCAAAATCGGTCAAAAAATCAAATTTATTTTTTTTAGCTTAAATGATTCTTCACATACACTTTTCTATAATATCACAAAACTTGAAAGCTCTAAACTTAAAAAACGAAGAATTATGATAGATTTCATGTTCGTTTGTATTCACATCTCTATGGCAAATCAAAAGTTTAAACTAACTTATCTCGGAAAGATAAAATAATTAGTTTGTCTTCATTTAAAATGCTATCGCTTTTTTTCTATTCCTCCTAATGCTTTGAATTTTTTTTACCTATTGAGAATAGTACATTTAACAAAAGTTGGTATGCATTTTTGAATCAAAGCAATATTTAATTTTTTTTAAATAATTGAACTCAGAATTTGTACATTTTTAAGGAATTTTCAATAAACATTCATAAAAAAATATTGTATTTATACCAATCACGTTAACGCAAAACCCTTAACAACTTTTATTATAAATAGTTTGACGTACTTGTAAATCAAATTTCATGCATGTACGTACATTTTTGTAGGGGGGAGGAGTAGCATTTTAAAATCACTTCACAAATTTTAAGTTTTTTCCTTAAAAAATTACATGGCTAGCGTTTTATGAAGTTTTGACCACAAAATCTGTTTAACATAGTATACATGCATAGGAGGCAACCACAAACCAATTTTAAAAATTCTTAAATTAAAACTTTTTGCTTAAATCGTACCATGTCCCCTTAAGCAAATTTGAGTGCTTCATACATGCTTCAAAAAAACCCTTTAGGATTGAATTTAATTTTCATTAGCTAAAATGGATATAGATAAAGCGAGATACTCACGTAATGAAGAATAAGAATTGAAACATTCTTTAATTCATCAAAACACTGTTTGTGGAATCTGAGTGATCGTATTTAATTAGTAATGGTCATCGTTTCTTAGTCGTGGGTCGATGCATGATGTGCCCTAACATATGTTAAGCAGAGGAGCTGATTTATGTTAAATATTTTTTTTGCATCCATATCATCTTTCTAGCTTTTTGAAGAAGTTTGAGAGTAAGTGCCGCATCCGGTGTCGTCCTCGTCCCTTGACTAAGGCTCACGTTAAGAGGTGTATTGACAATAACATTCGTGCAACTTTAGAGGGTGAGGTTATTAAGAAATCAAATAAATAAAAACGCATTTAATTTTTCTAAGCTCCCAACTTAGGGTGAAAGTGGAGTGTAAACTTGCACTTCAAGTAAATATATATGTTCTTATTTTATGCATAATTTTATGATATATATACCGGGGAGCAAGAATATTTCGTTTAAACTCTAGAAATTTATGAAAAAAAAGGAAAAGAAAATGTCGACAAAGAAGTCCAGTTTACAAGAAATATTTCACAAGAAAGTCAGATTTTTTTTTTATTTTTCAGCACCAAAAATATTTTGGGTTGTTTGCGCATTAAATGAAAACAAATGTGTGTTATATGCAATAAATTACATGCAGAATGGTGAACATCCATACTATGCCAATCCAATGAAACGATTCATGTTGACTACTTTTGGGAGTGATTAGTCGAGGTTTCCACCGTATACAGCTGTCCTCCCTCCGGTTGATTTCTGGTTGTGGGGCTGTTAGAGAAATAACTTGTATACTATTTATTCCCGTCAGCACTGGCCGAACTCTTAAGTTTCCATCTGACGTGAGGTATGTTCAGTTTATTCCGATGTCTGGCATTTAGGTATAATAGGCGTTGTGTGCCGCCATAGTTGTGTAGGACAATATTCTGAAGGTCAAGTTAAGCAAATGTTGTAACAAGAATAAAAGAATGGAACATACTGGTGTACCATGCAGTGCATTTAGAATCATGAGAACCATCGATTGGTGATATTTTTGACTAAAAATCTTTTGACCACTAAAAAGATCCGACTTTTTGTGAGCCGTTACTTACCAAACTTACTTATTTATCATTCTTTCTTCGTTTTTAATGAATTATTAATGTTCAAACGAACTTTTGGTTCACCTGGTTTATATATTTGAATGCTTGGTGTTTCCCCTTCAAAAATTCAATACCTACGCATGTAGGCACGGCTTTTAAAGTTTTGTGTTTGGCTATGTTTTATTCTAGTCTCGTGCATTAGAATTATAATTTCACTAAAGTCGCGTCGTGTAGCAAGTTGTTTTAGGTTAAACTGCTGCGTTTCAAAATCTTTATGATGTGAGTAGAGGGATTTTAAAGGGAGGTATAATCTTGAAAGACCGCGATTTACAATTACCAGGTATGTCGCTAGTAACTCGTGTTACTTCTATATAAGCCGTAAATAAAGTATCATTTTTTGATAATATATATATATATATATATATATATATATATATATATATATATATATATATATCACAACTCCAATATTTTCTACACGTCCTCTTAACTCAGTCTAATTGATCATAATTGCTCTTGACTGCTTAAACGTAAAGCTTATAAATGAGATTTAGTAAACGTTATTCTTTTACTATTCTCATTCCTATTATTATAACATTTAAATAAATTTAAAAAGAACTTATTAGGGAAAAAAGAGAAAGTGAATTAGTGTGTTCTCCGATTAAAATCATGCAAAGCAGATTAAAAAAAAATTAAGTAACCTAATAAAGTGAAATAAAAGCAATCCACTAAGGTAAACCATCTCATTCAATAATTTTTATTACTTTTTTACAGTGTCATTTATTATTTTTTAATGAAAAATAAAATGAAAAAATACAAGAATATTTGAAGCGTGAGGTTCAAGGTAAAATAATGTTTAACTTTGACGGAGGTCAAAATTTAAAAAAAAAATTCAACAATATATGTCTTAGTGTAGGTCTTATACGATATAAAATTTAAATTAACCAATAAACATGCAAAAAATAAATATAATTTGAGTTCACTAAGGGTAAAAATATTTGTTTGAGTAACTGTTTTGATAAATATGTAATAATAGACTTTTAAATTTTCTTACAAAGAAAATTTGTGTGTTCTAATTCCAATTATTTTTTATAAGAATGTTCAATAGAATTCATGAAATATTCATCACAGGGCCTTCTTCCAGTATTATCTTATCCATTGAAAAGCTCAAGTCCATAGGCTCATCTCATCTTCTCAGTACACGGAATATTGGTAAAAAAAATTCAATTTCTTTTCTATTTAAGCTCAGTAGAGTACTGACACAGCATTTTCGATTTCGGACTCTTCAACTCTCGAATGGGGTATCTTTTCATATCTCCATCTCTCTTTCTCGTTCTCTATTTCTTTTTTCTTTTCAATCATCTTACCCCAATTTTTTCATCTCCCTCTCTCTCAATCTCTATCAAAAGCCATCCATTTTACTTTGAGAGTTCTAGCTCTATTTCCATCATTCGGCAGGTGCAAGCAAATATTTGAAACCGGAGTCCTGGAAATCAATCCGCCGGTTATTAAAGTCCCTCTGGAGGAATCTGTGTTGACATCATGTGATGTGGTTGTCTACTCAAAGAATGTGCACTAAAAATATAGTCGGTCATTTTTTTTCCCATTGGATTTCGTTTTACGTAAAAAAAAATAAAGTGGAAAAAAGAAAGCTGTGTTTTAACACATAAACATTTTTGAAAAAGTTTCAGAATAATTTTAAAAGTAGTTGATTTGCTTAAAATACAAATATATAATTTACTAATATCTAAGAAACTCTTTTAAAAAATTAACTTTGAATTTTTTGTTTGCTTTTTATATTAAATGTTATATTTAATTTTTAAAAAGCGGTTGAGTCCCCCCTTAAGATACATATTATTAAGCTTATTATGTTAATTTCCTTTTTTATCTTCCTTATTTATAATAGGAAATATTTTTAACTAAGTTATTTATATGAAACATTACAACATTTTATCGTTATTTTTTCATTGTTAATATTGCTATATTGTATTATTTTAAAACAATTTAATTCTTTTTAAAATAAGTTATTGTATTTCAGAGAACATTTTATAAATATATTCTAAATTATACGTATAAATATACCTAAAAAAATATTCATAAAATATCTGCGTCAGATTTGCAATATGGTTATAGAAGATGCCCATCATTAAATACACACATATGTTTTTTTATACGTATATAATTCAAATTTTGTTATATTATGTATTACAATAAGAAATACTTGGATTTACAATAGTTTTTAAATACTACTTTTTATTTTAAGCAAAACATACAATCACACGTTATGAGTTAATATAATCTGCTTATATTTTCTGCAAAACTAAAATGATTTTTCCCTTATGAAATTATATATTAATTTCATATTATTACAAATCAGTAGCATATGAGATCTACACTTAAAATATTCTTTTGACTTAGAAATTATTTCTTTAAAAGACTAGATTGCTTGAAAAGAAAATTTCGTTTTTTTTTTTTTACTTTATTTTTTTTGCGTTTTAAAATTATTTGTCTTCTCTTAATTATGAGAAGTAGAACAAGGAAAAACATTTTTTTTCTTTCTTTATTTATTTCAAAGTGCATCTTCCTATAACAAAAAAAGAAAAGAAAAGAATAGATGATAGTCATAAAACTCCTATACTATTTTAATAGGTTTTAGGCTCTAATGCATTAACACTTTACAAACACATATTGCTCTAAAGGCATTGTGTAGAACAAATAGCCACAGTGCTATTTTTTCCTCGCGACAAGTTAATGAGATAATCCTTTTGTAATTTTTTGAATGTTATAATTTAACCCGGCTTTCATCAAAATGAGCTTGATTTTATAAACGTATCACATCAAAGAAAAATTAATTTTTATTTTCAATCTAAATATTTTAATATAATACCTTCTTTGTGGCTAAAATAGTTCATTAGAAAGATTGAGGTTCAATGTCATTAATTCAGGAGACAGTTACCGAATATTTTGGAACAAAATTTGTGGCGTAGGTATCTCATTCAAAACAAGTACCTTGTTGTTGTGACTAATTCCACCTGATCGGCAAAGGCCAGATGAAAGCCCACGAAATTATTCTTCATTGCAAAGAGCTAAGTGACGCCTGTCGTTAACCGCAGCTTCGAGCACCATGCAGGTGATATAATGATTTTACTCGTTTTCATTCTAATTTTGAGGGAGAACACCCTGGGAGTGGTCAGGGGCCTCCCACCTATCTTCCCCATCCATCAACCTCACGAGAAGACTTGCGGCTTGACGGCTGTTCAAAGTACTCCCTTGCTGCAAAGGCAGTATACATTTACAAACATCCGTGTCTTCTCCAGGATTCGAATCCAGGCCCAACGGCGCAGCAGCTAGAGTCACTAACCACTAAACCATACAAGTAAATGTTTGAAAATCTCAAAAAAGAGGGAGAGGTGTGGCGAAAACATTTTAGTTCCAATGATGAGGATACGATCAAGGTCATTCATAACAAGTAAACAGTTTTCCTAGAATTAGTGATTTCGTGGACCTGGGGTGACTCTCGCCCCCGTTTCCCGTTTAAGAAAAATAAATCGAAGCTGCAAGCTGCTGTAACTGGAAGACACAGCTTAGCTAAAATAATTCATTCTATAAATTGCTTTTATTTCCACCCGAAAATCCATGCACTCTTAACTAAGAGCCTAAAATAGTGCTTCTCAAACTTTCGATTCATGCGAGCCAATTTCCAGTCATAATTTCCATCGCACTTTATTGAATTCAGTAATACTATACTTTGATGCTAAAGCTACAGTAAGAATAAAACCCCTTAAGTTCCACCGACGTATATAACCGTCTTGGTCAGCCAATGTATTCATTTGTCTGGACGTATATATACGTCTTTCTAAAGTACGATCTTTTTCGTGAACTTCTATCCATAGAATTATTCCTAAAGCTTTGTAATGCAATAAAATTAATTTCACAGTGTTTGCGAAGGATTTACGTATTTCAGAGAATTTGCTTCTGTATTCCTCTTTTATTCCTCCTTCCTCCAATACCTACATGAAAAAACAGTGGAGATGGGGAGTGAACCGTATAACTTTTGATCTCGGCAGTTAGGGATTAATTATAAACTGTACAAATTATCAAAATAAGTGTTAATTTCTGTATATAGTTGTGTATATGACAAGCCCATGGAGTCACTGGTAACTATTAAATTTGCTCTTAACTTAATATTGTTCAATTACTATTAAAATACATTTTGAAGTACTGATACATATACTATAAGTGTATTATATTAGTATAAATGTGTATTTTATTTTTTACTATGACAGCATGTATTTTGTTTGTTTACTTTCAGCAAATGAATAACTTTTAAATAATATTTTGTTTTCGACTTTTAATATCCTCGCCCCTCCTTGTAGAGTTATCACGCCCCCTAGGTTCGGGCGCCCTACATTTTACGAAACGCTGGCCTAAAAAGATGAAGTAAAAAAATGAACAAGCAAAATTGAATGATATGGCATTTATTGTGTTATACAGGGTGTTTGGGCTGAAAGCAGGGGTACTCAGCCTTTTTTTTCGCTGTGCCGCATACATATGTACATATACTATTGCACACGGGCCGCAACATGAGGGTAAATGGGGGAAGGGTAAGCAATGCTTCGTGCTTAACATTGGAAATTTAAAATATGAAAAATTGATCAAAATATAATAAATCCTATATATACTTTGCTGTTATTCGATTATAATTTTTTATATTTTTTTTTTATTTTTGTAACTATCACTAAATTAGAAGCATTTAAGAAACACTCCTTCACAATTTCTGCATCAGTAAATGGTTTCATATGATAACCAATAATATAAAAATCTTCATAGGATGTATTTGCTACCGCTGTGATATTACCACTGATAAAAAAACTTTTTTGCCGTTGCAAAGATTATTCAAGAAAGCTAATTATTGATCCATGATTGTTTGATTCCCATGTATGATTTCACTTCAAAATAGTCAACACCCCAATCGTCTTGTAACGATATATTTTTTTCGAATATTTTTCGCTTGCAAGACATGAAAGATAGTTAAAATTTAGTTCCACCCATATAATTGTCGCTACTTCACTGTTGTCTGTTACCACTGACCATAATCGTTCCAAATAGAAAAAGAATATCAATTCGTACCCGTACGACACCGATAGTAAAAAGCAAAATTGATATATTTGATTTCTTGAAAAAAAAATGTTCCACCGAATATTTAATACAATGTTCTTAAATAAGTAAATTTCTCAGAGCAACGGGCCATGAACGGTGGCCCGCGGGCCGCAGGTAGTGTATCAATGGCTCAAAGTATCTAAAAGGACTGGCTTATTTTTACGGACTACCCATCAGAATAAACTGTTCATCCATGGATTGGAAAACTATCCGAGAATGTTTGGGTCTAGTTTGATCAGCCGCACGTGCGAGCATTATTCGGCAATCGCAGACGATAAACTTTTTACACTATTTTAATTAGTAAGATGTGGAATGCCACAGTAACAGATGCAGTGCGTACTTTCGTTAACTGTATTGAAATCAGTCACGCAGGTAATCCGACGTGTTCGAACAGAATGGAATGTCGTCCCTCCGACATCAAAATCTATCGACCAATGGGAAAGAACTTTAAAGAAGACGGGAACTTGTTTCTCAAACTGGTAAGTATCTTATGTTTTCGTGATAGAAGACACTGCTGATCTTGAGCATGATTCATTTTGTAGGAGTCCTGAAAAGTCTATTAGACAAGGAAATAACGACATTCCATTTTTTCCTGGGGAATTTTCGAATCCCTATATCGACAGTTTATTACATTCTGGTGGGTAGTTCCGAAACAAGCTCAAGCCCGCACACCCTGTATATCATTGGGATCAATCAGTATTTCATTATCTAACAAAGGAGAAAATTCTATAAAGATGACTAAATGATAGGGCATTATATTGCATTCATAGAAGAACGAAAGATTTTTTTCCTGTATATGTTATATAAATTCCCTAGCAATTTTTTTAACTTATTCCCTTTTTCAAACCATTTTATTTAAATACATTTTGACTTTTATTTCGAATAAAATAGTTGTAACTTTTCTCTATAAAGAAAGTTCTCTAAATCAAAGTTTCATAACACCAAACAAAAACATATTAAATATGTCCCTTTTATCCTTTTTCATCTTATGAATTCATTTAAATAAAAATTGTTTCTAATTAGTTTATTGGAATGCTAAATGGTATTAATTTCAAATTTTTCAAATTGTATATATCATTGTTTCATTAAAACTGCATGCACCTGTGATAAAATAGGCACTCCTTAAATGTTAGTTCATTTAATCATTTTTTTAAACATTTCATATAAATTAATAATATTTCGGTTCTACATAAATCATTTTACCATTAAAAATACTATATAAAAATCTATTCATTTATTTATTTACAAATGCCACACACATTAGTACATGTGCCGTCCAATATTTTTCGATTATAAATCTAATTAGTACAGGCTGACTCGACCAAGTGTTCAGTGTTCATATGCTAACCAGAGTGACACAGAGTATAGTCCGCTGAGGCCGAGATACCAATTCTGTAGAGATAAGATCTCAGACAGTCACGCCCTGTCAAAAGTTCAAAATGAGCAACAGCAGCCTTTCTAGGAGCCTCAGAAACCCAGCATAAGGTAGCAGACCTCCTCGTGGTGCACCCTGAGTAACGTAAACTCTTCTGCAGCTTTGCCATTTCTCCAGTGTGTTTTGAGTATGTATTTTCAGTTAATTTGTCAAAAACAATGTCGTTATTTATTTTTGTAAAGAAATGACGTTTAGTGATAAAATGTTCTCCGGGCGATGGATGAAAAGAGGAAATCCAATATCATGGCCACCGAGATCACTAGACGTAGCACCTGTGGACTTCTTCTTTTAGGGATACGTAAAACAAAACAAAAGCATGAAAAACCCGTAAGAATATATATCTTTACTTTTTATATTTTATTTATTTATTTAGTCATTTATTTATAGTTTAATTAATGTTTGAAAGTGTAGTCGTACTTTTGGAACCCTGTATATTTGTGTATCAATAAAACTTGCTAAGGTTTTTGAATTGCATTAAGTTTGCATCGATCATCTTATGCAGCTTTATTTTTTGGGTGATATAATACTTTTACATATTCATTAAAATATAATTCATGCGCTATATCAGATGCATCCGGGAAGTAAGTTTCCTACACCCCATGAAAAGAAACAAATAATAATCACCCGAATATATTTATTTCGAATTATACAACATTATTTCAGCTACTTCTCAACAAAATAATGATTGGAATTGTGCCACTTCTCACACAATTGGATAGCCTCCGTTGACCTGTCTTTTTAGAAAATTGCCACTTAGGATTGGAGTTAGCCAGTCAATGTTGGTTACAGGTTTTCATCTACAGAAAAATGACATCAGAAATAACAGGGAACTGTGTTGCGTAATGGTCAGGTGATAGTTCTTACTGCACTGCCATAAGACCATCACTCGTATTGGATGGAGTGTTGCTTACACCAACGACATACACTTTGTTTGATCATCCCATCCAGTCAATCATTAAACAAAACTGAATGTAAATTACAATCTAAGCTACATCTGTACACACAAAAACTGTATCGTGTACCTCATCCTGCGGGAAAGAATAATAAGCGATATTTCCATGCATTACAACGATGTTAATGTAAGAAATCTTGAAGTTATAAAAGCACCACGTGCAAATCCACACCTTTTGTCCCCTTGTATCTTTTGCTGAAAGTCCACGCTGCTGCAAACATTTCCATTTCCTGAATAATGATCTACATCGTGGCTGCATGATTCTGCAGGGCTCATCTCACAATATATCTGTTCTCTCGGACAGTAGACATGAGAGGGCTTAGAGATCCTGCATGCCGTCCAGTGTGACCTTCAGCAACGCAAGAATACCATTTTTGCATCGCACTGATTGGGTTTCGACGAGAGTGAAGAGCGATGTCGAGGAAAGATAATCCACTCTTACATAGCCAATGATCTTACCCCTATTTAATTCCTACTCTTGCTAGTAAGCGTTTCTTCTTGTTATTCGATACATAACACAATATCCTGAGCAAACTGTGACCTTATAAAGCGTTTTCCGAATGTGAAATCCACAACAGAATTTTTCTGTTATGCATTGCTTCGGATGTCGTTTCTTTCCCCTGTGTCGTTTAAATGCCGTGAAATTCTAATCATTTGCATACCTCTAACATCCTCCTCCTTTTTTGTGATTTTATTGTATATTAAATTTTTGATTTCTGGTGTTGCAATTGTAATGTCCAGCAGTGTAAATTGGGAATCAATACGAACTCTTTTAATTCTCATTTGCAACAAAAAATATATTCTTAAAATAATTCTGATTAAAATTCCATTTATAATGGTTTTATATTATTATCATTGTTAACGTATTTAGTTTCTATCATGTTACCTTAAAGGGGTCGGGCACGTCCATAGGAGCTCATGTTAAATTGTGTAAGATTATGTACCTTTCTTTCAGAAACTACTTACTTACTCATGGATAAAAGTTTTACATGAAATTATGTGTACTATCAACAATACTTTAACGAATGGTTTTGTCTTTTTATTACAAATTAAATTAGTTATGCTTTTTTTTTTACAAATGTCTAAATTTTTTCTCTAATGTTTAGTTAAAAAAACCTTACTTAAAAGCATTTGCCAGATATATCTATTTCCCTCCATTAAAATGTGTAAACATGCCAAAAGTATGCTCGCTGAAAATTTGAAGATTGAAAATTATAGAAAAGGGCACATAAAAGGAAAAATATTACATTTTGGGAAAAAAGGTCTTACAGTAAAAATTAATTTGTAATTTATTGAGCCTTTAAATTTTTAGTACTTTCCAGAAGCCTGTAAAGCATTTTCTTTACCATCTGCGTCCATAAAAGTTTCTTCTAATATTTTTCTCATTATTTTAACAATTTTTCCTTTTTTGTTTTTGTATCTCAAGAGGCTTTCGTTGGACCGCACCAATCCTACGTGCATCTAATTTTTTAAACATGACACAGAATTATAACTCGGTTCAATATCAATGTGTTTTAAGATCATTAATTTTGCTATATGACTTACATTGAACTGTGCAAGAGCCATATTTATGCTTAATTTTACAGTTTTTAACTCCACAAATGTTTATCTAGGAATTACTGACCATATGGTGTTATTATCACCGTACTGTGTACACATACACTTTTGGATAAACCCAATACACTCTAATGTTTCCACTTGAACATCATATGGATTTGCACTCATCAGATACTTATGCAAGGACAAACACAGGTGTTCCTATCAGAGCTCATTTGATGCGTGTCAAAGAGTAGCTTCATTTAAAAATTAAATAAAATACTTCTAATTATCGTATTTCCACATATCATTTGTCATTTTTATACAGAAATATTTGAACTTTAAAAAAATATAACAAAGTGAAAATCAATATTTTTTTTAAAAATTCATATGCCCCTGTACCCCTTAATACTTTTACCATAAAATTTTAGTTTTCTTTGCTTTTCTTTTGTAAAGTCGCGAAATTTTCTATTCAGTTTGTAACTGTAAAACTTTAAATTTAGAAAACTTTACTTTACATTAATATAATAACTGTTAAATTTGTAATCTGCCAAATTTTATTTTATCTACAAAAATGTTTTTTAAAAACATAACTTACTTACAAGAAAATGGAAGTATTAATGGTCACTTAATAAAAAAATTGCTGTTATACAAGAATAATAATCAATTTTTTTTTTTTTTTACTACACCTTCATCCTTTATTTCACAGTTATGGATGCGAAAATGATGACCATGTTCACACACACAATTAAGGCCTCTAAGTTTTTTTTCGAAAAAATTCTTTGCTTCAAGCCTTAAATATTCTTTCTGCCCTTACTTGTTAGATATATTTAATGAAGAGAAAAATTAAACAACTGATTGCAAATAAAATTAAATATTATTAACCAATGTTCATTCTCCTTCACGATGTCTTTCAAATTCGAGCGGAAGAGAGTTCCCACGAAAGATGAATTGAATGCATTTTTTTCATAACTGGTAGAAGTCAAAAATGAGAAGAAGACATCTCATTTTCGAAATAAAGTAGTACTGCGAAAATGTGGAGAGGGCTTCACGTTTTTTTACACGCGACTCTAAAATCCATTTCCTACGTCACTCAAAATATATTCCCTATATCCATTTCCTGAAAAAGATTTTTTATTATATCCCTTTGCTTTATTTATTTTATGAATACTTTTCTTTTCTACTGTCCCCCGTCTTCCTCCAGGGCATGCTGGAATAGCGAAGTTGATTTGAGTGGGTGAGGGGGCAGATACGTATTTTTTTTCCAACTAGAAATGAAATTTTAGATTTGTGAGCTTTATTGCTTTAAATCTAAAATATAGATATTTTACCTTATTTTCCTCTTAAAAGGACGCATCTCTATGTTTTATTTATTAACGATAAAAAAATTATTTTTTGGCCGACAAAAAAGGTATACACCATATTTACGCAAGATGTTATCTTTTGTTTGTACATATATTACTGGAAAGGGGAAAGAGGGATTCGCTTAACCAAATAAATTTTGTTTTTATTTTCAAAATTTATGTATCGGGCAATGTTCCAGGTCGATTCTCAAATCATTTTAGGAGAAACAAAATTATAATTGCATATGTTATGATATACGAAAGTGGTATGCTGTAACGACATTTAACAATGAGAACAAAGAAAAAGATTTGTGTCATTCATTATGGGAAAAAAGGTTTACTATATATGTATTGAAAATTGTACAGTTTATTCTATACACTTTCAAACCTAATTGTCAAAGTATATATTACATGTCAGAGAAAATAAACCTGTTTGCTTAGAAAACTATATATAAGTTGAATATATCTATATTTCCCATTTAACATGTATTTTCCCATTCTACATATCCAGTATTAAATTAACACTAGATCATCCATCGGTGTCAATTTGATACCAGAGCCTTTTCAATTTGTTCTTCTTTCCGCATTTTTACAGGGTACTTGAATATTTTTTTATGACTTTTGATTATTTCGATGTCAGTTGACACCAGAGACTGTACAGTTTTTTTTTACTTTCCGCATTTCTACAGGGAATTCAAAAATAATTTTCCATGACTTTTAATTATTTCCCCTGTTAAATACACAGTAAAAACTTTCAGGTTCTAGGTTAATTACCAGAAATTTTACAACTAAATATACCTACATCGTCCGCTGGCCTCTTTTTGACACCAAGGCAATTTATCATCATAAATAGCTGCTGCACAGCGTTATATCGAATATTTATTTGATCTTGAATGCAGTGTTTTTCACTAAGGGGTCACAGGTATTTTAAATTTCTCTAGGGGTCTGAAAACATAAACAATTTTCAAACAGGTATAATTTCTTTAAATTTAGTTTAAATAATTCGAATACTTTACACATTACTTATAAAGAAATGGAGCTTCAGAAAAGTATAAAATGTTTAAAATATAATCATAATTTTAAAAACTATAAGCATATGAATATAAGAAACTTTTCTATAAGAAATATTTATTAAGTTTTTTGCGTCGCGCATGCTATTTTCTAAAAAAGTAGGTTTAATTACTAGCTATAAGTTAATTTATAAAGACAAATGTATTCTTAATATTTCGTAGCTATTTTTATATAAATAGAATAATAACTTACATATTTTAATAAACAAAAAAAAATGCATTTTTAAAAAATATTTAAAAAATTGCAATATTTTACAAATATTTTGAAATACGAAAGATATATAATACTAAAATTAGGTAGGGTTTAAAGAGTATGATGCATTGTGTATAATTCTGTAATGTTTTATACATCGGAAGCTAATATTTTATAAAATAGCGTGCACAAAGCAAAAATTACTTAATATTTATTATAGAATTTTCATATGCTTATGACTTTTAAAATTATTATTATATTTTAAACATTTTATACTTTTCTGAAGCCCCATTCTATTTTAAATAATATTTAAAAGATTCGGATCATTTAATTTAAATTTAAAAGAATTATACCCGTTTGAAAATCATTTATATTTTCAGACCTCTAGAGAAATTTAACACCCCTGAGACCCCTTCAGCAGAAATGAGTCCATTTATCTAAACTTGTGTATAAGTGTTACGTTATATAGCATTTGATTACCTTCTCATAAAAAAAATTATTAGAACAGACACCCTAAAACAGATGGCTCGTGGAAAAGGTCTAATCCTTGATAAAATTGCTAATTTATTGCGAGAGAATTTTAAGAATGAACCAGATAGTTGTGAGCTGTCTTGCTCTAATTTAGATTCCGATGAAGACAGAAGATTGAGTGAAAGTAACTGTGAAGAACCTGAAGAAAGTGTAGATATAATTGATAATATTCCAATAAATCCTGATAAGTGTTACGTTATATAGCATTTGATTACCTTCTCATAAAAAAATCATTAGAACAGGCACCCTAAAACAGATGGCTCGTGGAAAAGGTCTAATCCTTGATAAAATTGCTAATTTATTGCGAGAGATTTTTAAGAATGAACCAGATAGTGGTGAGCTGTCTTGCTCTAATTTAGATTCCGATGAAGACAGAAGATTGAGTGAAAGTAACTGTGAAGAACCTGAAGAAAGTGTAGATATAATTGATAATATTCCAATAAATCCTGATACATACACACACACAAACACACACACACACACACACATATATATATATATATATATATATATATCGCTAGGGATAGCACAGAAGAGATACCGCATAGTGGTGGCAATGTTCCTGGCAAATTTGTGACTCGAAATGTTTTGCAACAAAACAGTAGTTCAACAAGCTTCGCGAGACATAATATCAACGTCAGTTTTGTGTGATGTAAAGGGTCATAAAATATGTTAATTACATGCAATATATTAATTACAAATGTCTTAAAACTAAACCCTACTGAACAGTTGTCCTGCAATTGTTTAATCATTACATTTATTTTATACATTTTTTATCGGTGGACGCTTAAGGGTAATCGAACTCCCAGACTTTCTAGTGCTAAACAGCTAACATTTCTAAGAAAAGATAGTCCAAATTTCAGAATTCATTTCCAGCCCATTAACTTTTATAATCCCCCGTGCGTCTCCACGCTTAGCTCTCCAGTCGAAACCTAAAATAAAAAACGATTTAGCAGTTGCGAAAATAAATATGCAATTTAATTAAAAAAAATCGACACGATCGGCGTTTTTTTTGTCTCTCAGTGAAGATGCGTTTGATAGATGTCTTAATAATAATTGGTTTTCACGAAAGGTTCCCCATGCTTACTTCAAATCATCAAACATGTATAACTTTCAAATAAAAATGGACAACTTTTCAAAACTATGAAAAGGACATTGATTTTCTTCATTAGACTCTCTGTCTATTGAATCAGCTATCTTTTTAAATAAATTCGTATTGTTACTTTTGATCATTGCATATATAAAATTAATATGCCTTAAAACAACTTATAACTCTGAAAAAAATACTAAATATTACGAGTTAAAAAAATAGTTTTGTGGTGTTTAAACGACTCAATATTTCCTATAATTTTCAAATTTTTTGAAAAGTTATGTTTAAGAAGAAATGTAAGCAAAAATACTTTTAAGGAACACATTGTAAGAATAAAAAGCGGATGATTTTCAAGTTACTTTTAACAAGTAAAATTACTTCAAAATCTAACTTCCAATGTTTACTCCACACACATCATTGGAAATGAGACACATCAGGAATAGGTAGGAATTAGACCATATATCATTTTATTTCATATCACCCAAACGAGATTTTATTAAATACTTTTTTTTAAGTCAGGAAAGTGATTTATGCGAACCATGTAACGGGGTATCTGCTCACTTGTTCTGAATATTGTGAACTTACGTAGAAAAT
The DNA here is from genome assembly GCA_019973935.1 of Trichonephila clavipes. Taxonomy (NCBI): domain Eukaryota; kingdom Metazoa; phylum Arthropoda; class Arachnida; order Araneae; family Nephilidae; genus Trichonephila; species Trichonephila clavipes. Next base: position 1,747,046 of record BMAU01014915.1, read on the forward strand.
ACATAAGTATAAATAAACTTTTGTAAATATATTTATGAGAAATACTAGTAATATTCTTAGAATGATGCTTATTATGTTTCAAGTGTAACATTTTGCAGATATCCATTAAAAAGTGATGATTAAACAAGAAAGTATATCAAATAATTATGCAATATTCAAAGAATTGTTATAACAATAACAACTTCTTCCCGTGCCGAATAATATCTTGAAAATTACGTCTGTGTATATATGTAACATGATTTGGACAGCTTCGTAATTGGCGTGCTTATGACTGATTTTCTACCGATGGTATTTAAATGACCGCTTATCAAATTAACGTTGCATTATTTTCTCCAATTTATCATAAATAATAATACAAAATTTATCATGGTCATTTGAAACTCAAAATTATTGTCATGTAATAATTAGAAAAGAAGTGTTTTTCTTATTTAACCCTTCCGCGGGCAGTGGCTAATATGTCTAACCACATAACAAAAACTTTTCTCCAAGCGGGTGTTGGATAATTAGTCCATCCACTTGAGTTAAGGTGACAGAACACCTCTAAAACTCAATTTTTGGTCAATATATCAATTTTTCGTTTTTGGTCTTATATTAAAACTCAATCTTTTATCTTTGTAAATATGTTAAAATTTTGTTTCTATCTTAATTAGAAGACAAGTTACAGCTTTTTCAATATTACTTAATCATAAATTTCTCGGACTCGAAATAGTTGCTGCTAACCGGAAGTGGCCGAGTTGTTTGTTTACGTTTCTCTTTCATAAAAGATGACATGGAATATTATAATTAATATACAAATATTTAGTCAGAAATTAAAATAGAACATTTAAGAATAAATATAAATATATTTGGAAATACAGTTTTCCTTTTTTATGTGTAAAACCTGGAAGCAAGTTTGTTGTTTTGACTTTGTTTACATATGCGTTTGATTTTCATGCTGTAAGAATTGACAGCGTAAAAAAGTTTATTTGATTGTTTTATTCTGCTTTATTTTAACTTAAAAATGGTTTAAAGTATTGCTAGAAAGCGCAAGCGGCAATTTTATGGTAATAAATTCACAAACACTTCGAAAAAGAATAGCACTTCAGCAATTCCTGAATGTACTGCTAGCTGTTTAAAGTTGGGAAAAGAGAGTTTCTCAACTGCAGAAGAAATGCCTGGTCATGTGTTTGGTAACAGAATCGTTGACCTTGAACTTATTGTGGAAGCTTTTGCTCAACTTTGCTGCCCAAAATGTTTTGCTGAAAAAGTAGAACTATTCGAGGATTCCAGATATGGATTGTGCTCCCATTTTACACTAAAATGTAAGAGTTGTGACTTTTTCTTTGCATTTGCTTCATCAAAAAAAAGTTGTAAATGCACCTGTCATAAATACCAGGCTAGTATATGGTATGAGGCAGATAGGCAAAGGTTTTTCTGGGGCATTTAAATTATGCTCAACATTAAAGTTGCCTCGACTAACCAAAACTGCTTACAAAAATCAGGAAGCAAAGCTTTTAAAAGTGGTTCAGGAAGTAGCTGAGGAATCCATGATAAAAGCTGCTACGGAAATTGTGGAGAAACAACAAAATCTCTCATCCGATATTGTAAAATGTGGCATATCGGTGGATGGTACATGGCAACGAAGAGGCTATACATCTATGAATGGATGTGTTGCTGCAATGTCAGTTGATACTGGTAAGGTGTTAGACATAGAAGTTATATGTCGTCCTACTGTCCAACATGTAAGAGACTTCAGACTATGCCAAGAAACTTTGAATATGAGCTGTCAAAAGCCGACCACATATGTCAGTGTAATTTCACAGGCTCTTCATCAAAAATGGAAATTGTGGGGGCTTCCCGAATATTTCTTCGATTTGAAAAAACCGCCGACTGCAATACACTCAATATTATGGGGATGGCGGCTCAAAAGCTTTCATTAGTGTGAAAGACACTTACGGATTAAACAGTGTGACCAAGTTTGAGTGCATTGGCCATGTACAAAAGAAAGTGGGTTCGCGTCAGAGAAAACTGAAAACTAAAACTAAAGGACTGTCTGGCCCAATAGGGAAAGAAAGCTGGTGTTATTTTCAGCGGGGGGTGGCAAATGGAACAAAATGTTCCACAAAATATGCTGGTTTATCAAATGATGTTTTAAATAAAATTAAACCAGTATATTTAGAACTATGCGACAAACAAATATTAAGTAAATGCTTGCATGGACGCACGCAAAATGCCAACGAGTGTTTTAATGGAATAGTTTGGCAAAAAGTACCGAAGGAAGTATTTGTTTCGCTCAAAACAGTTAAATTTGGGTCGTATGATGCTATTATACACTTCAATGAAGGATTAAATGGGTGTCTAAAAGTTTTTAATAAAATGAATATTGAAAATCCTGGGGTGTTTACCTTACGGGGATATAAACATTTATATAAATGCAGAATCCGGGAATCAATTCATAATGCAGACTCCAAAACAAAGAAAAACAGGAAAATTTTTAAGAGCACTTAAAAAGAAAAAAATTAGTGTTTTAGAAGTCAAAGAGATGGGAAGAATTATAAATCCGGTGTATTTTAATAAGAAAGTAAGTGTTTATCTTGTAATCAGAATAGTTTAATGTTAATTTTGTCGTTTTCTCAAAATGATTTTTTTTTACATTTTTTCTTACCGCAAAACACAATATCTCAAAAAGTTATGCTTGGATGATATAAAATTTTTATACGTATGTTTTTTTAAATACTTATAGAGGGAATAGATCATTCATAAGATTTTATATTGAGTAGAAATTTTTTTTATATAGCAATAAATTAAAAATTACAATAGCTTTTAAGAAAATTTCAACGTATAGAAGTTGGAAACACAATAAGTTCCCACGTAATGGTCATATTACAAAAATAAGAGTTTATTCTCTAGATAAGGTTGTATGCTATATTATTCAATTTACAAAATGTCAATATATTTATTTATTTTCAATTACCATGTTTTGCGTAAAGTCTTATTTTTGCTTATTTTTTTATAAAATACCCATTGTACAGTAAAAATGTGCACTAATAAAACTTTTCTTCGGTGTTTTTCTAATTTTAGAGACCCATAAGGTCATAAAATATGCATTTACAGGCAAAATGTTCAGGTTAATTCAAAAAATTTTCTTCGAAGGTGTTCTGTTACATTGAAGCTAAAAAACATAAATATCAATACAGATGGCAGCATGATACCATTTTTGCATTTCATGTTCCCTGATGGGTACTTAAAATCAGTTTTTTTCTGTGTAAATCTACACATTTTATTTTGATTACTATAAATAAAATTTCTGATGTGTGAAAAATATTTCGACAAGTCTTTAGTATAATTTTTTCTCCTGTTAATGAATTAAGCAAGTGTACAATGTAAAAAGGTGCCATTTAGATTTTTAGAAAGTTTTTAATATGTGGATACAGGCTCTATCTACCTCCCACATAGAACAGAAAAATGACCATGAAATTTTTGCTCTTCATCCACTTGAAAGAGTCAAAACAGAAAGTGATCTGTGTACAGGAAATGATCGCTTTGCAATACGAGAAAGGACGCGGATCGCTCTAAATGACTGCGTTGGTCCTGCAACGTACCATTGTGTCTTGAAGCAAATGATCCTACTTACTTTTCAAAGTTCCACAGTAAATAGCTCATCAAATTTGTGAAATAACTAATTTAAATCCTTAAAAAAATTACTTTATTTCAAACTTTTTATATTAAAATAAAATAAAATATAAAATGTGGATACATACCAGTTTCAATGTATATTTTAGTAATTATTCTATTATTATTATATTGCATTTGTACTTTAGATTTAATTGTTAATGAAATAGTTTTAGCATAAATGTTAATTTTTCATAAAAAGTTTATTGTAATATGATCCATTATTTATGTCCTGAAAAGTAAGTTAAATGCATTAAGTGCGCGTTGGCTATAAAGTCTAGCCACCGCCCAGGAAAAATCCCCTGATCAGATTTTTTTAGACTAAATACTGTTTATAGAGGATGAGAACATTACATTTATCAATTACTTTATCACAGAAAAGTGTACTTTAGCTTTGTGCCCGCGAAAGGGTTAAGGCATGTACAATTAAAGAAAGAAGATTAGAAATTGAAAATTTATATTTGCCAGCAGTTTAAATGGAAGTTGTCATTCAAATTAAAATCAAATTTATTCATCATTGTACTTTTTGCATTTTATTTAAATTAGCTCCTTACTTCACCCTTTATAATATCGTATTTCCCAGGACAGGTATTTCTTTGACCATGCGTAAATTTTCGTTGGTTCTGCTATTCTCTTGAAAGGTCTATGAAGCGGGAATTTTCCTGTATGAAAACCTTCTTGAAATTTTTGCGAAATGTTTTCAATAATTTAAGTTTTAGTATTTTGATCGTACTTTTTTTTCTTCACATTTCACATTAGTTTTTAGGAAACTATGTCAAGCCTTTTTTTTTGGCTTTTATACGTATTAACGATTTTTTCTTGCTCTTTATTCGTGTTGAATTGCTCAGAGTCAGTGTCCAACAGATGATATACACCGTTTTATCTCTCAGAATTTTTTTCTGCATCTATTTTAGAGAATAATACACTTATAGTATTTTTTTTTTCATAAATTTATTTTAAAGTGACATTTAAGATTTAAATTTTTGAATTTACGTTTAAATAATGCGATTAAAATAAAATACCAATATTGCAGCTTAACTAACTATTTTTTTTATTTATTACTCAAGGTTTGTAGCATTCTGTTATAACAAATGGAACTGGCTGTTTGTAATTTTATCGTGTGGGTTATCTACAGCAGGTGCTTTGCACTTAGCATAAAACAACATGTCTATAAACCAAGTGATATTATCTTGAAAAATTGAGATTTCAATGCGGACAACTTCATAAAATTTCACAAAGTTTGAAATTATCAAAAGACTAAACACAATTGATAACGTTAGAGCAATATTTTGACAAAAAATGAACGTAGAATGACAAATTTTCAAAATACTCTCCTTCTGTGAAAAATAATTATACTATAATAATATTTTGCCTGTATATAGCTCAAACCTTTGTATAGAGGCTCAACTAGAATTTTTGAAATAAATAACTTAGAAGTGGTTTTATATCCATGTGTTTTACTACATCAGAGGAGAGAAATTTTAAGAAAAAAATGCCGATAATTATTTTAATTTTTTGCAACTCTGAAAATAATGTGATTTTTTTTTCAAAAAAAGTAGTTCAGACTCTCTGGAGAAGTATTTACTTTATATAAGCTAAATATTATATATTATTTTAAAAGCATTTTTTAAAAAAAGGAAAACATTTTGATAAAAGGTTATTCTAAGTTAATTGTTTGACAAAATATATTGTATTTAAATACCTTTTAGTCAAAATGTCCTTAAAACAATTTTATACAAGTATTCTAATCAATAATGATTCTAAATATCAGGAAAATTATCCATTTAAGCGCTTTTTAAAATCATGGTTCCGAACGTAGTCGGGTAAATTAAGGCAAACTAGATTGTGATACTCAAATAAATACATTTATTTAGATGAAAACAATGCAAAGGAATTGAATTGTATTTACACATTTCCCTTAAATAACGTATTGAGTATGACAGAATAATATAATGGTATAGAATATGAGATTGTGTTACGCTAGGGATTTAAGAGAACAAAAACAGTCGAATTTTTAATTTTAATTTTAAAATGATAAATAAATTTGAATCCAAATTTTTAAAATTGTTATTTGTGCTGTTTATATGCGTTTAAATAACTAAATTGAAATCTGAAATTTCGGTTGAAATATCAAATTTTGTGCAAAAGAGTTTTTTTTTAAGTATTTCAAACTTAACTTCATACATTTCCCTTTACTTTCTTATGACATTTAAAGAAATTAGATAACTAGATTTATTATGAACATATTAAATATATTTTATTTTTCTAAATACGTTTATTGCAACATTCAATTTTTGCAATTAATTTGGTTAAAAAAAACTACTACTCAAAGCTTGCACTTGAAACTTCACAAAAATTTAAAAAATAGTATTTTACGATGTTCGAGTTAGATATTCAAAAAAATAATTTACATTACTATTTGATTTATGAATTTTTAAACTTAACATCAATAAAAATTTAGCAAGATGCATAAAATAATATAAAAGAATTAATTAATTGATGAAAATTTGTTTATTTTTTAAATAAAAATATTTCAAAAATAATTAATTTGCCTATTTAGCACAAAATACTAGAAATGCCCATATTTTTAGTTCTCTTTTTTCACGAAAAAAATATTTACAAATTTCTCAACCAAGATTCTTATAAATATCAAATAAAGTTCACATTTTTTTCATATTTTATCACGAATATTTAGTTCTGAATTTAGTTCCATGCCTTATTAACTTTGAATAAACAATGACTTTAGATAATGATCGTTTTGGTTTTAATGAGATCTTAAATGCTTATGCTTAGATTACTATGCCTGTGCAATTTAAAACACGTATAAATCACTACCTACAATGCATAAGTAAATTATGCGTTATACAAATAGTAGTAGTTTTGAGTTCTAATGAGAAAAAAATGTCAATTAATCTCCTATTTAAAAAAGACACAGTAATGTAGTGTAAAACCTTCAAAATCACCGATTATCTATCTCTAAAAATTCATAAAATTTACATCTCACACACAAGGGGGACTAAGTATTACAAGCATCATTTTATAAATTTATTTCTACACTAACAAGTATACAAAACAGAAACCCATGTATTGCAATCAATTGCATGTTGGGTAACAACGCATACATCTCTCTCGTTTCTATTCAAGATGCTTCAAGAGAGAACCGAATACGTAACCAGGTAAACACCCATTGACCCTTTAAACCCTCACTGCTTGCAGAGATGTACAAAATGACGAGGCCTTGTCATTCAGTGTCCCCAGAGACCAGAATCCTGAAACCAGAATCTTGTACCATGTATGGCTAAGAGACACTTCAGATGAATGCATTGATGCTCCAGCTATCCACACCAATCGGCTGAGAGCCCTTGAATAAACGTGGGGGAGGAGGTAAGCAGTCTCTCTGGTGCATTTCTGTTAATCTGGGGATATCGGAAACACTTTACTAATCAGTGGGACTTAGCGAGTCCCCCTTACAACTAGACAGTGCCCCATCCAATTATGAAGGGCAGTTTGGATTGCAAATAGAATGAGACATGACTACTTTGCACAGGACTTAATACGAGAGTATGCCTCTATAATTGAATTTAGGCCAAATGAAGTAATCAGTGGTATGGATTTATGGTTAAAAAGTGAATAAATAAAAGTTAATTTGAATTCATCTTTTTTTTAAAAAAATATATTAACGTATCGTAACTTTTGATACAAGAGATATATTTTTTGTGCTGTAATACGGACAATTTTGTTTAAATTTATAAACACTTGAAATCATTTTTTAAAATTTTGTGTTACTTAAATTTATTTTATTTTAATTTACTTATAATGCATTTAATTTTATTCATGAACTTTTATTGGTAATTATTTTGATTCATAGCACAATGGCTTTACATTCACGAAGAGCAAATATTATTATAAAATAGCAAAAAGGAAAAACTTGTTTTTTAGAATGCAAGACTTTTATATTTTAGTTCTAAGGAAAATAATGACACTCATCTTATTAATGTTCCAGCTCCATTAACGACGCTTTTCTTCATATATAGATATATCCTGAACATCTTACACATTTTTGACAACCAACCAAATTCGAGCCTAGCAAATTTATATTTTTCACAATCAACCAATTCAAAGCATACCATATTTAATTGTGATCTCTTTTGGTATCTGTCTTTGCTGGCTGGTTTAAAAGTTAGTTCAAAAGATGCGTTATTGTATATTCGAATTTTTTAACTCGGTGAATAATTGATTTCCATTAATTTCAAGACGCTTGATTCTCTTGGGAAAAGCTCTGTGAGTAAAGAAATTTTGTTAAATTATTTTTTGAAAATACTTTTCTTGCGTAATTGTTTTAGGATTTTTCTATTTTGCCACTATTCTTACGTAATTGTTTTGGGATTTTTCTGCATTAAGAATTTGGGAGAGTTTGTTGCAGAGTGGTAGTCAATGGTTTTATCATGCTTTCTGTGAGTGTTTACATACTTTGAATTGCTGTTTATTTTATTTGGTTTTTCCTACCGAGTTGCAAAGGGGGAAGGTTGGCGCCTTCAAATTAGTTTAACCCCAGTTATTTAGTCCTAAGTCCGAAATTGCTTTCTGACTAACTAGGTTCCTTTTTGTAATTCCTTTTTTGTTATTTTCTATAAATTCGATCTTCATGTTTAGCTGTTATATTTTTATTACGTTATTTCTTGTTATATTAATTATCTATTGTTTCTTGTTTTTGATATAATATACAAATTGCTTACATATACATATACATATATTGTTACGTAGATCCGGAATCGAGGATTTTATGCAAAACAATCACAAAGAAAAAATAACAGTTCTATAAGAGCAATGTGAATTTATTGTCGAAATTCCAATCCTTGAAATACAGAATTCCACAGCAATTTTCATAGAGTAAATCAAAAGGTCTTCACATCTTTAGCAGCACTCAGACACAATACCAGTGTCTAACATACATGTGTGTAAAAGATTATTCACAAGCACAGCCGAGCTAATAGGTAATCATGGGGAAAACAAGGTTACTAATCGCTGGTTGAATCAAACCTGACCCTCGTTTCGGCAAACATCTTTATTTATAGGCCCGGCGGAAACTTCCAGAAAAATATCCTCATACGTCATGGAGTGTGAAATTAATGGATCACTCCGCAAGTTTCTGAAAGGATCCAGAGAATCCCAAACTCGCCAACATGATCCCCAATGTCGCCAATATGGTTGCCAAATTGGTCGCCAAAAGTTATGCCTATGTGGCTCTATTGCCAAGGTTTCACCAAGTTCTCATTGAATCACCATTATAACGAAAGAGACGGCTTTTGTTGCTTGTAAATATTACAATTTTAACTTAAAATAAATATAAAATAGAGTAATATATAAATGTATAACACATCCAAATACAAATTATTTATACAAAATTCCAACCTAAATATATATATATATATATATATATATATATATATATATATATATATACCAGGTGTCTACAATTAAACGACTCTACTTCAAAATTGTCTACAGATGAAACTATTTAGAAAGTTGTAAAATATTGTGTACGACATAAAGAAAGGATGGGAATTTCTTTGAGTGAATAAAATAATTAGTTCAAAATGTCACCACTAGTGGGCGTTTTTAATGGAGATCATGTTTAGCATACATTTATAATAGTTTACATATTTTGTTACAACAATAAATGCTCATTATGATGACCATCGTTTTCAGCTACTATTTGAAACCTTAAGATAGCATATTCCACCGTTAACCGCAGTGTGTTCTGGGAAATGTTAAGAACATGTCGTGAAATACTGTCTTTGAGATCAGGTAAAGTTTTTGGTTGATCACAACTTACCAGCGGTTTTAAAAGGCTCCAAAGCCAAAAATCGCATGGATTGACGTCAGGCAATCGGGGAGGCCAGAAATGACGAAATTGGCGGCTGATCACATGTTCTTCTGTGAAGTGATGTTTGAGAACGTCCGTAACACAACGTGTAATGTGTGGAGGAGCTCCATCTTGCATAAAAATTATGCGTGAAAGGCACTGATGTGCTTGAAGATCTGGAATAATTTTATTCCGTAATAACGATGCATATCGCTGTCCAGTGATAGAACATGTTACTGGACCTCCAGCACCTAATACCTCGAAAAAATATGGGCCAAGAATAAAAGACGCGGAAAACCCACACCACACCGTTGCTTTTGGTGAGTGTAGCGGAACTCGTAAGGTGGAATGCGGATTGTCTGTTTCCCAAATTCGGCAGTTGTGAGTATTCACCGAACCGTCCAAATGAAAGTGGGCTTTGTCTGTCCAGAGGATATTCCAAGGCCATTCTCGATCAACTTCCAAACGAGCAAGAAACTGCAGTGAGAACAGATGTCGAGTCTCGAAATCATGTGGAAGCAATTCCTGCACAAATTGAAGCTTGTATGGATAGTAACGGAGGATGCTTCGCATGATCTGCTGGACAGTTGAACGAGGCAGATCCATTGCTTCTGCCACACGGCGAACACTTGTACTAGTCAGCACGTTGGATGATTTGTCCTCTTCCACCTGAAGTGCTACTTTCTCTATTGCATCCGCAGAAACAGGTTTTTTTCTTCTTTCAGAACGAACATTCAATGATCCTGTTTCTTCAAATTTGGTTACCATCAATCGAATATTTTTAGCAGTCAATGGACCTTTTCACAACACCTTTAATGTCCGAAATTTCCGTAGAGCAATTATTGCGGAATTATCGTTTTGATAGAATAACTTTACTAACAACGCTCGATCTGGTAAACATAATGACATTCTGATTATCAATACCGAGCACAATGAAAATAAACTAATCTTCCATGAAAGTTTATTGCTTTTATAACAGTTGCTGTCTGACGTCGAAAAAAATTGCATATTTTCTTCTTCCTTCGTGTAAATCCTTTGAAAATTTGTCATCGAAGAAGTATAATTAAAAATTGCAGTTCATTTTAGAGATTGTGTTTTTAATGAGTATCAGTTATTGTGTTACCGTGTCCTGTGGATGGCTTTCATTCGAAAGCACCCTCTAGTGGCGAAATTTTAAACTATTTTTTTTATTCGCTCAAACAAATTCTCATCCCTTCTTTATGTCGTACACAACATTTTACAACTTTCAGAACAATAGTTTCGTCTGTAGACAATTTTGAAGTAGAGTCGTTTAATTGTGGACACCTGCTATATATATCTTCAATCATGGCTCCTAAGGCCAAGAAGTATGCCATTCTACTATTGTGGCTAATATTTCTTACTGCCTTGAATGGTTACACTTAGTTTTAATATAGTAATAATATATATATGTAAGCAGTGTAGGTCAAAATTTGGTTACTGTTTGAAATTCTTATGCTCTTTTTCTGTTTTGTTTTTTAAATTCGTATGCTTATAGTAAATTGCTTGCATCTCAAAGTATACGACCTTGTATTTTCTCGCGATTTGTAGAGATTCTAACACGCCACCAATGTGCACACTGTGAGTTGATGGATTAATGCACATGCTAGATTTTTTTTATTTCGTTCCAGTGTACCTGTCATTTTCTGCAAGCAGTGGATTGAGGTGCTATTACACAAGCTAATCTGATTTTTATTTCTTTAAAGATGACTGAATAACTCGAGTACAGGTAATGCATCAAAAGTTTTGTCTAAAGCCAGTGTTTCTTAAACTGGGCATATCGAAAATAAAAAGTTTAAAAAAAATTATTTTCTGGAATGAATGAAAACAATATACTTTCAGACATAATAAAAAATGCACTTTTATTCTGATATAATTTGCATGTATATCATCTAGTGACATAACGCCATCAAAAATAAAATCTTCTTCAATACCTAATTAGCTATCATTGAGGTTACAACCAAATAAAAAACAAACTTTTATTTCATTTGTTGTAATACCATGATGAGAGATTTTCATTACGTTTTCTTTTTAAACCTAAAATACTACTCTTTAAGAGAAAACCCGAAACCCAGAACCAGAATTGAAAAAAAATTTAGGAAGATAAAAAATTCATCACTGTTATGAAATACTGTACATAAAGCTGCAGACCGAAGAATATATTTACTCAACATCTGTTTGACCTTCTAAGTTATTGGTACAGTTAGTTATGACTCATCTTGTATGTGTTTTTTTCTCATTTAGGGAAGTTCTAAATAGTATATTTCTGTGTGGGGAGGGATTTCCATGTAAAAGAGTTTGATATTTGGAAAACCATAGAGAGCACTTTGAAGGGTTACTTGGTCAAGATATATTTTTATGAGTACTCTCAAACATATAAAGCATAATGGAAAGCGTTTTACACAATTTTTAGCAGTAATATCAATATTATATATTGAACACACTTTTGACTTGGAAGTGGTCACGCGGGGCACACAGATCACGAATTGAGTCAAAACTATTTATTTGTTACAAAAGAAAAAATTGAAAAGTCTTTGAAAGTAGGTAAGTATACTTTCTTTTAATTAAATTATTCACTGGAATCACAATTTGTATCGTGTACAATAAAAATAATTATTTTAAAAAAAGGTTTGGGGTGTCTCAATCACCCTGTGAGACCATTAACGTTTGCCTCGTGTGTGTGCTTGCTCCTGGGATAAAAAACTGTGAAGTCTTCTCGCTTTAAATATTATAAAGTATCACAATTATTCTCTTCATCGGAATTTTTTATTATTTAATATTATTTCTAAATGTTCATTCTGTGAGGCTTAAAATTACAGTTCATTTAAAACTAATTATTATATGAGCATTCATTTTAAAATACCATTATACATTTTCGTAATTATTGTCGCGCATTTGGGCTCACTCTCCTGACAATTAAGCTATTATATCAAGAATGTTTTATTTTTTAAAAAAATTAACTCGTGCGAAGAGTGGGTACTTCAGACTTTAATGAATCAATGCTGCACATTGTATTTTTACAACTAATTTATTAATACTAAATTAAGAGCAAGTTGAATAAGTATTAGAGACTTCCATGGGCTTGTCTTGCTGAGGAAAGTATTTCAAAGGAAGGCTTACAATTAGAAATAGACACTCCGGGTACTTTTTTATATTTGGTTGAGATATATATTTTGTCTTCAAAGCAGCCACCGCATTTTGGAAGTATTCCAATTTAAAAATTCGAGAAAAATAAAATATATATTACTTAAAAGTAACATATATAAAATTTAATATGCTTATCTTATTAAATTATACGGTTTATAATTAAGATCATATTGTAGCTTAAGCATCAAAGAGCATTATTATTGCATTCAATTCATTATTATTGTATAAAGGGGGCGATAAAAATTATGATTGAAAAGGGGGTCGCCAGTATTGAAAGTTTAAGAAACACTGATCTAAAGCTGGGGGATTTTCTAAGTGAAAAAATCCGTACGAATCAGCAAGTGTTTGGAGAGGATTCTAAGGGAGTCATGCAAAGGAAGGAGGAATTTAACTGATTCCAAAGTGCCCTCAAGTTTGTAGAGAAGGACCAACGTTCTGAAAGGCCACGAACCACTCGAAACGAAACCACCCGTTGTTCAAACAGTGAGAAATATGATTATGAAAGACCGATGTTTAACCTTACGAGAGATTGCTATACAAGTTCAGATTAGTAGAGATTCTCCACTTGCAATTTTGTTTATTCCTACATGGAGAGACTGCGAAATCTGTTTCAAAGATTCCGTCGCTATAACAGAAAAACTACTTCTTGAAGTTGCATAGGACCTAACTGACACTATCAACGCTGATACTAGCTTCTTACAACTTCTGGCTGTACTCTTAACTGAAAATGTCATTAAAAAATTTCCGTTTTCAAAGTAGAGACGAGATAAGTCCAAAGGTGACGGTGGAATTGAACACCATTATAAAAGAAATTATCCATTAGTGCTTTTGGCAATGGAAGAAAGGAAAGCTCCAGGTGTCTACTTTGAATTTGATTAGAACCCTAATCCCCCACAAAGTAATTAAGATTTTTTTTCTGGCTAAAGGTCGGACACTTTTTAACCTGACCATGTGTATAGTTAATAATTCTCTAACAGAGGGACAGAAATCATTGGATTCCTAAAGATAAATGAAGTATGAAAAACAGACATTGGAACTTAAGAAAATGTATAGAGAGAGGTGGCAGAACTATAACATTGCTGACTTAAGACAACTCTTATGCATAAAATAATTTATATAAAAGTGAAGTCTAACAAGTTTGTGTCTAGCCAACCTTCTTCCTTTCTGGTTATAACACTGAATGAAATCCTATTGAAAATATGGATAGAATTTCTAAATCAGTTACAAGAAAAAGGCGACTTACCTAAAACTGCCTTCACAAATATATGTTAAACGATGAAATTGTCAACTATAAACAAGTTATTGCCAGATTCTGGACCATAATATAAATTCAAAGAATGTTATTACTAGCTGAATTGCAGTATTTAGCAAAAAAGTATAAAATTATTGGCACTAAAATAATTATGCAGTAATATTAAGATACATAATATACTGTAAATATAAGTATGTATGTATGCTATACAATTTAAGAATTTGCTTACTTGCATTCCGAAAGCGTATTGTAGTTGGAAAGAATGATCATAGACTAAAAGAGGATATTTTTTTCATAAATGTTAAATGAATAGGAATGATATGATCTTGGCAGAAGTTTCATTCAAAAAATTTCATCACATTCCATTATTGAAATGAATTTACGTTTCAACTTTCAAACAAAATAAATTATTTTTACTCAAAATTATCATATATATATATATATATATATATATATTAAAACTTAATTAAATATTATATTAATGCTGATAAATGAAATGTTCAATCAAAATATATGTACATTTGCTCATTTATGAAAAATTTAAAAATAAATGAAAAATTAACAAGTTAACTTTTGTTCAAAATTTACCAATGTGAAGAAGTAGACTTTATGACCAACATAATGTAACATCATTAACATATTATTGTTTTTAAAGTTAGTTTTATAACTCTAAGTAGAACTCCAGAGGACTTTAATATAAATCCTTACACATGTGTAAGCATCAGTGAAATAAAAGCCAAAAGAACAATAATAAAAAAGTCACTTTTCATTCATGAAATTTTACTAAACTTTATCTTATCTTCTTTACTTTTTCTTTCAATCAATTAGGATACATTTTTATGACTATATAGTATGTTCTTTACAATGGAAATCATTTTGTTGAATTTCTCAATGCATTACTTTTCAAACATTGCAATTATTAATATTATTATTATTATTATTTTATCTAAGCGATCAAGACTGCATCTACTTTATGTGAATGAGTTCCCAAGAACTTATTTAAGCTAGATCAGGGGTGGGTAAACGTTTCCAGAGTAAGAGCTACTTCTAATTTTTTCCAAGGTGTTGCGGTCTTCCCAGTGGCGTAGGTGTAATAAGCTAAGAAAATGGTCTACAATATTTATTATAGCAATAATAAATACGCAATATGCACTTATCTACATAATAAAAACACTTTTAAGACGAAATTTAAAGCAAAACGCAAAATACAAAAGTAATAATAGTCACAAATATAATATCAAATGTTTTATTGCTACAAAATAATTAAAATACAATAAAAATGAACATTTTCATTTAAAGTTAGTTCCCGTAGTTATAGTCACTAGAAAACTTAATCTGTATATTGTCAGATAATATTGAATATTTCAATATATAATTCCTAACTACTAATCTTCAGGTGGTCACCCCAAAATTCCTCGGTGATCCGCCAGTCAATCGCGATCGACTTAATGCCCACCCCGGCTCTAAATACTTTTTAAAACAATCAGGGTATTTAGATTAAACCAGTGTTTCTCAAACTGTGAGGCGCTCCCCCCTGTGGGGCGCGATAAACGTACAAGGGGGGCGCGAGCATATCGAAAATAAAATATTAAAAAAAAATTATTTACTGGAATGAAGTAAAACAAAATACTTTCTGACATAATAAAAAAATACACATTTACACAGATAT
Organism: Trichonephila clavipes; assembly: GCA_019973935.1. Lineage (NCBI taxonomy): Eukaryota > Metazoa > Arthropoda > Arachnida > Araneae > Nephilidae > Trichonephila > Trichonephila clavipes. The sequence continues at coordinate 1,762,649 of BMAU01014915.1, forward strand.
AATTTATATACCTGCGTATTACGTCATAAAAAAAATTAAAGCTTCTACTTCTATTACGGTTTCTTATGAAACCAAAATGAGAAAAAACAAAACCAAGACCCATAATCGAAAAAAAATTTAGGAAGATAAAAAATTCATCTCTGTTATATTATTGTCATCAGCTGTAGGCAGCATAATGTAGTTGCTGCGGTTTGACCTTCGAACTTACTTGTACGGTTAGTTACGTCCCTGCTCTTATGTGTATTTGTTTTTTCATTTAGGGAAGTTGCAAATAAACTATTTCTGCTGCGACTTTTTCCTTGTAAAATATTGTTATGATTTTTGGAAAGGCACAGAGAGCTTTTTGAAGGATTACTTGGCCAAGATTTATTTCTATGAGTTATTCCCAAACATATAAAAAAAGCATAATGAAAAACGTTTTACATAATTTTTTTTGAACATCCATATTGTAATAAATACACTTTTATTCCGGAGCTGTCACGCCGAGCACAGAGTGCACGAAATCGGTAATTCTGGAAAACTGTTTAATTGTTACCAATGGCTCTGACACTATACTCCTGTTTGACAGTCTTAACGTGTGAACTAAAATATATTTGTCACATATCTCCCTTTTTTGGGAGTGACAAACGTTTTTTTTTTACAATCTTAAGGTACTTGTTTTGACTGAGTTCCCGGAGTGATAACTTTTTTTGCGAAATATTTTCTGTGTTCTTGAAAGTAGGGGTGAGTATATATTCTCTTAATTAAATTATTCACTGGAATTACGATTTTTATTGTGTACTATAAAAATAATTTAAAAAAAAGATTGGGGTGGCTCAATAACCCCACTCGACCATTAGTATCGAGTGCGTGCCTGCTCCAGGTTTAAAATATGTTGCAGTCTTTTCACTTTAAATATTAAAAATAATACAATTATTTATCATCGGAATTTTATATTATTGTTCATTATTCAACATCAATTCTAAATGCTAATTCTGCGAGGCTTAAAATTACAGTTCGCTTAAAACTAATTATAATATGAGCAATGATTTTTAAAAAAATCATTTTACATTTTTGTAAACATTGTTGCGCACTTGGCTTTATACTTCTTAAAATTCAGTGATTATATCAATAATGTTTTATTTTCTTATAAATGAACTCGTGCAAATAGCGGGTACTTCAGCCGGTATACTTTTAATGTATCAGTGCTGCACAGAGTATTTTATAACTAATTAATTAATGCTAAATTAAGAACAACTTTAATAAGTATTAGCGACTTTCATGGGCTTGTCTTACAGAGCAAATTTTTCAAAGGAATGCTTATGATTAGAAATTGACCCACTGAGTTCTTTCTAAAAAAAAGCTGATATCTATTTTGTCTTCTAAGCAGCCACCACATTTTGCAATATGTTCCAATTTAAAAATTAGAGAAAGGAAAAATAACATAATAAATATCCTATTACTTAATATTTTTTTTGCTTAAAAGCAACATATACAAAATTTAATACTTATGTCATGAATTTGTACGGTATATAATTAAGATTATTGCTTTAGCGTAAAAAAAGTGCATTATTATTGCATTCAGTACATTATTAATGTATAAGGGGGGCGCGATAAAAATTGTGATTGATAAGGGGGGCGCCAGTATTGAAAGTTTGAGAAGCACTGGATTAAACGTATGAAGCTGTTCGCTTCAACGCAATTTTTCCTAAAGCAACTAAACAATACCGATGGCAAATATGCAAAGTGATATATAAAACTTAATACGTAGCTAGTATTTAAAAAACATATCAATAAAGTTTGAATAGACCTTCATTAATTCTACAGGTTGCTAATCTATGACAATATTTATAGTACATATACATGCTTGATGAGCGTTTATCAAAAAATGGTAAATATATTATACTATTTATTATTTATAGCATTTTCTGCAATAACATTATTTTTATTAATGTACTTAATCTTGTTTGAATTTTACACAAAACATATAAGCTTTTATTTTCATCTCAAAAGGAGTCTAGTAAAAAGAGTTAAGTATAAACTCGGTACTAATTTTGAAAGATGATAAACTTATAATATTGTGTTCTTAACATTCCCTTTTGCTCTTTTTTTCTTTTCTAATAGAGCTTCTTCAAAAACTATCTCCTACGAATATATCAAAGTAGTTGTTACAAAACGTATTGGTGTATAGTTTCGTTTTCTTTCGATTTTAAAACTTCCATTCAAATATTTGCCAAGAGCAACTATTTAAATGCATCGTTTTCCTCAGTGAATACAGTAAAAGTAAACAGGCTGAAGATTAAACTTTTGAGTAAGGATAAAAACATGCTTACTAGCAGAAAACAAGGAAAAAATTATTTTCTCGAAGTCATGGTGATTATTCCAAAATTGAAAAACATGCTTAACTCCATATGACTAAACCTTTTCTTAATCTTAGTGTAACTCTAGAACAAATGTACAACCCTGTAATGAAGAAAATTTTAAGATGAAAATGATAAAATGAAATTGAAAAAGAGAAATTTTTTCCTTCAGCCGGTTAAATATGATTTGAAGAAAGTTTCGTCCTTACAAGAGACACAATAGAATCAGGACCTTAATCGGGTTTCTTAATCAGTTTGTTTGGAAGTCGAATTTTGGAAACATATCGATTATTTTGCGCTTTTCAATACTTTTATACTTGTTACAGTAAATAAGGGAATCAAATACGTAGTTCTGCAAAAAAAGAGAAAAAAATTGAAATTATAGCTACGATTTCTTCACTTTTATTCATTTTTTGACGACGAAAAAATTAGAATTCAAATATGTTTTGGGTGTAAGCGGTCGTAAAACTTTGTATTAAGAATTACTCATTTTGGGGATATATTCAGTCACCAAACAGCATTGCCATTTTGAAAGCACTTGATTTACAAGCAGCGTCTAATTAAACTGGATAAGTAAATCGTTACTAAACTTAGTATATGGATTGTACTTTATATGCGCTGAAGAAATTTTGATGAAAATCGCCCAATATCCATCACAAAATAGCGCCTTAAGATGAAATTTGGCACATTCAATAAAAAAATGGCTTGAATCCATAATAATTTAAAAAGATATTTTCAATAATCTTTTAGTTCCCTCTGATTTTATAGTGTAACATCGTGACATTTTAGCGTTAAAAGTAACACAGCTAAATGCCAGAAGACGTTTTATTCTAGAGTAAATAATAAATAAACGACAAATTCAATATTAAAATGACACACCTCTCAGTTTTTGCGATAGAGAAGTTCGATTTCCGTTCATGTATGCCAGACGTTTCACTGCTGACTTCGGCAATTCGTATTTATCCATTTGGCAAAGTTCATTAATAGGCCCTTAAGTGCATACGTTCTCCGCAAACTCAACAGAAAGTCTTTGAAAAGCACAAAGCTTCAATGCTTTGTTTATAAATTGCAAGAGATCGAAAGTACTTTCTCTTGGTCCTTGAGAGGTGGTTGCCTTCCGCCAACTCAAAACTTGAAGAACAAAAACATTCCGTCGATAGATGGAGATGCAGAGTTCTGTCCACTTCAGAGCCGACCCCTTTAAACTCCATGGGCGGGTCACTTTCATGCCCCCAATCACCTCTCATCGGCGTTTGTAGCACATTTGCACCCAGGTTTCTTCATTGTAGGCCTACTCCATTGACTCGAAGGGACAATATGTTGGCACGTTTGATCCCCATTACTAGACAGCCTCGTGTTCATCATCTAGAGGCTATAACTTGTACAGGCACATTTTCACTGAGGGCGTGTCCCTGTCTTGACACGCCGACATTATTCTCAACTCAAGTTATCTGCGTCCCATATGTAAGATGGGAACCCATCTCACATGGGACATCTCGCAAAGGGGTTGTTCCTTGAGGCTTCCTTCCTATATAGCGTTGTGACAATCGATCATCTGTTCGCTGGCTAAAAAAAAGGTAGTAACATCAAAGCCTTTTTCGGAACAGTTCACATATGTTATGTCCTAGGCATAAGGAAAGAATAGGTGAACCTTTTCTTTGGTGATACAATGTCCCATCTGGACAACTTGATTTCCCCATTCGTCAATTTTGACATACATAGAGGAAGAGAGTTCAACTAAAATGATCAGATGCCACAATAGTCTAGGTTTACCATGCTTTCGAATTACTGTAAATTAATATAGAAAACGTTTTTGAATCATCAAAAAAATATATCGTCGTATAAAAGAAAATGACTAATCATGGACTTCAATTATTTAAAACAAGTTATTTTACTATACAGAATACGTTTTACAAAGCCCACTGAGCTCCAATTCTACAAAAATTAATAATATCACGCATGTGCCGAATGAGAACGAGTTCAGTTTTCCGAAACAAGAATATAATATAATCAATTGTCAATAGCAAAGCAGATGTCGATTGTGCTCTTGACGATGCTATAAAAAATGTTTAATGGAACAATCATTGTAGAAACTAAACACTTTCAAAGTGATAAACAATGCATTTTCAAAAGTAGATCGTAGCTGCTCAGGTAAAATATTTTGCACATGAAATAATACAGTTCTTCTATAGTTAATGGATATCGCAATATTTCCAAAAAAGGTCAATAGCGCAACATCCCATAAGGGTCAGGGCCTATTGTGCCCCTCTCAGTATACGGTACCATTGGGCGCTGAGGTGCATGAGCAGACATCCCGATCAGGTGGTCAGTCTGAAGCGAGACCCCCAGTGTTCAAGTCCCCAAGAAAGCTTCGTACTCATTTACAGACCCACTGTGGTAGGAATGAAAGGCTGAGTTGATCTTGCCCAGCCCAGTAATAGAACCAGGACCTGTGGTGTGGAAGCACGATACTCTACCACTCGACCACTGGACCTTTCTTCCGTAATAGTTTGGGATATTTAATTCTGCACAACCAGAAATCGTATCGAGTCTGATTTCATTATCTCTTTAGAACAGACAGACGACCTAACATATGCTCGTATTGGTGTTAAATTTCACAACTTAAGTCTATATATTATTCTGAATATCAGAAATTATTTATACATTTCATATGTGTCATTTAAACATAATTTTTTTCTTTTCCCCAAAAAAAGCAGCACCTGATGGAATTTGAAACTACTTTTATTTAAGAATTCTGTAAATTCTGTCATTAATTTTAGATTCAGGATATATTATTGGTAGAGGATGTGTTATTATAACCCCCTGAATAAAGGAAGTTAATTTATTTCCTACATATTTATTGCGCTAAGTAATCATAAACAATAAATTCTAGGGGAAGTACCAATTCAATTTCTACCTCCAGTTCACTTTTTCGAAAAAGCCTTTTAAATCTTAATCGCCTATGATGTATATAAGCGTCTCACCGAACCAGTGCATTATGTGCCCTGGACGTATAAATCTGTTCTTTCAAAATATGATTCTTTTTTTTTGCGCGGCTATCAGTAAAACTATTCCGGAGGCATTGGAAAGTAATAAAATGTCACCTCCAGTGTTTTCAAAGGAATTTCAGAGGAAAATTTGCTTATTTGTGACTTTCCTTCCCTCCCCCAATGCACCACATACGCATTCATATGTGAAAAATGGTGGCACTGAGAAGCGAACCATGTAACTTTTAATCGGCAGTTAAGGGACCAATGTTTATTTTTCTAAAAACTTCAACATAATATATTTTATGGACCTAAATTATAATTAATCACCAATTCAATTAGTGAAATAAAATGTATCTATACTGTAAAGATTGAATTTTCTACCTGTAACGAATTTAAATATTTTTGATACTCCATTTTCAATTCAGCTGTTTTGAAATTACAAATTCAAAAATAATAAAAAAAAATATTTTAAACTTATGAATGGATTCTAAATAACATTTAGATAAATAAACTTCTTCCGTTATTGTAGTCCTTACACATTTGAACTGCAGATATTTGCAAAAATGAAAAAGGAGCTTGATTTTTTATTCAGACTAATTTCATTCGAGTTGCGATTATTTCTGGTTATCAATACTAAGTACTTAGACACAATTAATGCTTCAGCTACAAGTGGTTTTCCTCAAAACAATTTCTTGATTATTTCCTAATCAATTTCAATTTGTTCTGGACTTAGTAAAACTCTCAAGTAATATATTGCCCAAGAAACAAATTCATTTTAAATTCAAATTTTTTTTCTGAATATTGTACTATTTTTTAAAAAAAAAAATCCGTTTTAAAATATTTTGCACATTCAGACTTAGAAATTAATTCAATTGCTTTAGAGGATATCTTTGTTGGATGAAACGTTTCATGCAATATATTTTCAAGGAAACCACATTTTAAAGCAACCAAATAATGCACATTTGATATTTTTCATCGTCTTATCTATAGCATATATGCATATGTATGCTTTTTTTATCAACATCACAATAGGAATTTAAAGAAACGTAGAAATATCTGCCATATTGTATGTGAAGAACTAATTTCAGTAAGTCAACAAGTAAGAATCTTTGTTAAACATTATTAAACCGAACACACACACACACATATATATATATATATATATATATGTGTGTATAACCGAAATTTTTCACATATCATTTTCAATATATTTGATGTTTCAAAAATTGAAAAAGGTGACTTTAACATATTTCCATTTTTATCCAAAAGCTAATTCTAATGTCTATTCAAACAGTATATTAATATATATTTACGTAACTGTAAAAGAAATAAGATTTTTGCACCACAAAAAGATACTTGGAAATCGATAGGCAAACACAATTTTCTCAAATGTTGACCTGAAACGAATTGAAGTTGTTAGAGAACTAAAGTTTCTTTTTTCCTTCTTTTTATTTATAACTGCGTGAAAAAGAAACAGAGGTTTGACAATTGTTCTCACCAAAACCATAATATACAAGCTTCAGTTGCTTGAACTTTTAATACGAAGAATCATATTATTCATGAACTTGATACAGCTGGCTCCTTTTGATGAAAGAAAATTAATTTTGAAGGAATGTGTGTGTTTTAAAACTACTTAAATTTCGTTGAAAATGGAGTTTACTAGAAGTAATCAAGTAGAGAATAAAAAAAAATACTTTACTAAAATAAATATTTTATTTGAAATTTCCAGTAAGCAAATTCGAAAGATTTAATGTATATTTTAAGGTACAAAAATAATTAAAAAAATAAAGAGTACTCTATAACACTGTAATACGAAGTTTGATTCAGAAGTTCCCGGACTGTATAAGTTTAAAAATAATAGCAATGTTTAACTTAAAAATATATTACCAAATTAATTGAGAAAACACATCCTTATTCGAAATAACACCTTTGAGCAACCACCCACTTTTCCCATGGCTTGCTTGTAAAGGTTACCGAAACATTTCTAGAATCCATTTTTAGCCATCTCCTTTAATTCTGCTTGCCGTATTCTTTTAACTTCATCTACAGATTGTTCTTCGTTCAACATGCGAGGAATGATGTGATGACACACTATACGTATGCTAAGATTCTTAGTCAGTATCTATTGGCATGTGGCCTGGGGTATCCAAACTTATTCTGCTATCGTTTGAAGCTTGTTTTTACGCACAACCGCAGAAAGCTTTTCAATGTTTTCAGCGGTGTGGAAAATCTATGGACGTCCAGAGCATTCATCGTCTTCGACACTTTACTTGCCTTCCTTGAAACGTCGATGCCACTCAAAAGCTTGCGTTCGACATAATGTAACACTGCTGCATATGTGCTTCAACATTTTGTAAGTCTCCCTAGCACTGTACAAAATACATTTTCTTCAAAACTTGATATTCATTCTTAGCTCTACAAGCGTTATTTCTGTCAATCGCCAGTTATTAAATGCATGCGCTTACAAATGCGACGCCGTGGCGAGCCACTCACCGCTTGATTCAGGACAACTAACTTTTCACACATCAAGTAATATAAAAAAAATAAGTCAATCCCTACTTAGATTAACAAAGAAAAATTTTATTTTAGCTACTTTTTATTAAATAGTTACAATTAATATAAATATGTATATACATAGACCATAATAACAACATTAATTGGTAAATAATTTTTATTAATTATCGTATTGTCATCCAAAACAATCGTATACATAAAATTTCAGTTCAATTGAATGCTTTAAAATGTGAGAAAAAAAATATTTTCAAGTTTTGTCACAAGTCGCCAAAATTGATTCCAACGTGGCTGTATTTGTAATTCTTTAAATAATTAGTTTTAATGAACTAATTTTTATTAATTGTAATTAAATTATTGTATTTCAAATTAAAAATAATAATGTATATAAAATGGCAGCTCAATTTAACGCTTTAAAATGTATTTTATTAACGATTGAAAATTCCACCAAGATAAATAAATAAATAAATGTATAGAGAGTATGAGCCAATAGTAGGAATTGAAAAAAAGAGAAGATCTCAGTAACACAGAAATATTATCGTACTCACTCCTCTGCAAAAACTCTTTACGTTATAGGCTCAGCCCGAGAGGTTTTGAATCGAACCTTTTTTATTAGTATACTAAATTACTTAAGTTTAAAACAAATCAAATCAATAGAAAAGAAAATAATAAAATGATGCAAGACAAAGAAAAATATATATAATAATGCATTGGCAAATCTGTATGCCTGGAGACAAGACAGCTTCTTCCGTTTAATCACCAATATTACTGGACTCAAAGAAAATTTAGTAAAGGAAGTAATGCAAAAACAATCAGATTCAACTTGTATATGCTATAATATATTATTTTAAATCTTAATTATAAAGCTGCGTTTTATTTTTCTTGGCTGGGTTTTTAAAGTTTTTTACATGTTTAAATTTTTCAAATGCATCTTTTCCAAGCAATTCATATACGTTTGGTGGGTTTATAAAACTTTAAATCTTAAATATTTTGTAGCTTTTTAATTGATTAGTTATTAGGATATTGTTTTACAAGTACAGATTTCTTCAATATTAGGCGGGGGGATTCATACTGTAAACAAAGACAAATTGCTTTGCGTTTGAGGCCTATCTTACCTTTCTTGTAATTTTTTTCCCTTCCAAGTTGTTGGATTTAAATGTAAATGAGTATTCGTAGAATTTTACATGTAAATAAAAATTCTGAAGAAAAGTTAGGCATTAGCAAAACAATGGCTTTAAATTTAATTAAAGTCTTTTAATGTGACAAAACTGCTACGTTTTGCATAAAAAGATGTCACAAATCTTATTTTAAAATGTCAAGATTAAATTCTTTTTATTTCTTAGAAAAGAAAATAAGCCCAAAATGAATGCAACATCTTAAAATGTTCAAATGATACAACTAATCTCTGTAGGAAAAAAAAATCTTTAAGCTACTCTGTAACAGTTTTCTAAAAAACTTTTAATTTAATTCCTACACAAAGAACTTGTTTTTCCTTTTCAGCTCTACATTCGGAGAAGTGAGAAAATTACAGCTTTGAAAGATTTTCGACAAAAGAAGTAAAATGATATTCTTAAATGACTGCTACGATGTTAAAAAGGAAATTGAAAAGCCGGATCTATTGGATTTCTTTTTTATTCTTTTAAATTTATGGTTTTGCTTTTTATTTTTTTTGTAATTTTTGATGGCCTTAATTATTTAACAAGCTTGGTTAAAATAATTATTTTACTTTTTTCTGCATTCGAATACTTTTCATAAGTGTATCTCCAGCTTTAATGTCGTTATTCTTAAGACAAAGTATTACATATTAAGTGCTATCCCTTCTGATATTATCCAGAAGGACAATTTATAATTAGATCCTATTAACGAATAAGGCATTATATATATTACGAATGTATTAGGTTTTGAAATCTTTGGCATCACATAATTGCAGAGACATTTACTAATTAACCTCTTTAGCTTAGCTCAAAATTTTGCTAACGACATCTAATATGACCTTTAATTATGAGTCAGGATCGGATGACAATACCGAAACAACCCCACTCTCAGCAACCTCACCCACATGAGAATTTTGAGTCTATGACAACTTTAGCACATATCAGTATCCATTGGATCCTATTCGCATTCATGACAAATGGGGGATGATTTGGGTCATAACCACATGACAACCGCGGCCCATAGAAAACTTTAAAATATTTGTAATAAAAAGGAATTTTTTACCACAAGTAAATGTTCCAAAATTTTATTCTTTATGAATGCAGTTATCTTATAATGTTAAAATATCAATAGTTTAGCTACTTTTCTTTGAAAAAATAAATGAATTTTGAGGTTTTGTTATATGCAATTTCAGTACGTCTAGCAAATGTGCACGATTGAGTGTCTTAAGTTCATTGTTGATGCAATCATATGACACAATTGAGTGTCATTTAATTTGAAGTGTACACGCTGCAGTAAGAATTACTGGAGTTGCAAATGGAAAGAAAAAACGTAAGAAAATATTGAATAATGTGTAGTATTTTAAGATGTTTCGAATAGCTAATGCAGTATTTGGAAGATAAAATACTTTATTCGCCATTGTAGCTTTAGAATGAATTAATGGAAAACCCAATAGGCTTAAGATTCAAGAAAAGTTTCTACTTTCTACAAGAAAGAAACGTTTTTTACCTAGAAAAGATGTTATAGCCAAGAAGGAAAAAAGGCTCCATTATAGAAAAATTATTATGAAAACTTTTTAAAATGCACACACTTATCGTGCAAGACAAAAAAAATACTTAACAAGATAATAAATATTTATTTTTAAATTAAATCTGTCCTTTAAAAATTATTTATTTTAATTGCAGTTCAAGAGTAAGAGTCAAGAGTAAGAACAAACTATTAACGATGTTAAATAACCGATTTTGCTTGTAATTTAACTGAAAAAAATTCAATACATCTGCAACTCGATTGGGCAGTCGGAATAGTATCAAGGGAAACAAACTAGTTATTATTATGAATAAATTTCAAATAAGATTTAGTTCTGAATATGTTAATGTCAATTTAATTTAAAAAAAAAAACTGAATTTAAAGATAACTGCATTGTAGGTAAATTGTAGTCAGGTAGCAGATGGATTGACAGAACGTACACTTCAGTTTTAAATTGAGCAAAGCTTTTATATGAAATAATTAATATTGACGCGCTTAAGGTGACTGACTGCCTACCTTCGGACCCCTTTTTTTATAAGAATAAATTTTTGAAACTAATCGAGTGTTTTTAGGAAGAAAAAAATATGTAAATATGTAAAAATTTTAAAATAAGTATTGTACCTTTAGAAAAATTGGTTGTTTTCAAGGAAATTGTACCAAATTTTTACTAAAACGGGTAACTCTGCATAAAAATTTCTAATACAATTACCATAATTTTTATTATATACAACATACATATCATGGTGCTCTTCAAAATGAATCAAAATATAAGGTAAATATTAATTTACAAAAAAATTGTAGACAATTATATATATTAATATGAAAATTTTGATACTTTTAAGTATTTATTCTCTATAAAAACTACCCTAAATGAAAAGATATTTAACCTACAACAACACTTATGATCCACTTTATGAAAAATAGCATAATAAACATTCCCACAAAATTTCAAAATGTTATCTGGTTTGGTTCTTAAGATACCATGTATCTGTTAAAGAATTTTTTTCGAAAACTTAATTTTGAGAGAAACTTTTTTAAATTTTTATCTTACTGCCCTTTTGGATAGAGTATGATGTTTTTTAAAATCACTATAATTTTATTTCTATTTCGCGTAAAGGAAAAAAAAACTGTTTTGGAAGGAAAAATATTCAAACTATAAGATTTTGAAACAAAAAAAATGTCTTATGTAGACGAAAAGCGACATTTTCATGGTAGGCGATCACCTTAATTCCTTGTTCAAATACTTTCTTAAAAGTGCGTTGTAGAAATTCAGAAAGTAAGATAACACTCATCTTTCTCATTTCAAACTTGCTTAAAGTAACCATGACTATCATAAATTACCTTCTTAGAAATATAAAAATAATTATATAAACGGAACATATATCGCACGATTTTAAAAAAAGATTGTTTATTCTAAATTTGGAGAATTTTTTTTAAAAAACGAATGCATTTTAAAAAAAATTAAAAACGAGATTTTTTTTTTAAAAAAATGTGTTTCAAAAGTATGATTCAACCATTAATTAATATTTTTCTAATTAATGTGCTACCATTTTTATTATATGAATAATGATCCTTCTTAACGAGTCTTTTTTCTCCAATTGTAGCCAGTTAGAAACTTCAACTTTAAACTTAAAGATCTTTTCTAACAAAATCTTAATTGAAATCAAAAGAAGGACATGAATTATTGTTTTTTTTAATTGTATCCGCAATCCTTACTGGTCGATTTCTTTTTCTTTATAAGCACCCCATTCTCTCTACTTGCCACCATTTTTTGCACCTTTGTGTTTTGTTGCTTTAGTGCAGGTGTATGTGTACATAAATCTTACGCAGTGGCGTAACGTACACCCCATCATTGCGGGGTTCGAAGGCTCTATAGGGAGCCAAACTCCTAACTAACGCCAAGTACCTTGGAGCGCAAAACCTGACTTTGCAGGGGGGGGGGCTAATCATCTCCGTTACGCCACTGATCTTAAGGATTTTTTTTATTCATAAATTTATTTTGTAGTATCTAGATTTCAGGCAATGGAATACAAGCTTATATGCTTATATTTTATAAACTTAACTCACTATTTTATTTGTTAAACATAATGCAATTTTTCAACTTGAGAAGAATAACAAAAATTTATCTATATTAGCAGAACAAAATACATCGATATTTTGAATAAGCGAAACAATACGCATATATACACTATCAACTTCCGTCACTACATGTCGGAACGAAAACACTCCCTACTCGGATCAACAATTCAATTTATCTCTCCGGTAATTTAATTCTGCATTTTGCCGTATCTATTTCTTAAAAATAACAAATGTATTACTCGAAAACTTAACAAAGGTAATTTCAGCTTCCAACTGCATAATTTTCAAAGAATAAATGTTGGCTCCCCCTGGATTAATTGATTAATTTTAATGTCACCCCTAGATGCCACAAGAGAACGAGAAGAAAGAAATGACGAAGAGAACCGAGCTCACCTGAAAGGGGTTTAAAGATGTAAACTGATCCTCCCGGAAACAACCACCCCCGAATTCAGTCTTTATTGAACAGGAGTACACAGTTAATTTACAGAATACAAATTAAAGATTAAATTCACGAAGTACCTACATAATTGCATAGTACAAACATGCAAAGCTAAAAATAATAATTAAAAAAAACCAAAAACATAAAGGATAAGAGAAGAGAAAATATATCTTATCCGTGAATTTTTGTACAAATATATTTAAAACAATTTTACTCTCCAACACAAATACATCTTACAAATTCAAAGACAAAAAAAATTGTCAGGAAGCATTTAAAAAATAGTGTTTTTTCAAAGTCGTCGAAATTCATAATTTCACACCAAATTCAATTGACGATGATGACACCCCAATATTTTTCATAAAGCCAACATGAAGTTATTTGTAGTCTTGACAGATTTAATTTACATGAGCTTCACAACATATCTACTTTTTTGTGGTATAAGGACTTCAACAATCACAACAAAGTGCGTGCAACCATTACCACTTGTTTTCTTTGCAGAATGTAACCAGAAAATAAAATTAATTATAAAGTGACTAATAACAAAAACTTATAAATTTAAAAAGGAAAGAATAAAAAAGATACATAGTTTAATGTCTAACAACATTTAACATCTGTTTTTTTTTCAAAAAATAAATTATGAAAATATTTTTGTTGTCGTTCATAAGAATCAAATTTTTGAGAAGAAAATAGAACCCAAAGTAGTAGGGAAAAAACTTGTGATTAAATTAATCTTTTATCAGGTCACACACGTAAGCTAAAGAATATTGCCAAAATTCATAGTTTTAAATTATCTATTAGTTTTCTAAAAATATTGATGTATCTACGTATGTCTTTTTCCTACTTAAATATTATTTTTAATCCCCCCCTTTCATGCATTTTAATTGTAGTAATTTCAAAATCATGTTATGAAAGCAACATAATTTTCTCTAATAAAAAAATATATAATTTTTAATTAACTAATTTGTTTTCGTATTGTTCTTTCCTCGTTAGCCAATGAAATAAAACCAAATATAAACGTGTCACTCAAACATTTTTTTAAAAAATATTTTCTTTGAAAAACAATATTCTTCACATTTGTAAAAAACCAAAATTTAAAAATATTCATCGATATAATCAAGAAAAAGAATTAAGTTACAAAAAACGTTCTATTATTAAGATGTATATGCTGTTTCATAAAAATTCTTATAAAATTTATTTTTACGCAGTGTAAAGATTTCTTCATTATCTTAGTTGCATTTGATGAAAATAAAACATATCACACAACGTATTTTCAAAAAGTATTCATTCAATTCATGATTGCCAAAGAGATTAATTAAAATTAATTACTTTTAATAAAATTAGAAATTAAAATAAATTTTATATTCTCTACCTAATTCTTACCATTAATAAAACAGAAAAATAATTATACTCTAAAAAAAGTCATTATTTTCCGAATACATGTTTACATATTTTTTTCACAACCATAGTTAACATAATAAGTTACAGTTCAAAAGAATTAAAAAAACACTCTTTTATAGTTAATCAAACCGAAAAGTAATAAAAATCATTATATGAAGATAAATGATTAAAGAGAAAATTAATTCCATTGTGGTGAAAGCATGGGGGCTTAATATTACATTTTTAAATTAACTCTACATTTTTCGGAATAAAGGGTGTTTTTGACAGGTATTGAACTTTAAATTGCAATAAAACAACGATGTATTATTCGATTGACATTAATTTTTTTTTATTCGAAAGATAATCTTGAGGCATTAAATTTTAAATATAATTTCTGGCATAGGACTGCCACGGCTGGCTCCGATGTAGTCCAATCTGGACGTCCAATTTTCGATGACTTTTTCCAACATTTGTGGCCGTATATCGGCAATAACACGGCGAATGTTGTCTTCCAAATGGCCAAGCGTTTGTGGCTTATCCGCATAGACCAATGACTTTGCATAGCCCCACAGAAAATAGTCTAGCGGTGATAAATCACAAGATATTGGAGACCAATTCACAGGTCCAAAACGTGAAATTAGGCAGTCACCAAACGTGTCTTTCAATAAATCGATTGTGGCACGAGCTGTGTGACATGTTGCGCCGTCTTGTTGGAACCACAGTTCCTTAACATCATGATTGTTCAATTCAGGAAAGAAAAAGTTAGTATTCGTGGCTCTCTACCGATCACCATTGACTGTAACGTTGTGGCCTTCATCGTTTTTGAAGAAGTACGGACCATTGATTCCACCAGCCCATAAAGCGCACCAAACAGTCAGTTTTTCTGGATGTAACGGTGTTTCGACATACACTTGTGGATTAGCTTCACTCCCAATGCGGCAGTTTTGTTTGTTGACGTAGCCATTCAACCAGAAGTGCGCTTCATCGCTAATCAAAATTCGCTTATGAAAATCGACCATTATTTTCGAAATAAAATTGCACAATTTGAAAGCGTTGTTCAGGCGTGAGTCTATTCATGATGAATTGCCAAACCAAACTGGGAATAAATCACTTGACAGCTGTTAAATCGGTCGCCATCTTGGAAAGTAATGCCAACTTAAACTTCTATACCTGGAAAAAAACACTCTGTAGAAATAGTAAGAAATTATAACAATTGATATCGAGCACCCCACACTTTTACCAGAATGACATTAACTTTCCCGTTAGTCATTTTATTCTTACATTAAGAAATATTTTTTTTTTACTTTTCATTTCGTTGAACTATAAAAGCGTGCTTCTTTGAATTTATTAAACTATAAATTATTTTTCAATTTGTTAGTTAGATATACAATAAAATAGATTTCATTTTTAGTTTTTTAGACTATTATTTATTTTGTTTTTGTATGAGCGTTTTAGCTTTTGGGTTGTAACTTAATATTTTAGTCTGTAAATAGAATCTGGAATTAGTCACCGAATATCGAAATTGAAAATCGTTAATACTAATGATCCTGATCAGGACAATGGTACATAATTATTAAATTACTGTATTGTCATTGGTTCTAGACAGGTGCGCACAATTTTTAATTAATCTGACTTTTTAAAGTGGGTAAAAATCGAGTTCAAATATTCCGTTACTACAGGGGAAAATATTAAAAAATGTGTTAAAAATACAATTTTGATATATACAGGGATGATGTAGAAACTGGAATATAATATCAAGTATAATTATGAGGTTATATTCTAATAATTTGATTGGTGTAAAAGTGAAAATATTTGTGGCTTTTTCTAGGTGAATGTAAAATCTAAAATGAAGAAATTATAGTTAAACCGGGGAAAATGTATTCCTTCGGTGAATTTTTATTAAATTTATATTTCTGTTCGTTTGTTTAGCATTGATTTTGGCTGATATCGAAAATTGTAATCTAAAATAAAATCACCTTATTTTATGAATTTGGGATTAATCGCTTTAAAGAAACACATTGAAAAACAATTTACAGTAGAGTGGGTTTTCTTGGTGATAACGTTTTTATGTATAATAATAATCTCTAGTATGTATCATTAGATTCACGGTGTTTATGGACCATGCGTATCATTCTCAAATCCATGAACTTACCTCCGAAATCAATAGATATAAATCCCATTGCACTTTTATATGAAATTATTCAATAGAATTTTCAAGCTATACCCACTAGCTTATAAACACAATAATGTTTTTAAACAACAATTGTTCTCCATTTCCTACTTCAGTGACATCTAGTTTAATTCAATCACAGCTAAGAAGGACCAAAGCAATTATTCAAGCTGAAGGTTAACAAGGTATTCATTACAAACAAAATGTTAGTTTACATCACTTTGTACGCCCTCAGATTGAGCATTATTTTTATTTTACAGCTTATATATATATATGACATGTTTTGAAGACAGAATTAGACTTAATTTTTTAAAAAAAGGATCTGTATTCAATGAAATCTGTACAAAATTTGACGCTGAGAGGAAAGAGAAAAAGGAATGTCACAGTGAAAACTAAGTGGGTTAGCACTTAAAACACCGATGAGGTAAGTATCACGGCTTTTATGAGTGTACTTGAAAATTAATGTTGTCATGTAGGGCTAATAAATATAACGATATTTGCTAGACCATATGTTCAGAAGAAATAAACGGGTGATTAGTTTCATACGTGAAGATGAATAGAAAAAGATGAGTTAAGTGCTAGATAGGGAATTCAATTTTAATTTAATTTAATTATCCTTACATTTGTCGCCCGATTTTAAAAGGGAGTCATGGCAGGATTTGTTTCTCTCTTTACACAAACTTAATCAATTTTCAACAAACTCAAAACAATACATAACATCATTTAGAAAGATATATTACACACAGTAGAAATATTTAAGCAATAGGAATACTAAAATCAAAATGTAATACAATATACGAAACTATATTAACAAACAAAGTGATGACAATTACAAAACATTAATTGATAAAAATGAATTTCCGTACATATAACTGAAGATTAGCTTGTTCAAATCTATTTGACATCCAGAATAATAGCTCGTGATTCATCCTATTCCTTCATAATAATAGATTCGTATTATAGCTAGCAGATAATGTTTTCAAAAAATTTTCTTATTGGAGAATGATATCATATCAAACAATAAGAAAGTAGATATAAAAATATATGGTATCATATAAATATTAAAATATTAATTTTGTATAAAAATCTACTCTGGAGCCATCATAGTAATACCTTATTTAGTTACATAAAAATTTTGCATAGATGAAACACATTTTTAAAAAGATAAAAATATAGACACTAATAAAATGAAAATATTAATAATATGAAAACGGTGTACAACAACTTATATGCAATATTCAACACAATAAACAATATTTTATTTCATATGCGTTATAAAATATAACAATATAAAATATAAAAATTATAAGAATACAGGAATAAAAGAATATAAGAGTTACAAGAATAAAAGAGCTCTTCAAGGGGGTAGGTTCACGAAACAGGATCTGTATCTCAGTAATGTTAAAAATAGGTATTTTTAAGGAACATTTATAAACATTCTATTGAATAAACAATTCCAATTTTTTTACTAAATATTCTTTGGACCATAATGCATACTTTAATCAGAGCTTTTATGGATAGGATGCCTAGTTATTTTTTAAAAAATTATCTTTTGCACACATCTGGTTTTTTTCAAAAACAGTGAAATTTCATTATGTTTAATGCAATAAATTAAGTCAGAATAAGTTTTTTTAAAAAAGTTCCTTAGTTTAAGTATGAATTAGAGTGTAATTATTAAATATGCAATGTTATAAGCTGTTAAATGCAGTAGTTTAGGAAAAAAATGTTCGTTATATAGTAAAAATGTTAGTTTTGAGAAAAATGGATTTTAGTAAAAAACTTTCTTGTAATTAATGCATAGCAGCTTCATAGCTTTGGTAATTTCTTTCTTCTGCTAAAGTATTCACTAATATACAGTTCTTATGCCTTTTGTCACCCTTGCTTCTTTATAATTTTGAAAAATGTCATAATTTGCTTTTCGTAGTCTCTCCCAATCACCTGTTTCCATTGCTCGAGCTGTGTAAAAACCTGGTAATATACATAATGTTGCAAGAAAATGACATTTGGTGATATTACCTTGATTTTAGGAGGCAATAGATTCCAGTATTCTAGTTTTTAATGTGCCCAATTGCACAAAAAATATTTTTCGGTATCCGTGCCCATATTATGCAAATTAAACTTTCGTTACAGTTTTGCGTCTTACCATGTAAGCATTTGCCAAGGAAGTTAGTTGTTGATAATTCCCTGTTCGTACATTTTTGATACAATTGAGCACATCTGATGGCAAGGTGTTCTTGTGTTTATAAACTTCATCTGTTGTAATTGCTCGGTTATATTCAAAACAGGTATCTTCGTTTGTTGTGCCCAGACCATGATGTGGAGATGCATCAATAGATGTTTTATGAAAATATGTAGCCCAAAAGGCTCGCTTCATTGAATTAATACTATTAATACTATCGGTATTGTTTCTGATAGTCAATCAATAATAACACTGTAATTTATCAATTTCAGCGTCTGCAAGTCTACCGTGATCATCCAATGATTTTTGTCACTTAATGTTTTACCTTTCATTTTTAGTTTTAAAGCTCGTAGTTGAGTCCCTATCCATTTCTCGATATTCCCCACACCTTCCAGTTTTTCAATGCCTATATCTCCATACGGCTGCCTCTAGTTAACTGCTTTATACGCTCTGGCATCACCATCAGCTAAAAATTTGGTATATCGTAGACCATGCAAACTTTCAGAGCGTTGGAAGTTTTCGATGGCTCCTGAAACTTCCATACTTTCACTATTTCCAAAATGATTCGCTTTACAGTTCTCATTATGCATTTTGTTGGGGCACTTACAAAATATTGATAAATTGAAGCATCAAGCTTTTTGCCGGTATAAAAACCTGTTATAATGATAGCAGCATTCAAAGACGTATGTTCATGCTTTTGCCAAGTACCATCAATAGCAACTGGTATATCAGAATGTCCGCTGACATCTTTGGCTTCTTTTTAGCTGCAATTTGCATACTCGCCAAAGCCACAGTCTCCACGGCTGTATCTAATCCTGATTCCTTTTTATTAAATATTTGCGTTGGAGCTGGTAAATTCATAACTCCACACAAAACTTTAGCAGAAGACTTACCTTTTACTAATACATCTCATTGCATATGAAAGCCTGATATTGACTTCAAAGTACTTAGACTCTTTTCAATAATTGAAATGATAATATTTCTGCATTATTTACATACAGCAAATACTTTTATAGTTTCAGACAATGAAGTGTTATTTATAATTTCATTTATATTTCCATTTTGCCCAAGAAAATTGTAGTAATCCATACAGAATTTCAGCTTCTTGGCTGAAGCAGAAACATTCAACTTGTTAATGGATTCACTTACATTCGACTGTGAATGCAAACAAGCGGTTCTTTATTTCTTAAACATTTGATTTTCAAAACGTATCATTGTGAGAAAAAATTGTTTAAAAAGTAAAAATTATCAGGCCAAATTTTAAAATGTTGATAAATGAAGCCATAAGAAAAACTACTTTAAAACTTTCAAAATTCAATGCAAACAGCAGGTTTCAAATAGTAAACAAGCGTTTGATTCACTTCAGTTCTTCTACTGGACGTTGACGTTCAAAGTCTTTTAAATAATAATGAAAAAAATAGCGAAATTGGGGGCTTACAATGCAGAAAAAAAGTTTGTTTACATATGAGTGGGCGTGGCAGTTGGTAAAACATTTTCCAAAAATTAATAAAAATACTTTCAATGCACGTAGAATAATTTTTGCACAATTAGAAGCGTAAAAGTGCATATTTTATAAACATGGAGAAAGCGAAAAAGGAGTTTTGGGGTCGAAATTCTGAACCTAACCTCTTAAATAATTGTGAGTCAGAAAAGTGGACTCTCTACTATCATCCCATTTAGTATTGATGTAAAATGTTCACAATATTCTCTGTGACTTAACAATATCGCCTACAATATTTTGAATCTATCCACAACCTTCTAAGCATTCGTTCCATAGACAAAATGCTTGACTTTCTCTTCAAAATTCTTGCTTCTCACATTCACTAATAGAACCTATATCACACTACTTAATTTTGAACACTTCTCTCTGAGAAATATGCGTGATTAAAACACAGATTTCAGAGATGCTAATAAGAGAACAGTAAGACGTGTACATACCAAACTAAGCACATTTGCCCTATTAATGTTTCGAGACATATACAAAATTATATTAATTGTGTATTCTCCCTTATCCACTGTATAATACCCAAAAATAAGCGTCACGTTATTAAATTAATTTTAAATTTAGATAAGGAAAAATTCGAGAAATAGTGAATTTTGTTATATGGCCGGTATATCAAAACACAGAGTTTCAAAATGAAAAAAAATTTAAATGACGTGCAATAAGGTTACTGCTGAATAAAATAATTAAAAATACACTAAAATTCAGGGGATAAAAACATGCAACGTGATTTTATTTTATTTTCATATAAAAATCAATATCACTAGTATTAGAATATTAGTCATTTTTTAAAAACTTAATTTATATCTTTCAGCTTTAAAACACCAATTTATATCATAAATCTTAACTCATTTGACATCTTAAGATAAATTATGAGAAGTACATTAAAATTTCTTCAAAAATTTGTATAATAAAACACATACACTCTGCTTTCTCATTTAAAATATAAACAATATCTCTTTAAAACAAAATGTACCATAAAAAAGTTAAAAATTATATTGTATTACTATTCTCCGAAAAGTTTTGTTAAGCAAAACTCAGTTGCATCTGTATTACGTAAGAGGTTTCTTTTAATTATCTTCTTATTATCTTTATGATGGGTATTTTGTTGAATGCAATTCCACTGAAAATTTTCAGATGAATGAAAATGTCTTAAACAGACTGAATGAACCAATCCAATGTCAGTTTTATTATCGTCATTGAGTCTATCTATTTCAAATAATAGATCAGAACATTTTCTTAAAACGGTATAAGGCCCTGAATAAAGGGGACTTAATTTCCTTGTATTGGGGTAATGAAATTCCCCATATATTACTAAGTCACCGACCTTGAAACCAGATTCCTGAAATTTTTCATCATATCTAATTTTATTTATTTTATAATATTGTTCGGTTTTTACTTCGGCTAATTTCCTTGCTTCTTCTATGGGAGTACATATCTCATTATCTTTTAATGACATTTCGGAAGGTAAATTACCAAACATGTAGGTTGGAGGGAAACCTGTTATTGTATGTGGAGTTTGATTATATTGATGCGTTACTTTTACCAGAATTTTTGTCCATAGGACTTTATTTGAACTGTTACTAATTCCAGACTTAAAGCGGGTAGTTATGGTTTGATTTACACGTTCAACCTTTCCATTGGTTTGGGTCTGTAAGAAGTAGTTAATAATTGAGTAACAGTGTTATGTCTTAAGAAATGCTTAAATTGTAAAGAGGTGGACGCATTATTTCTATCACTTAAAATTTTTTTCCGGTATATGATTCTGAAAAATTTGCCTTAAACAATTTATGTAAGTATTTGTTGTTGCATTTTTTGATGGGAAGTCCAAATATACCTAGTTGCATGATCAGTAATTATGTGCAAATATTTTTAACAAAGTTGTAATAATTTAAACCACTTACACTATCTATCGACAAAAGTTCAAACGGTTTTTCACAATGGGGAAGTGAATGTATCAGTCCGTATTTTTTTATGTGATTTCATATTTAATTGACAAGTTTTACAGTGTTTCACATAATTTCGTATATCAGTAATAATTTGTATCCAATAATATTGTGGTAATATTAATTTCAACATGGTAGCTACACCAGGATGGCCAAATACTTCATGAGTGGTTTTCATTAACTTCACTCTTAGAGATTTGTGTACAATTATTTTAGCTAAACCTTGTATTTTCACTACAAAATCACCATCTCTGTTAAAACATTTAGGAGCTGATATATTTTCTATATTTTGAAAATGTGTTTGTGTGACTTATTTCATTGATATATCTAATAAAGATTCTGTGTGGAGGTGTATTAACTATATGATAAGTAAAATGATTTCTTGTTAACATATCAGCTTCAATATTATATATATATAGTGCTATCTTTCTTATATTTTATGTCAAAATCATGCATAGAAACTTTTAAAGATCATCTAAAAAGTCTACCCGTGAGAGTTTTCAATTTTTTAAGAAAAACTAATGCATTATAATCGGTATGAACTGTGAAATAAGCTCCATGAAGGTAGCAATGGAATTTATCTAAACTATGAATTATAGCTTAGCATTTTAATTCAGTTATTGTATAATTAATTTCATAATTTCTCAGTCTTTCCGAATGGAATTCAATCGGATGTTGATTTCTATTGGATTTTTGCTGTTTGATGATACATGAGATTGCAGTTCTCAATGGATCTGCATAAAGATGACATGGGTAATTTGGATTGAACATATATAAAGTGGCCTTTGAAATTAAGCTGTGCTTAAGTTTTTGAAAATTTGATTGTTTTGATTGTTGACATTCTGGGGTCCAATTCCAATTTTGATTCTTTTTAAGAAGATTATTTAAGGGCATTCTTAATTTTGCATATTGTGGAATGAATTTATAATAGACAATAATACTACCAAGAAATCTTTGTAAATCCCTTACATTTCTAGGGGGTAAAAGTTTTTTAATTATTTCGACATTTGTATTATTTGGAGTGTATGACCCTTGTTTTATTTCATATCCTAAGAAATCAATTGTATCTTTACTAAATTTACACTTTGAGAATTTTAATTTAATATTTTCTATTTCACAAATTTTAAAAATGTCTTCTAATTGCTTTGCATGTTCATTGATTGATTACGAAAATACTATAATATTATGTATAAAATACTATTGCATCGTCAAAGTAATTTAATGCAAATTTTATCTGGTATTTTTTTAAAATCTGTCAAATAGCTCTTTAAAATATAGCTGGGGAATTTTTATATCTAAAAGGCAAACGATTAAATTGAAAAAGACCGTACTTTGATGTAAACGCAGGTTTAATGAGTTAATTTTATGTGAAGTGCAAATTAAACAAAAAAAGCTTTTTGCATATATCAGCTAAACAAAAAAAGAAAGAAAAAACACCTTTGTTAAATTTTAAGAATGTAGATCTAATAGCTGATAAAAAGGATTTTTTTTATTTATAATTCTCCGTAACACTCTTGAGGGTCGATTTTTCAAAATACCTCCCTAAGCTGATCTCTGCTCAGCAAAAGTAACACATGTTAAACGTTTTGCGTAATGAACGCTTAAAGTAGTGAAAATGATTTATATCTGAAATTGTAATACATTAATATTAATTTCTGTTGTATTTATTTTATTTTAAAATTGTAATATTCGCAAGCAACGCTGTTTCTTAAATTATACTGGCGATTCAATGAAAAACATAGCGAAATATTAACGACTGAGTCAAGTTGGCAAATGCCTAGCTACTTCCGTAGCTCAAGCTTCATTAGAGCTTTGTAAGACCCGCCGTGTAGGAGAGAAATACACTTTAATACTTTATCCAACCGCATTATGATTTACTGCAGTTTTTTTCATACAATATATTTTTGGATCACTACATTTACAAATTAAGGGATATGCATAAACAAAATACTCCACTTTGGAAAATTTAATCTGTTATAGCTAATAAATTAATTAAATGTGTTCCACTGTAAAATTAATTATATACACCGTTCACTTAAAATAATTAGTCAAATCATTTTCCAAGGTCTTCACTAACATACAAAAACATAAGACACCTAAATTTTGACTTAAATTATTTTTTCGGGACAAAAATAATAATCTTTGCAATCCGTTGAAAACGCCGTCAGCCGAAAACGCAATATCTGCTACAAAACTATTCGGCTTCCCCGCTAAAATATGCGTGCTGCCATATATCTTGGAAGAGTGGATTTCAAAGAATATTACTGCTAAGTATTGGTGAAATATTCCTTCTAAGTTGGTGTGGTGTGGTAGTTAGGAGAAGAGGGTGCCAGCTCAGGTGTCGTCCACCTCATTTGACCATGGTTCAAAATTACGTGATCCGTTGCCAAAAGCCCTCGTGTAGCTGGACAGTGCGACATTAATATTCACTCACTCTTACACTCCAAAAAATACAGTACAGTAGTTATTGCGTTTTGAAGTATAAAAATAATTATACCTGCCTATTCAATTAAAATTATAGCGTTCTAACTAACTACTAATCACAAACAAATTTTGAAAATTTGTCCAAATGATGCAGTGTGAAAGAGAAAGTTTATTTACTTAAAGTATCGGAACTGATAAAAGCATTTATTTGGAAAAAAGATCAATTTCTTACTACCCCAAATGTGCATAATAAAATCATAAAAAAAACATTAAATAAAGAGAGATTTATAACAACCTCTCCCTTCAAAACTTAATTTTATTCTGAAATAAAAAAATAGGCTTTATGCTGAACAGTGGAATTAATTAGAAGCGAGCACCTTGCGTATCCAAAACAAAAAAAAAAGTTCTTTCACAAACAAAAGATAGATATATGCTGACGTGGGCTTTTTGTAGCGCAAGCTAGAATTGCTTGCAGATGGCTAAATTTTTTCCTACTTACTTGACAAATATCATTATATTTTGGACACTTCATACATTTTCTTTATAAAGTATAGTATATGCTATAAATTATAGCCTATGTGCTATTCTGATGTGTAAGCTATATTACTGTAAAGTTTCATTAAAATCCATTCATGTGTTTTTGCGTGAAAGACCCACAAAGATACTCACAAACTTTCGCATTTATAATTTGTATTAGATATGTTCAGTTAATTTAAAAGATGAAGATTTTTTCTATACTACGGATTTTTTTTTCTTTGCCACATATTTATTTTAAGCATAAATTTGTTATTTCTTTTCAATAATAATTTTTTGTGTCAGGTAAAGAAGTATTTTTTTTCAGTATAATCAGATGATAAGTAATATATTTTAGTTGCATTATCATTAAATAAGTTGTTTTGAACTCTATATTATTATGTCAAAATTTGTTTCATTCTTTATAATTACATTTCTTATTTATGTTACATGAGTATATTATTTCGTTCATGAATACATTATTATTAAAGTTATTTGATTTTAGATTATTTTTCAATTGTGGTTAAGCACGATTAAATATCATAAAAATATGCACCGTTAATTTTTTGTTTATGAAGCAGTAAGAAATTATTTACAGAAATACTTCCTAGATGGCGCCACATCATAGAGCAAACTCTAGTTTGTTATGCAGATTTTTCTTCTTATGAAAAATATAAAATATAAGAACAAACATTTTGATATATACAACGCTACGTATTTATATAAAAAAAAATGAGAAGAACACTTTTTTGTGTAGATTTGTTTCTATCTCATCACACATGATCTTTCCAAAGTAAATTTCAAATATCTAACAAATATACATCAGCAACATTAGGGTAATTCATGGAGACTTTAATAATTCTAAAGGATTTTAAAGAATAAAAAGACTTTGAAATCATGCCTAAGCCACATCAAGTCTGTAAGGTTGCTTATTGGAATATGGCTTCGTTGGATTGAAAACCTTCAATCGATGGATTTAATAGGTTTATAGACATTGCACAAAAATAATTCAGGAATATTAGTGACATGTTTTGAGTAATTGAAACAAATACATAAGTTGCAGATACATAAGTTGAAATCCTACTGTCCACAACATCTCGACGTTACTCAAAGCATTTCGATCAGCAGCGGATTTCAAGTGTGAGAGTATCATGTGAGTGGTTAAGGGCCCTTCTTCCTTAAATAGGATTTTTCGGAAGATTTAGTCAGAATGTGACGGGTGTTACGCGATGTTCACCCACTAATCATCTTGGGGAATCTTTGGGCTAGCATTCGCGTTTAATTCACTGTCATCCCTCTCAAGAAGGAACCTTGATTTACAAATTAGTTACAGTTTATAAAGTTAGAGTTTGGTAACTGTAACGCAGAAGGAGTGGAGCATCTGAATCCAGGATTGCTACGCAGGGATTTAGATCTTACGCAACTGGACTTAAGGACGGAGTTTTGCTACTATACTTCATTAGTGGATTAAGAATTGATATGTTAAGATTGATTAAGGTGAAATGGATTTGATTGTGTGAGCTTATTTACTAAGTGTTATTTCTATCTTTATATCACTCCTAAGGCTTCCTTTTGTGGTTTACCTTGTGGTTGATTACTGTGATTGAAGAATAATAAATTAGATTTATCATGGAAGTTTCTGGTCAGGCTTTTTTTTTTGTTCCTCCCTCTAACACATTTAGGTAGACAGGACGGTGAGAAAGGGACTTCCAGGGGAAGTCGCTTGCAAGAAGTCTGTTAACCAATGGGCAACTCTAAGGATCCAGAAATTGAAAATGTAATTTCTTTCAGAAAGGAAAACCCGAAGTACTTGTTTTTATATGTGAGAACGTATACATCAATATAAATTCACAAAATTTAGAAATACGGAAAAAACCTAAAATAATACTTAAAAATGTATTGCAACAATGAAATTACTTAGAAATTAATTTTAAAAGTTAAATTTTCTTTTAACAAAAGTAAGTTTACCTAACTAATTAATATTTTTTAAAATAAATGTATGTATTAAAATAAACGAACACTGTGTACACTATTCTAACGAATTTCAAATTAAAAATTAAGCTGTATATTAGATAGAATTAAAGAAATCATTTATAAACCAATATTTTGAAATGCACTAAACTGTTCTATTTAAGATCGTGTCATCGATATCAATTTAATATCTTTGAAGGAAAAGTAATAACTGCATTTTTCCTAAAAGTGTCTTCAATCACAAGGAAGGAGCCAATAAAGTCACGAGAAAAAGTGATAAACTTCTGATATTTGTGAAGAAATTGTATCAATGTTATATTTTTGTATAAACCCTATATAAGAAATATTCACCTTTAAAATTATATTGAAGAGCTAAATTTATACATAAACAAAGAGACTGATTAGAAATTGTTAATTTTTTTAGACATATATTAAGCAATTTGAGTACATTTCTATGTGAATTGTTTCATTTTTCAGCATAAATGAAATTTGTACGGACATATTCTAAATCATTTCACAACATTAAGTTATTGCTTTGGAAACAGATGGGAAGTTATTGACTTCCTAGCTTGATCAGAAATTAAAATTATTATCTTGGAGTAATATTTTGACTCACTCATTTAGAAAATGATAACGTTAATTTTTTTCATTTTCTACGAACATTTGTTTTCTGCTACTATCTATACGTGCAATGCACGTGCATTAATTTAAATATTATCTTATAAAAAAAGATGCGATTGGTGAAATTAAATTATTTCAAACATTCATTTATTTATATACTGAATTTTTACGAAAACAAACTCACATGAATTAGCTACTGGAAAGTATGGGATGTCCAAATAACTATTTAAATTATATCATTTATTTGCCTTTTGAAAGTATGAAAGTGAGGTACTGTTTCTTTATTTTTTCACTGTTATTTTGGTATACATACACGTAATAACATAAAATTGGTTCCGTGCATGATAACTAAAATTTCAAAATATTAAAGAAACAATACCTCATTTTTCACAATTCCTACTATTTGCTCACATTCTCTATATATTTATTTATTTATCTTGGTGGAATTTTCAATCGTTAATAGAATACATTTTAAAGCGCTATATTGAGCTGAAATTTTATTTACAGGATTATTTTGGATGACAATACAGTAATTTAATTATAATTGTTAAAATTTCATTCATTAAAACTAATTATTTAAAGAATTACAAATACTGCCACGTTAGCATCATTTTTGGCGACTTAGCGACCCTTTTGGTGACTTGTGTCAAAACTTGAAAAGGTTTTTTCTCTCGCGTTTTAAAACATTCAGTTGAATTGAAATTTTATATACACGCTTGTTTTGGATGACAATATGATACTTTAATAATAATTAATAAAAATCAATAGCCACTAAATGTTGTGATTATGTCCTATATATATACATATTTATATTATTTGTATCTATTTAATAAAAAGTAGCTAAAATAAATATTTCTTTGTTGATCTATGTGGAAATTGACTTTAAAAAAACTTTTTCTTATATTACTTGTTATTTAAAAAGTTTATTTTATTCAGCTTCTTGAAGAAAGTTGAATCACCAATTATTTATTTCCGAGTTAAAGTGATTGAAAAATATTTGTATTTGCTCGATATATGTAGCAAATTTATTCGAGATAAACCGTTATACAGTTTAATGTCTGAAACCATTTTCCTCATTAAATTATTCGGTAATTAAGTATATTTATAAATAAAAAAAAACTCAGTTTCATGCTACCATTCCCTTAAAGTAAAATATCGCTTTTGCTCCGCAGCTCACTTTCTACTGGAATCTCTCATGTAACGTTGAGATTTTCCTCTTTTACAGACTGTGAAATATCTCATGGAAAAACTGAAAGATGTTCTATACTAGACTAGATCACTCAATTGTCCCCAAGGAAAAATTTCTACTAAAACTTGTATTTTGATCAAGAATATTAAGTCGTAAAGGGCTGTATGAAATGTTGGGTGTCCACTCTAATAAATACAGGAGTGCCACGGAGATCGAAAGTTTAACAACATCTGCCTTAAACTGTTTAAATCAATGTTCAATATTTAAATCTCAGCTTCCCTTTGAAATCGGGTGAAAAATTTCAAGTCCTTCATCAGCCAGAATAACAAGATTTTTTTAGATAGAATTTTATATCTTATTATTTTTTTTAAATATAATTTTTGTTGTTATGGTGAGAAAACTGTGTGCATGCTTCTGCTTTTTATCAAGTAAATCATATATACACGTTAGAACTTTGGATCTCCAAAAGGAAGAGATAAATTTACATCTAATCGATTTTCCTGCTCCGAGTTGTTTCTTCCCTCTTAAAAAACTTTTTTTTTCGCAAATTGGACACAAACAATTTTAATCAAACAATTTTAGCCGATTACGTAACTTTTACACCAGTTTTAAAAATTTGAAAACCCTCCATGCTGGTTTACTTTTAATATCTAGCGCTCTGTAGACAACGACGAGTTGTAACACTTTATTTTCAGTCATTTTTCACATAGTTTTCCCAAAAGGGGACCAGGCATGCCCTTCATTTACACGTTCTCATATAAATAAAGGAGAGATTTTGTAAGCATTCATCAATCTAGATATATATTATAAATGCGAATGTTTGTGAGGATGTTTGGGCATCTTTCACGCAAAAGGAACTGAATGGATTTTAATGAAACTTTACAGTAATATATAGCTTATACATCAGAATACCACTTAGGCTATAATTTATAGCAAAAGCTATAATTTATAAAGATATTTTGAGAAGTGTCGAAAATATAACGATATTTGTCAAGTAGGTAGAAAACAATTCTGCCATCTGCAAACAATTCTGGTGTACTCTGCAAAAAAACCACGTCAGCATATATCTATCTTTTGTTTGTGAAGAAACCCTTTATGTTTTAGCTAAGCAAGGCACTCCCTTCTAATTATTTAATGTGATCAGCATAATCCAATTTTTTTATTTCAGAATAAAACTAAGTTTTGAAGGAAGAGGTTGCTATAAATCTCTCTTTATTTGAATGTTTTTTAATGATTTTATTTTGCACATTTGGTAGTAAGAAATTTATCTTTTTTCAAAATAAATAATTTTATTGCTTCTGGTACTTACAGTAGATAAATTTGCCTTTCACACTACATCATTTGGACATATTTGCATAGTTTGTTTGTGGTTAGTAGTTAATTATAACGCTATAATTTTAATTAAATAGAGGATATTACATTTTTGAGTATAAAACTAATTATATCTACTGTACTGTATTTTTTGGAGTGAGTGAATATTAACGTCGCACTGTTCAGCTACACGAAGGTGTTTGGCAACGGACCACGTAATTTTGAACATGGTCAAGTGACGTGGATGACACCTGACCTGGCACCCTCTTCTCCTAACTATCACAACACACCAACTTAGAAGGAATTTTCTATCAATACTTAGCAGTAATATTCTTTGAAATTCCCTCTTTCAAGATATATGGCAGCATGGGTTCTATGATGAGTATTTTAGCGGGGAAGGTGAACAGTTTTGCAGCAGATATGCGTTTTCAGTGGATTGCAAAGATTATTATTTTTGTCCCGAAAAAATAGTTTATTTCAAAAATTTAGGTGTCTTATGTTTTTGTATGTTAATGAAGACCTTAGAAAACGATTTGACTATTTATTTTAAGTGAACAGTGTACATAATTAATTTTACAATGGAATATCTTTAATTAATTTATTAGCTCTAACGGATTAAATTTCCCAAAGTGGAGTATGTTTTTAATGTATATCCCTGAATTTTCAATGTAGTGATCCAAAAAAAAAAGCATTGCATGAAAAAAAACTGCAGTAAATTATATTGCGGGAGATAAAGCATTAATGTGCAACGCGCCCCTACATGGCGGGTCTTACAAAGCTCTAATAAAGCTCGAGCTATGAAAGTAGCTAGACATTTGCCAACTTGACATTATCGTCAACATTTCATTGAATATAAGAAACAGCGTTTCTGGCGAATATTACAATTTTAAAATAAATACAATACAAAGTAATATTAATGTATTACACTTTCAGATTTAAATTATTTACACTATTTTAAGCGTTCATTACGCAAAACTTTTAACAATGTGTTACTTTTGCTGAGCAGAGATCAGCTTAGGGAGGTATTTTCCAAAACCGACGCTCAAGAGTGTTACGGGGAATTATAAATAAAAAAAAATCATTTTTATCAGCTATTAGATCTACATACTGAAAATTTCACAAACGTATTTTTTTTTTTTTTTTTTGTTTAGCTGAGATATGCAAAAACTTTTTTTTGTTTTTGTTTAATTTGCAATTCACGTAAAGTTAACTGATTAAAAACTTCTTTATCCTTCAATCTCTGTTTTCTTTAATTTTCAGTTCACCCGTGCGAAGAACGGGTATACCAGCTAGTAAAATATAAAATTCAATTTTAAATATACTATGAAGCATCTTTAATATGTAGACCGCAGGCAAAACAAATTGATTTTTACATCAATTTTGATTATGAAATTAACTTTAAAAAAAACATTTCCTTTACTTATATTTCGGGGTGGCAAGAATAATCAAATAATTTTGTGCCATTTTTACCCCAATAATTTATCATGTTTAATTTAACAAAGAAATTATTGATATTTTTTTAAATGACAGCCAGAGTCAAAATTTTAAAGAAAATTTAATTCACAATGGGGAATTGAGCTAAACCTGCCTTCATGTTGAAATACTTTGTTGGAATTGTTGACTTAATATTTAAGGTAATTATATTCAAGAATCGAATTGATTATTTAAATGTATAACCCCACATTGCGATTCAACTAATACCCATGCGGAGAAAGTTTAGCTGTTCTCAGTATCTCTCTATTCTAAAATTGTTTTATTTCCTTCTATTCTACAAGTTGAGAGTATAATTTAAACAGAATTTGGTGTAAATCATGAATTTAAGTTATTTAAATTTATTAAACAAGTCGTTAAATTTGTGAACTCGTGACCAGCATTGTTTCTTCAAAGTCTTAATGTTAAATTCGTCGAGACTCAAACCCCTCCCTTTGGTGTAATGAGGAAAATTAGAGAGTGGGCTTCATCTTAGTTGTCATACTCATCACCTTTGATCGCTGTTCAGAATTACATGATTCGTCATCATGTATTGTTGCTTGTACGTTTCTAGGGAAATTTTAATAAAAACAATTATTTAATAATAATTTTTGGTTATATCTCTTGAAATATCTTGTTTTTTCTATCATAATGAGGTACACTGTAGGATCTAATGATATTGTGAACCAAAAATTCTCATACGATGTTTAATATGCAAGGCCATTCAAATTCCTCTCTAGTGGTATACAGATTTTTTTTTTTATCTTTGAAATTCAAAGAGCAATTAAATAAAGTTGCGACATCTCACACGTCATTAATGTTTTCTTTTTTTTTAGCTTTATCAGATTGTATTATCTTTAAAACGGTTCAGTGTATTATCAGTAAGAAATATTATCTTAGTAGTTCGAGTGTAGACAGCATAGAAAATATTTCGGAACATATCGCGCATCAAACCCCAGACAATAGTCCCTGCCTAAAATAGTAGATTTAAATATTCAAGATCATAACACATTTAAAAGTTTCATTTTCAGCTTTGGTTTTGTGTTTATGAATCCGTAGTTTCAGGATATTTATTTTCATTTTTTTTCAATTTGAAACTTTAGTATTTGGCGTGCTTTTAGTACGATGACTTGTTTATTTTCCTTACCTCTAATAAAGAAGTTCAAAAGATTTTCTTGATTAACTTTTTGTATCAATTTTGTATAGGGGTTTATTAAGAAATTAATAAATGGTTCAATGAAATTTTACAATTTTTTTTAACAATATGGGCAAGCACGATAAAATAAGAAACTTTCAAAGCCTTTTTGACAACTTAAATGATGCAATGATAGAGTTCAATGATCTCATATTTGTTTTTGAGCCACTCCGGAATAGTGTCAATTCCTCTTTTTAATTTCTTAAATCGAGTAAGTAATTTGAGTAAATTTAGTGAAACGTACACCTCCTCCATGCAGCAGCTCTAACTAATCAATTTTATGATAAAATATTTAAAGATTTTCGTATTGAATAAAAACCATGATTAATGCGTGTGCTTCATAATATAAATCATATGGTCTATGCTTTAATTCATTAATATTATCTGCTCTAATATTCGTTATGACAGTAGAAATTCCACGAATTGTGTGACGTAGTTTCGTAAACATTTTTGTCAATAAATTTGTATAAATCACTGACCTAAGCGATAGTCTGTTGTCTGTGTTTTTTACACAAAATGTCTTTCTCAGAGAATTTAAAAATACATTTTATATTGTTGTTTAATTATTGGTATAATATGTAAGTGTATTTAGTTCATAAAATAGAAATAAAGAAGGGAGAATTGGGGCTAATTATAAATATAAGAAACATGAAAACTGCTTGTGATAAAATGTTATTCTCTAAATCTAATAAAAAAAATCATAACAATATATTCTTTGTAAAACAAAGTTTTAAGGGATCTGATTACTTTTATTGAAATATGGCTACTTAGAAATACCCTCTTTACATTCAACCTTCATCACAAGTTTTTTGCAACACAAATAAATGTTTAACTTTCTAATATAATAGATTTTTGATATTTAAAAATTATCAGTACATGTCCTCTTCTATGTGCCCAGTTTTACCTGATCCGTATGAAAATTTTGAAATAACTTATTCTACAACTGTGAACTCATTTGTGGTGCTGCCATCTAGTCTTACAATATGGAAATATATGATTAGCTTTGAAAATAAATAATTTTTTAATAATGTCGGAAATATTTTGGATAATATGTGTGTGTGTGTATTTTCCTACAAATTATTTCAAAATTAAATTCTATGCTTACAATACGTCAGAAATTATTAATAACTGAAATTGGTTTGTTTGATTTAGATAAAATAATTCGAATTAGAAATATAAAGGAGAATAAGTGGTTTTTGGTTTGCTTGAATAAGGGATTTTCGCTGTTGAACATTATTGAGCTGAATGCCATTACATCAAAAATTATGAAATTATTTAATTGTTATTTATTCATTTTAATCTTTGTATTTCAATTATACACAAAATTCGCATGCAAAAACATTTTAATTTGTTGTATCTCCACTAATCTATGTATTCCTTTGATACTATGTGTTAAATTGTACTAATAAAGTATTGTGGTGTAAAATTCCATTGTTAAAACAACTTTGTATTATTCCAGGGAGTCTATTTAGGTTGTTTTATTAAAAAAAAACATTAATTCTATCATTCTCATTATATAAAAATTGTAAATTAAACGGCATAACTGATTATCCCCCGCTTATAAAAACAAAATTTTTTGGTCAAGACTAAAGATCCTGTTACAAAAGACTTCAGAACATTAACTTAATGCAAGAATAATAAATGCTTGCAATGACACTGTATTAAATTAAAGAAATTGTTAGATATTATTTTTTATAACTGTTATAACAATTATGATATTTTTTTTTCCAAATCCTAATTTTCAACAACTATTAAAAATATATACATCTTTCTTGAAAAAAATATGAATTAAATAAAAAATAAAACTTAATGTCCCAAAAGATTTTAAATTTAAGAATGATGTAGTATCTAAATACACATAAAGGAGAAAAGGATCCTTTATATATATATATATGTATATATATATATATATATATATATATATATATATTATTTCCTAATATTATTAACATGACCTTTTAAAAGTATGTGTTGTATGTCAAGAATGTTTATTTCCTTTTTGATTTTGCCCTAGTTACATGCATCATTCAATTTAACAACAGCTAGAATAAGAAAGAATTACATTTTTGTTCAGTCAGCGATGTATTACTTCAAATCTAAAGTGAAACAGAATGCATTATTTTGATCAAAAAGCACTTTTATTTTTCCTCTAAAATATGTATATACTTAGAGTTGTCTACAAACTTATCAAATAATTAAGGATTTACATAAATATGCAGCGACACTCAGCAACTTATTTCATATCATATGGAAATACACTTGTTACTAATGAACTTCATCGAAGCATTTCATGGACTCCAACTCCCTCCACCACTAAAAATTGAATCAACCCTCGTTGTTCCTTCTTACTCGCCTGCATGTACAGTAGTGGACCATAACTTGTGTGACCACCTTGTCTTCGGCATGAAACTACACTGTCGCTATGAAACGTCAAACGTTGCGCACGCGTCACTATCTCTACCGATTGATGATGCAACCGTACATGCAGTTATGTCGTGCCACCTTACGTGTAATTCGAGATTAGACGCACTGGCCAGGTTTCATTTAAATAAGGCTAATACAATACATTGAACTTTACATTAAGTCTAATAAATGCTTAATACATAATCAAAATCTTATTTTATTGATTTTTTGAAGATTGAAGACATGCGGCTCCCAACTAATAATAAAATAGACCATGTGGATAATAGCATATACAAGTTTGACAACCCTATAGTCCTCTTCTCCCCAATGTCCTATTCATTATTTGTATTCACATTATTGAGCGCAATGGTACTTATCTTTTCTTTACGGATGAAATTGCATGTTTGTATTCACCAACGACTGTTACAATTATAGAAAATATGAAGATAATCTTGACGGGGTCTTTAAATACTGCTTTGAGGATTAGAAGGAAAATTTTGACCAAAGTGCATATTAGCCAGAGAGTACTTCTTTGAGCTCTCAGGGGCAAATTGCGACAGAAGAGAATTTCCACTTTTACATACCTGGCTGTTGGCATATCTTCGTCTTGTGTGCTGGATGGCTAAAGACGTGCTCATCTTTCTGCCCTATCTAGGGTGGAGGTAGTGGCATGTTTCAGAATCATCACCGGACATGATTAGCTGCAAGCCCATCTGTTGAAGATTGGCCTGGCTGATTCACCGCTCTGCCCTCTATGTAAATCCGTGCTAATGACTGTGGAGCATCTATCCGATTGCCCCTCTCTATTAAAAGTTATCTCACATTACAACTGGGGAGTTATACTTCCTGCTAGATCTACACTTGCTTTATAATGGAGTGCAAGACGCCTTATGTCGGAGAGGACGTTGGCGGGCTTAATTAAAAAAAAACTTTGAAAGAAAGATATAGTGGATGTTGACAAATAAATCCATATTCAAAGTTTATTGACAAACATTTGGGTACTTTTGACCTTAATAGTATTTGCTGGAACTTCAAACAATAAGTTAAAGCTTTCCATAACTATTTAATATTTAATTTGAACGTTTTCTCTTTGGAACTGATATTCTTTATTGTTCATTAAGTATGTAAGACTCGACTAATCTATGTCATTTATAGCAAAAATGCTGTAGATAATATGAGAACTCATGTTTTACTTACCTCTATTTGAATGCATGTTTAATGGAAGTTTCAGCACCCAAATTTGGGGTTAAATTTAGGAAATTGTAACAAAAATAAGGGCAACAAGTTCGTGAATTTCGAGATGAGTCATATTTTACACATGGGAAGAATTTAATGTATATATATATATATATATATATATATGTATGTATATTAATTTGAAGTATCATTACAACTACAAGATTTAAATTTTCAAAAAATTCATGTGAAGTCATAAAGCGGTGAAAACTGAACTTGAAGTTTCTTTACTGCATTATAGTTCTAGTTTTGTACAATAAACTGCAATTCAAACAACTATCACATAAGGTAACTTTACCCCTTGCCACCATTCTCATACCCCGGTCACGGCAAGTAGGCATTTATTGTAATTTCGTTCTGTGTAAGCAATCAAATATCAAGAGTTTATGATTTTAAATACTTAGATGTTGTGTTGATACAAATTATTATTTTTATTTTTTTACCCTCTCTTTCATTATGAGTGAAGTATAAAACTTGGTAACGATACGTTAGAAATAGTTCTGTAAAAAATAGAGAGGTCTTAAATTAGAACAAAACTGTTTCAAACTAAATAAAAAAATTTAATTTAATTTTACATTGAGTCGAGAGTTTCGTATTGTGTGTGTTAAATAATTTTAAGAAGATGGGGAATGATGTGTTTGGTCGAGATAGAGGTTTTTAGAACTTATTCTTATCCTACGCTGAATGCCAGAAAGTACACTACCTATTGTGTAAGTGGTGGCCACTCAACAACCCTTTTTAGAACATCAACTGAAAAATCCTTAACACAAAAATAGACTTACAGCAGATTTTACAACAAAATTAACTCAGTTTTTACTATTAACAATCGTCAGTAGTACGAAAACACTCGTTTTTTGAAATTTTTTAGTGAATATCTTAACTTCAAAATTGAAGTACATTATTTCAGATGTGAGAGCACATTTTGAATAATAATCCAAATTTCTCCATATTTTCGGAAAATAATCGAAGGTAGAACTCATGTTAAATTTGGCTTGCTTCTTAAAATTTTTAACCAAAAAAATTCATTTATTAATCAAAATAAATGGCTTTTTCAGATTTATTATGGATTACTTGAAACTTTTGTGCTACCAAATATCGCAAACTTGTTCAGCAGAAATATCATTTTAAGCTCTCAAAATAGTCGAGGCTATTTACAATTCACGATCACTGAAATACGGCCCTGTATTGGCTATTTAAATAAGCTCTAGTTACTAAACTTATTTTCAAAACGCTATAAGAAAGTATTCTGGATACAAGAAAGAAGAACGTATTTGTAATTATAGCTGTGAATACGACAATTAACACAAAAAGGATATGATAGATCGCAAACCATTTTGGTCATGAATCAAAAAATGACACCGCGTTTTTGCTAAGCGTTCTAAAATATTTAATGGAATTAACTTAGAACACTGCAAAGTGATGATTTGGACAAGGTTGGAGCAATAAACATCATAGTGTGAAGTGAAATGAGAGTTGAAGTGAATCAACCCATTCTCTACTTCATCAAAAATGTCTTTTAAGAAAATGTTTAACTTGTCAAAAAATAGATAACTTTGGAATTCTACACAATAATGCATTAAATTTGGTTTTTCCATCTTTCTTACATGTGGACCCAATGGAATTAATGAATTTAGAAAAAGGATTACATAACTGATATAATTCAAATAAAGAACATAAAAAAATTAAGCACAAAAAGAGATACCAAGAGTTTTGACTACGCATGAAATATCATTTTTTTGATTCAAA
This sequence comes from Trichonephila clavipes, assembly GCA_019973935.1. NCBI lineage: Eukaryota > Metazoa > Arthropoda > Arachnida > Araneae > Nephilidae > Trichonephila > Trichonephila clavipes. Next base: position 1,800,938 of record BMAU01014915.1, read on the forward strand.
TATAAAAAAAAATGTGGTTTCTAGTTTCATCTAGTAAATTATATGAAGAAAAAGGTAAAACCATAAAGTAAAAATATAAAAGTGAGAAAAAGTGTTGAACATCTTCACAAATCTAAAAAAATGAAACGAAAAAAAAATGTTTATGTACGAAATTTTCGTCCTCGATTTTTCATACGTTATATTCCTATTCATTTTTAACTTAACTAGTATAAATAAAATATTTACAATTTTATAGAATACAGAGCAATTTTTATTTTAACCACTGTATGAAATTGATTTAAAAATCCCGGTTATATTTATATAAATGGTTGCAAATTTTGTTATAATGCATTGGTTCTTAAAAAAAGTTGTTCAAAGCATTTCACGTGTTACACAAAACAACAAAAGTTTTAATGACTTGCAATTGTAGCTCTAGCCTTTTTAGGAATCCATGTCCCCGTTTAAATTTTTCAAGAAAACCTATTTCAGTCAGAAACTGCATGGACGTAATGACACCCACTCTTAAAAATTTGCACTAGTAAGCGATGAATAAAAATAATAATAATTATGAATTGGCTTACAAAATTGAGCTGTAAAACAATTTCTCTATTTTTGATGAAATCCAAAATGCTAAGGTTGTCGAATATCCATACCGAAGTTTCATCCTGGATTGTAGGGAATTTAAGCAAAAAGAGAATCATTTGATTCATAGCCTTTTATTTGGATAAATACAGTTTCTAAGCTGTGATAAATTCATTTTTAACGAAGAGAAAGAGAATGAAAAAAGAGCTTAGCCATTTAGCACAGATTTAACAAAGTTTGAACGTATTATTAAAAGATTTTCAAAATGGAGTCCCTCATTCTCTCTTTCAATGAACTTATAAATAATGATTTGTTTGTTTTAACACTAGATTGCCCAAAGGAAGTCATTTTGACTACTCTTCAATTTCAATTAGAAAAAAAAATTACATAAATAATGAACAATTTCTTAAAACTTTTTAGAATATATGTTTTTCCAAGTGAAGAAAAAATTGTTTATATAGTTAATATTCACTAATAACTTGTTATATGACTGTAAATAATATAAAAATAGTAAAAATTAGTTGTAAATAAATTTCTTTACACATTAATCATTCTTTCACAATGCAGTCATTTTGACTGTTTTTAGCCAATATATAGGTATATACTAAGTTTCATGTAAGTTAATATGTAAATTTAAAGTATACAAATTACTCTTGTGCATTAAACATGATTTTTTAAATATTAGAATAACAACAAACTTTTCAATAACACATGTTTCGAAAGCGTATTTGCATTAAAAAATATCAGCTTAAACATGGAAAATTATGAGGGAAGGTAACTTTAAACACATTCTGGTTTTTCTAAGTAGTCAGATTTGACACAAATTTTAGCTATCTATTTTCCAAATGCGCAATTCCGCCTGAGACCGCATTAGTTTTATCCAGCTGTAATTGATAGATGAAAAGTAAAGAAAGTTCCTTAAAAGTAAAATTCCATTCACTAATTGAAAACGGTTTCTAAACGGAATACTTAAAATGCAATAATGAAACACATCAAACGTAGGTTTTTCAAAACGTTTTTAGATATTACAAAAATGCGAGTTAAAAATTTACTTTCAGTGCCAATCAGTAGTTTCAACCTTCAATACTCCCTGGCAGATGACATCACCTTATGACTTCAACCGAAGAGTTTCTACGGGGGGGATCTTTCCTCTTTTGAACACGCCGTTCTCGCATTCCGACAATGGGTGAAGCCATGATTTTTAATGATTTTTCAAAAGATTTGACTGCTGCGGAGTGTTTCCAGAACCTTTCTTCCAGCTTTCTGTACATTTCTCCTTCACATGGCGAGGTATTCAACTGCTTCAACGAGTTAAGCATGGAAAAAAATTATCAGAGGAAGACCCCAGAAGCGGACGACACCACTGCACTTCGACAACGGAGGAAAATATCTAAAAAGTGTGGTCCCTAGTGAAACAAGATTCAAGAATTATATATCAGGATGTAGTTGGAATCCTAAAGATCAGTGCCGGGAATGTCAATGCTATATTGCACGATCACCTTTAGTTGAGAAAGCGTTGCTCATGATGAATCCCTCACGCATTGAGTGAAGCCCCAAAAATGTTCATGGGGAATGGTTCCACACGATGAAAACGAATGCAACGATGGGAAAGACAGAGGTGTCTGGGGCATAGTTATAAGAGACGAAACGTTGATTTACTAGTTTTAGCCAGAAACAAAGTGCCAGTACATGATCTGGTGCTTTCCATATGAACCGCCACCAACAAAGGTCAAACGCAAAAGAAGTGTCGGAAAGCAAATGGTGGTACTCTGGTTACATGGTTTGGTGGTAAAACGTTTTTTGTACTATGGGTATGTTTCCCCCATAGTGCTGGAAGAAATAAAAACAGTTACAGCAGAATGGTATGTGACCAAGTGTTTGTCAGAAGGGCTAGATAAGTGGCGTCAAAAAAAGCCCAAACGCAGAGCGCGGGGAATGATCCTGTACCACGACAATGCATCGCCTCATTTTGTAGGGAATTTGTAGATTATATTGAAGCAGAAGAAATCGAAACTCTACCACATCCTACCTACTCACCAGATCTTGCACCCAGTGACTTTTTTCTGTTCCCCAAAATTAAAAATATATTGCGGGGAGAAACATTTGACAGTGCTGAAGAAGCCGTCACAGAATATCGAAATTATATTTGCCAGTTAAGTAAGTGGTCATCATTATTTAAAAACTGATTTTCCCAAGTGGACAAGTGCATTGCAGCCAAAGGGTCGTATTTCGAAAAGTTGGGAGCAGATTTTGTAAATAAATTAATTTTAATAGCGATGTCTAAAATCTTTTTGAATCGTTCTCGTACTTATAATAGCAAACCTTGCAATATGTAACTTTTAAACAAATAAAGACTTACACAATTTTAAATAAAAAAAATCATTTATTTTACTTCAGAGCAGTTATTTGAACAGATTTTATTATTTACGCATTTTAACATACATGTCTAGAAATTGTGCTTTCTTTTGCAAATTCTTCTAAACACACTGAATTCCACACAATTCAAAATAAATAACATTCGTTTTTTGCCATTATTTTATATCCATTATTATTGATACAAAACACACAGGAATATTCGAAAACATTTTAGACCAAAACTTCTCCTCGTTTTGTAGCTGTTTTGATACAAAATGTTTTAGAACAAATCGTAATTAAGATATAGCAATGTTTCTTGGTCTGATTCGAATACGAATGTCCGTTGATGGAGCGAGATCGACAGTTATTATTGGGAGTATTTTATCCCTGGAGTCTAACGATTCCACTTTAAAGTTTCTTAAGATTGAAGACATTAGCACTTTCAGTTCTATCCATGCGTACCTTTGTCCTAAAAAAACAGTTGTATATGGATTAGAATATAAATTTTGTCATTTATATTTGAGATTGAATGCATCAGGTTGTTGTAGAACTTGGATCGGTCAAGATAAGAAGGTTCGAATTAAACAAACAAACAAACAAAACTTTTACCCAAATTAGTTCATTTATCACTTTTTCCAAAAAATACTGTTTCATTTGTTCTTTCCCGATAGTATGAGAAATTTGAATAACACTTCATTTTGAATATTGATATCAAAAGGATACTTTTAACCGGATATTTATGCTTATGATTGATTAGTTACTAAAACTGTTATTGATTATGGTCGGACATTTTTAAATTAATTTATAGGTGTAGGTATTTTTTTACCTTTGCAGACCTAGATCATTCCCCAGGAACTAGTACCACTTTTTTTTTATTTCGGCACCACACATATGGGTGATACTAATTCCCACAAGTAATTTTGACGCCCATACCTCCCTCCCTAGAGGGAGGCACATGAGCTCTGACGATGCAAAATTCAAATTAAGAATTTTACTTAGCCAAGGGCACGCCAAAGGGTTTTTTTTTACATGCCGCATTCTCATAAGACATGACCGCTGTTGATTTTCTGCCTCATGAAAAACCACCAACTTAAGCCGGAGTCGAGCCCACAACCTTAAGTGCGGTAAACCAGCGACAAACCAACTAAGCCACCTAGCCGGCTACAAGCCAATTCTAAAATTTATCTCATGTGTTAGGGAAACTTGTAAGATTGTGAGACTTGCTTCAGCTGTTAGTTTCCTAATTTTATCTAATTTTAATATAACAAGGATTACGTAAAGTAGTTTAGTAAAACTCTTGAATGATGTTAATACATAAGAATTATTATTTCATATAATATACAAATAAACAACAAAACTACGTTCCTTTTTTATTTCGAATTTTAAAAATTTTACTTTAATTTTGTACATTTTAAGTTTGTTGTTGATTTCTTATTCAACGATAAAATAATATTTAAAACAATATATTCTTTTAAAAGTCTTTAAATTATTTTCCAAAGACTCCCTTATAGTTTTCTCTTTTCTTTCTCCCTTCTAATTTTTTTCACGTAATTCCATTAGTGTGATGTGGAAGTCAGGAGAGGAAGGTGCCAGTTCAGATGTCGTCATCATCACTTGGTAATAAAACAAAATTAAGAAGTCCGTTTCCAATAGCCATCTTGCAGCTTTTTTGTTCGATGTTAATAGGGCTCTCACTTAAATATTTTCCTATTTTTTCTGGTATCAGTTTAAAATCTATTTTTTCCCACTCTTGACCATTGGCAGAGAGTATTTTTCTTTAGAGATAAACTCCTTGCCATCGGAAGTGCGTAATTCTTCTTTAGAGGTATCTTACAGTATACATTGAAAAATTATTTTGATACTTATTAATATATTTGGAATCCTGCTCTAAAACACCAAAAAAATGTTTTGAATAGAAATAAAACCAAAAATAAGAACATTTAATAAAGTATGAAATGGTTAATAATTCTAAAGAAAATAAATTCTATTTGCGAATTTTTTTTCTACCTTTTGCTTAAGGGGAAACTATATACCCAATAAAAATTTATCTATTTTTTTATTTTCATTCAGTATTAAATATTTTTTTAAAAATGTAGGGCGTACAAAAACTCGGTAGTTGCTCAAAGGTAAAGCACAATAAAACGACAACAATGTTATCAAAATGCATGTGAGTATTTCTAACTCTTTAAAAAAAATCATTTCATATTTCAAAATACTGCAGAAAATGCACATTTTAAAGAAATTATTTATTTATAAGTAGTATATGAAATAATTTTTCTAAAAATATTTTAATTTGTTAAGATTTTTTATTATAAATTTAATTTTTAATAATTTCGAACACATTCTGTTTCAAACATTATGTTTTTTTCTTGAACGTTATTGTGCGAAAAAGATCAGTACATATTTATTTTTATCAAATGTTCGTATAAAAATACTTCTATGAGGTCAGATTTCGTGTAAAACTTCGAATTTTAGAAGTTGTTTCAAAGTTCTAGGGAAATGAAAAAATTCCATAAAATGTAATAGTATGTTAAATACACTGTAATATGCTATAGTATTTATAAAATTTAGTAAATTTTCTTTATTTCGATTTACCCATACACCGGGCATTATTCATATTTAAAAATGACCCTTTGTCCATAGCTTCGTGCACAGAAACATTCAAATGCTCAAAAATGGAAATCACCTAATTTAGTATTTCTGTAGTTATTCGAAGATACGTGTGCAATTCAGTGAATACTCGAGACTTTTGACTATATAAAGTACTTCGAGCAGGAAATATAACATGTTTTTAAATGTTTTAATGAATATTACCAATGCAGTTTCTTGGTCCAGCAGAGAATAGAGTGTATGCACACTCAGCTATTTTGATAGAATTTTCGGGCAAAAATCTGTCTGGATCAAATTTTTCTGGATCCGGGAACACATTTACATCTCTGTGCAAAAAGTACGTCATCACGAAACAAGATGATCCTTTCGGTATGGTGTGGCCACCTGAAATATTAATTAATTTAACATATTCCTTCCATACATATTTGATAACACACAAAAAAATCACCTCTCCTTAAAGTTACTATCAAGAACAATATATTATACACTTTAATTGTAGTAAATGTGCACTACTCTTTTGTTGTTAAACGTTGCCAATTTATTTGTGACATTAAAAATAAATAATATACACTGGTGTGCAAAAATTAAGGACGAAGTCGAAAAATTAGCATATCAGCTGAACGAAGAGGCAGAGCGGACAAAAAGACCAATCAGGAGATTAAGAAAAGGGATGTACGGTAGCACATGCGCAGATATGAAGTAGACGTAATGGGGGGAGTGTCTGAGTAGTATAAAGCATGTTGTCGGTGTAAGATCAGTATTTCTGGCAAAGAGATTGCACGCCGTATAGCAGTTAAAATCACACCGAGTTGCTGCCTCAGCGAGAAATGGCGAATAATCAATCTGTTAGACGACATCTGGATACTTTTACTCGAGGTCGAATCATTGGGAAGTTGGAGGAAGGAAGCAGTGTTAAGCCGCAGAAGGTCGCGGTGTTCTCGTTTGGGGAGGCATTATGCTTGGTAGTCGTACAGACCTTCACATCTTCGACGCAGGTTCAGTCAACGGGACCCGTTATTGTAACGAGATTCTTCTTCCATATGTGCGTCTTTTTAGAGGCGCTATGGGTTTGCAGTTCCTTTTCATGGACGACAATGCACCATGTCATCGCACAGTAGCTGCTGAACAGCTCTTAGAGAGTGAGAATATTGAACGTATGGATTCGCTTGCACGATTTCCGGATCTCAATCCCATCGAGCATGTATGGGATTTTCTAGGCAGACGCTTGGCAGCTCGTACCTTACCACCAGTAAAGATTCGGGAGCTTCGATTGGCGCTGCAAGACGAATGGGCAGCAATGCCTGAACAACTCATTGACACTTTCTTTCTCAGCATGGCCAGACGATGTGAAACCTGCCTAGCAGTCAGGGGAGATCATATCCCCTACTAAAGACCGGATGTTTCTTGCTGGACACCCATCACAGGGATGTTTCCGCCTTCAGTCGCATTGCGCTCCATGCTACTTTTTCAATCAAGCTTCTTTTTATCCCTCTGATTTCTCTTTTAGTAAGTGTTGCTTCCATATTACACATGTCCGTACGTATTGGGGATCTTACGGTATTAAATGTGTTGATTTGGAAAGCTTTTGTACAAAGTTATATTGAAAAAACCGTCTCGTCTTTAATTTTTGCACACCAGTGTATATAAAGGATAAAAGCGAATCACTCACTCACTCACTGACTGACTAATCACGATATCTCTGGAACTATTAAACCTACAGACTTGAAATTTGGATTTGAAATTTTCTTTTTTATGAAATTAGGATACTTCAAAGTAGTATTTTATATTAAACTTTAAAAAAGGAAAAAAATGAAAAGTTCTTAATGAAAAGTTTTTTTTGTGTTGAGAAAAATGTTAAACTTATAATACTGACTGCAGTTTCAAAAAGTATTTAATTTTTAAATTATGTATTATAGTTTATTAAATATATAATTATTTCAGTAATCTATATACATATATATATATATTTATATATAATATATATATATATATATATATATATATATATATATATATTGCATGTCTAATTATATATACTTATGAAATATAATACTTAACTAAAAATTATTTATATATATAGTATAATAAAATAAAAGGGAAGAATAACTAGAACCCACAGTACTAAAGAATATATGTATATATGTATATATATATATATATATATATATATATATATATACACACACATATATATATATATATATATATATATATATATATGTGTGTGTGTGTGTGTGTGACAACACATAATTCTGCTTACATGACAGTGTCTTCAAGAGCTTGCCTTCCAAACATTGGTATAACTGATAACATCTGGCTGGATTCCTTCGAAAATGGAAAAAAATATTTGGTTTATTGTCTTACTGATAAAAATTAGTAATTGATTTTAATACTTAAATGTTAAAATTTGCTGTAACTAAGTTGCTGTTTTGGAGATAACTATTCGACGATATTAATAAAGTACATTTAACGAGATAATATGATAGTGTTAAGAATATATCAGAATTTTAGGTGTATTAAAAAAGTAGGAAAGGATTTTTACTGAGCAATTCTTGAGCATGTCTGGATAATACATGTCTCAAAATTCATGTTTCTGCGAATTACGCTTACCAATATTTCATTCACAAAATATATTTATGATACATACCATTAAAAATAAGTAGTTTTTAATTAGACTTAGTTGAAGTTAATCATATATTATTAAAAATAATTATTTAAATGTTTTTTTTTATTTTGAAAAATGGAAATTTTCAATATTTGTAATGAAACACTTTTGAAAAATAATTTTTTAATATCAGCTTTCAAAGCCTCTTATTTTAATAGAATTTTAACGCATACATCTCTTTCTATATATATTACCATTAGAACACAATTTAAGTAATTCAGTTGATTCAGATCATCCTCTGTGGCATCTCTATCAATGTCTTCCCCAAAAACCTTGTCTATTTCTTCATGTAATTTTTTCCTGCACTGGTCTGATGGAGATCACTGCAAGAACAATGCCCAAGTAGCAGACATAGCCACTGTTTCATATCCCTAAGGAAAAGAGTAAAAAAAAGAAAGAAACGTTAAAATTAAATACATTGTATGTTTTTTACATAATGACGTATAAATATTAATGAAAAAAGCTAATACCCAAGAAAAGATTATCAAACCAAATTTCATGAGAGATTTATATAAAAGTAGAAGTGCGAAAAGATTGAAATAACTGTTCGCTTGACTTGAAGAGTGCAAAAATCAGTGCTTAATACAACTTGTCAGGGAAATAACTGCTGCAAGACGCTTGACTATGAAACAAAGTTTCCAATGTATTTTTATGGTATATCAGTAACTTATGCTTCCAGAGGATGACAAAATCCTTCTTTCATCGCAACGAGTGATATTGTAAAAAAAAAAGAAGACTAGTTTTTCAGTAACCTCTGTGTGTTCGATAAGCAAGAGAAAATGTGAACAGACTATCAAGAGAATAGAACATGTCCGTGGGCAACGAAAAAGTATATTTTATACGTGTCCAGCAACTAATGCACCAGTGTAGAAGAGAAATGTATTTGGCAGTAAAATGTAATCACGATTATAAATGTCTTGGTAAAATTTCCCTTTTTCCAAGTTCTTGTTTCAACGGCATTGATTGTTAGCGCTGACAGAGATTTTTGGGAATTAAAACCCCTATATCTTCTTCTGTGTTATCTATTTGCAGTGGAAATTGTGATTGATAACCGTTTAAAACTGTATTATCTGCGTGGAGTTTCTATTTACATCATTATATTTTTTGTATTCGACCTGGAAAGTCCTCGGTCTAATATTTGCAAACATTCAAGTTACAACTCTTTCTATCTTAATCAATTCATGAATTTTTGTAAAGATAGTTAAGGAATTGAAATGGAATTAAAAAATATCTGGGCTTATATTTCAAAAAAATTAATTGTTGATAATCTTACATGCAACCGAGGTTTCTAGAATTATCCCCATAATGTTAACGAAATCTAAGGTAAACTTTTCTATAAGAAAAATAAATGTAGCATTGATGAAAATACCTTTTTGGCCTCCTTAGCTTTGAGATTGTTGATGAACTTTGGGGATTAATAATGATCAAAGTAAGTTCTCGTATACATTAAAACCAATTTATTCGTCAAGATATAAATTGTATATAAAAAATAAATTAGATCGTAATACATTTTAATCTAAGTAAATAATTCAAGTAAAGTGAAATTGTATGAAAAATGTACACTTTTGTTTTAACAAACGCAGGACGTTTTTTTTTTTAAATAAAATAAATACTAGTTTTAAAGAAGAAAAGATTAGATAATTGAGATTTGTTCTTTGAACTTCACAGTTAATTCCAATAAAAATATCAAGCTTTTAAGAAGCATTTCTTTCGATTTGAAAAAACAAATTCGCTGGACTGATTTTTCTTTTTTAATCTTTAATTTGTTTATAAAACGAGCTAAATAAATACAATGAAAATATTTTTATTATTGAAATGATTTAACTGCAGATATATAATTTTTATGAATTTGTGTATATCTTAATTATTTTTCTTATCGGAAATAGATATTAAAGCAGCGTTTCTTAAACTTGGGCACCACCCCTAGGAGGCATGATAACCCTACAAAGGTGGGGGCGAGTATTTTGAAAAGTCGAAAACACAAACAATGTTTAAAAAATTATTTACTGAAAGGAAACAAAAAAATTATACATTATGTCATAATAAAAAGTAAAAAATACACATTTACACTGATATAATACGCTTATAAATGTATCAGTAATGCACCATGTATTTCACAATTAATTTAACAGTACTAACTCAAGGACAAGTTTAATAAGTATCAGTAACTCTATAGGTAGATCATGAAATTTATAGAAACTTAGAACTTATTTTGATAGTTTGTACCATTTATAATTAAAGGTTGTATTGTAGATTAACATCAAAGTATATAATTATTGAATTCAATAAATTATTATTGTATGTAAGAAGAGGGCGATGAAAATTATGATTAAAAATGGGTCGCGAGTATAGAAAGTTTGAGAAGCACTGTTTTAGCATACTTTTCAACTTTGAAGATTAAACAAAAAAAAGTCACCCAAAGTTGAAAATACATGACAATGGGAAAAGTTTAAAACGAAGAGAAAAGGGAATCTTATCAATCACCAGAAGAGATTTATATATTATTTTTAAAAATTCTTACCAGTTAGAACTTTTTTATTTTCTATCATTGAATTTGTTCATCGTAAGAGGGAAGTTCTGGTTTTCGATTACACTTGGAACGAAAGTCTTT